>RSEF01000020.1:8372629-8395240 GCA_003993805.1 Himantopus leucocephalus
TCCAGAGGGCCCTTCCAGCCCTGACCGGTCTGGGATTCTGTGACTGGAGTCATGCTTCGCTTGGGTCAGGATGATGACAGAGCCCTCAGGTGTAGCGATGGGCAGGAGTTTCCACCAAGGGTCTGCACCCAGCCAGGGAGGAAAATTCCAGTAGAGAGTAGCACCTGCAGAACTGGGATCCCCAGTGCAGGGACTATAGTGGAGGTCCTCGGATGTTTGAATTACAAAGAGGTAGGAGAAGCAGATGCTCAAGGGCATGTCCAGGGCATGGCAGCCTCCTCCGGTGGCATTCCTGATCTCTCACCTGCAACCAAGGAAGCAGCTGCATTTTTTCCTTTCTTTGTTGCTCATTTGAATGTTTTGTATTATTCCTTCTTCCATGTGCTTCTGGTCCCTAATGCGCAGACGAGGGTATCTCTGATCAGGTTTTACACTTGATGCCACAACAGCAATGAGGAGGCTGAGCAAGGGGAAGGCATATCTCTGCCATGAATCTCCTGGCTTTTAATGTTCACAATTAATGCTGAACTGCCACAGGAGCGAGGTTAATGATGAGCAGTTTGCTTCCAAATGAGCCCTGTCAATTGAGCCGGTTTTGATGCCAGACCAAAGGAAGAGAGAAAAGAAGCAAACACACAAATAAGCTCGGAGCTTTGGTGTGACACTTAGACCAGGACTAGGCTCTGCCCCACCTAATTGGTCTTAGTTATTTACATAGGGGTTGTAACCAGTGTGCAAGGCAAGCAGCAAGCAGTAATTAATTCTACTACACTACCGCCAGCATTTTATATGCCTTACGTTATTTAAAAGTATATATATAGTTCTACCTTTCCATACTATTTGTACTTAGAGTTGGGAAAAAGTCTACCAACTGGCAGCATGGGTACACACCAGGCAGTCCAAAGGTTACGTGTCAGCAGAGTAGCTTGGGTTTGTTCAGAAAAGCCACTCCATAGTGCTCAAAGTTCATGTATGTGGGAGAAGGAGAAACACTGCTGAGATTCGTGTTTCCAGACCTGTGTTCACAGACAACGTTTCACAGTAGAAGTACTAAACACTACTTGCAGATGAAGCTGAGCGTTGTAACCCATGCACACATGTGCAAGTAAGGAGATATACACCACCACCCCCCTTCCTCCAGTGGTCAGGTCAAAGCCTGTGGAGCCCTTCCCTCCACCTCTCCTGTCATCCTAGGCTGAATCCATCAGCACCGAGGAAAATGCCAATAAATTCAAGTCCGTCTGCCCACAAGATTGCTTAGGTGCGGGCTCAGCTGTTCAGTGGTATCAGGCAGCTGTGCCCTGTCCCATGTTAAATGACAGAAACATCTGCTTTTTATTTCCATGGTGGAACTTACATTTATTGCAGAAGTGATTCATAATTACAGAAGTGAAGTACAATTAAGAGAAATTTAATTAGTCCTTGGGCCACTTTATCTGCTTCTATAACCAATATCTGATCTTCCATTTCAGGATGAGAAAAATCAAATGATGACCACAAACGTGTGGGTGAAGCAGGTGGGTGCACCAAAATATGTGCTCTTCCATGTTCCTTTTTGGTTTTGCAATCTGAATTCTCCTACCTTTAACCACCTTGTTTTGGGCAGGAGTGGCATGATTACAAGCTACGTTGGGACCCCCAAGAATACGAAAATGTCACATCCATCCGAATCCCCTCGGAGCTCATCTGGAGGCCAGATATTGTCCTCTACAACAAGTGAGTGCGAGCACTGTGGCCAGAGGGCAAACCTCTCCTTGCAAATCTTCTCTGCCTATGGTGCCAAGGTGCTTCTTGCAGGTGTTCCTCCTTATTTTGTTTGTTCTCTGTGGTTGAATTCCATGTAGTTTCTCATAATATCTGTCCCAGACGTGCCTTAAATGACATGACTAACATTCATCACACAGGCTTTGTTCTCCTAATGATCCTTTCTCTGGACAGCAAGTTTTGTGTGGGATGTGGGTATTGCTTTCTCTTCATGTGTCAGATACCAAATTAGGCTGAATTTGAGCTTTCAGTCCTCTCCAGTTTCATTTCACCGAGGAGCTCTCCCCTGATTCATCACCATCAGCTGGAAAAGCCAGTAGCTGAGGATGGGCTTAATACGCTGAAACACGTCAGACCGGCGTGCCTACAAATACAGGTTTCAGGTCAGCCCAATACCATTTTAGAGTTATTTTTAATAGATATTTGTTCCTGATCCCAAATGCTTGAAATCTGTCTCTTGCATGGACGCTTCTGAGGGAGCAGGTGGTCGTTTCCTTTCTTTCCTTTGGAGCCTGTTGATATTATTGGAAAGATTGTCCAAGTGCCAAGACTGTTTTCTCCTTAGCTTATCGTACCACAGCTCTCCAGTCTCCTGGGATGTAGGATATCCCACTCTCCCTCTCCAGCACAGGCTCCAGAGAAAACACTTGCTGCAAGCATCAAACAAAAACATCTTTGTATGTGGCTTACACTCGGGGAAAATGCACAACAGACGCCAGGCTCATTTTTAATAAACACTTGCCTGGTTCTAGTTTGATAGGATTTTGCTTTTGTTTTCCAAAAATATGACAGAGAGACGAATCTCTCCGGGTGATTGTGAGCTTTGGAGACTATGGAAATTGTTATCTTTCCCATTAGCTTGTCTCTGATCCTCAGTGGTGTGGAGTGATTGCAAACCTCTTGGAAATCACTGCATCCTCACATAGCACCTTTCAGAGATTAGACCAATGGAAATGACTAATTCAGAGGCACTTGGACCTTCGTGTCCTACAGGGACACACTCTGAGCGTGAACATTATGTTACAAGTGCCTCACATTGCAGCCAAGAAAGGTGTTCACAGCTTCCACTGGAAAAAAATAAATGTCCCTGTCCTTCTCATTGATTAATTAATGACAATGGTAAGGATTGTTATTTCTGGAGCTTCTGGTGGTTATTGTGGTGGACCATAGGGCCAAAGGAAACAGTGCTACACAAATCTACATCGTCTATGGGACCTTTGTGGTCCAAGCCATCCATTTGCTGGAACTGCTGGTACACAAGATCCTGTTGTGTCATCTCTACATCTGCTCCCTTGGCTCACCACGCTCACCGTGGCTGACGAGCATGGTCCACACAAGTAGGGACTTGCACTAAAGAAGGACGCCTCAGTCTCCCTTTGTGCACCGGAAATTTTGCGACTTCATTCTGGAAGCAACCCCCAGAGGTGAATGGGCACCCAGACCTCTGAGCTGGGTAGCCTTTGGCTTCTGCCCCTTGCAGGCTCTGCCCCTCTGCCCTGCTCTCCTAGTTCACCGCCACTATCACTTGAGCAACTACAGGGTCTCCAGGGAGCAGCTGCCTGGCTGGTGGCTGCAGCAGCTATTCTAGAACGTTCTCCTTACCCTCTTCTGGGCTGTGAGTCTTTCAGCCTTGCCCATGTTATTGCCTGACTCAGTCTGATTGCAGGGAGGTATGGCAGATAGCAACTCTGACTGCATTGGTGACCTGCTACCACGCGGGGAGGTCTGGTGCCCCAGCTACCTAAATCCAAGCTACCTCTCTCCCTTTATCCACACTTACCATTAATAATCATGCATTCCTCTGTTGGTTGTCATGAGTCTATCATGCATTTTTAATTGGTTACTTTATCCATGAATTAAACATGGATGTAGGCGCCAACCACTAGCCAGTCAGTAATGGTTTGCCATTAATTCTGTCTCTCTTTACTGCTATATTTGCCCATGCTCTTTCATACAGTCTTGTGTAGACTGTTTTCTACCCTGGGATATACTTCTCTCATCTGTCTAACCTCCTATCAGACACATCCGAAGCTGCAGACATTATCTTAGTTGCCCTGCTCTAACAATCAGTTTGCATGGGCTTTAGGGGTGGCAGGGCAAGGCGGGGCAAATGCAGTAGCGTGACGGGACACCAAGGTTAGGCTCTTCTGCATGTTAGCTCACCAACTGCATAACCAGACTCTTTCTCTTTGTGGGCACCTCGGCTAGAAATATTTTAGAAAGAAAGGTTTTTCAAACACAGTCACTAGTCATGGGTGATGCTAACAAGGACTCTGTCTCATATTTTACATATATATGTCATATATATATTGTTTAGAAAGAATTTAAAGTACATGCACAGAATTCTGGATGCCTAAGAGCAAGAGAGTTGTGTGCAGAGACCAGGGTGGAAGAGAAACAGTGGCCACACTGGCCTTTTGCACTGTTGAGGGTTTTTAATATGAGTTATTTATTGCTTACCACACGCTCTGGCAGAAGTGTGGTATTTCTGTCTGGGATGACGTCCTTCAGAAAAAAGACTTTCTGGACAGGAGATTATACGAATGCCTCTTTTATTTTCATCTTGGGGTATACATAGAAATAGTGAAATTTAAATTGATTTAAGATTTGCATCTTTACGGAAAGCTAACCACTTGTTGTGAGGTTGTTCTCGTATCTAAGCCCATTATTGACAAAACCTTCCATTTATCCACTCTAGAGGCCCAAATTAAATCAGTAAACTCAGCTGGTTTGGCCTAGAGAGTATATGTAGTTGTCAACATTCATAAGGAATCTAAAACCAAATTAATATCCTACAGGGAAATTAATATGCTGTTGAATTTTCAGGCTTGATAAGTTCCAAGACTCTGTATATAGTTTCTACTAGATGTGACAAAACATATGTCTAACAGAGGAATATGAGTTAATAGTGAAGCAACAAAGCCTTTTCTTCTCTGCCAAGAAGGCCAGCTGTTCCTTATCTGAGGCTGTGAAAGCTCTTCAGACACCACCAAATCATTTATAAATGAATTATCTAATCCTCTGCATTGACTTATTTTCCCATTCATGAATGGACTTTAAGCACATTTTAGTTTTCCATTGCATATTTAAATAAAAAAAAAAAAATTTTTTTTTGGTCTAATCAAGGAATAAGCCCTTGGGGCTGCATTTCAATTTTTTTTTTTTTTTTTTTGCTTATCCGCCACTGTGTTGAGCGATTTGGATCCCGTGCAACATAGAAACTCCAGAGGAGAAAACCCTGAAACTGCTGGTTTGCAGCCAGGTGCTCCAGCTGCTAAAGGCTGCCCAGAGGAATGCCAGACCATGTCCTTGAGCCTAATGGACAGACAGAGAACTTGAAATGTGAGCTTCCCTGGCTAGTTTTCAACTGGATACTCATGATAGCATTTGTCTTCTCTAGCCTGATGTTTATAAAACCTGGGAAGAAGCTACTGGGAACATTCAGGCTTCAAAATTTTCTTTTTTCTTGGTCTTTTCTGGTGTTAGCTGTTCCAAAAAGAAATCCCTGCCCTAGCCTCCATAGTCACAGAAAAAAAAAAAAAGAATAAAAGACAAGATCATACATGAAGGGAATTCAAATACAAATTTCAGTAATTAGGAGTGGGAAACATCTTGAGGAATTCATCCAGTGGTAATATGGACACAAAGGATTACTGGACTGGGTTAGAAGATCATCTGGCAGGCGGCTTTTGAAAATCGTGAGAAAGCAAAGAGTTCTTTTGAACTACACTATAGCGGCTTGTTCTTTTGAACTATACTATGATGTTTGCAACCACTGAGACTTACGGAGTAACACTGGTTTCCTGACTCATCCCAAAACTGTTTGGAGGAGAAATACCAAAATATGCCCTAGTCTAACCTTTAAAATATTGGAAACATTCTTGACATTTTTCTTATTGTGTGTGTACTTGCACAGATCGTGTCATTTTGCACCAGATTGCACTTATTATAGGTCCATAATCACCACTTCACACTTAAGCTTTCCTGATTCTTCTGGGAGTTTAAATGACTGTGTTTCTGGAGAGGAATTATATCTTTAGATGCCTTTGAGGTTTGCTGCCAAGCTCGATCCAATAATACAGGAATTGATAGAAATCTGTAAGAGGGATCTCTCTCGTGGGCTGCTGCTGTGTTAGCATCCAAGGACTTCTCCTGCCATTATGCTAAGGACAAAGCTGGAGTTTTGCCTACAAAATGCTGATGAGGATGCTTGGCAAAGGGAAGAGTTGAAGGATAATGCACAAATTTAGCACTGTTAGAGCCTTCTGAGAAACTTGTGCTTATTTCATCATAGTAGTACAGCTGTTTCGGAGACAGATGCCTGTTTTACTGAGGGACGATCAAAATTTCAGTTACAAATGATTTCTAAATGTCTGAAGCAAGCAAAAGCTGGGATGGGACCTACAGAAGTACACAGCAGTGCACAGACACCTCTGTCTGCGTACCCAAGATGTACACTTCTGTTTTGTATTCAAGTTGCCAAGATGTAGGAGATATTTAAAACCCAACTGGACAAGGTCCTGATCCTCTTGTAGCTGGTCCTGCCTTGTGCAGGGAGTTTGAACTAGATCATCTCCAGATGTCCCTTCCAACCTGTGAATTGGTAGTTACCATTTTGGTAGCACAAAACAATTGTTAAACAAAATATTCTCTGATTTGCCTTTGGAGAGTATTTTAATCTGAGCAGTACAGAAGCATCTCTTTAATGCCTACCAAAGGGGTACAGGGTACATTCTTTAAAGGGGTCTTGAATCTCCAATTTATCTTGGTTACTGCTGTTCAATGAAAAATGTTTTAAATGAGGACATTCTAGCTATATCCATATACGTATATAGCTAATTTTCAGGCTTTAAAAGCGCTGTTTGGATTTAAAGTGTATCATCAGGAATTAAAATAAATGTGTGCCTCATTTACATGCATTCTGAAAACATTTAATTTTGTGAGATGATGTATTTCCCAACTGCAGGGAAAATAGAAACTTGCAAAAAAAATATTCTCCATCAGCAGAGCTTTTTAATGAAAAACGGTTGAAGGCTGCCAGTAAAACAATCCCATTCTTGAACGCTTATAAACTTAGAAGACTTTAGAAGAGCAGCCTTTATTCTCAAAATGAGGAATCAAAGGCTGCAGAACACAGCAGCGCTACTTTTGTTGGCAAAGGAATAAGCAACTGTCTTCTCTTTTTATTGGTTTGCACTGTAGTATTTGACATGAAAATATAAGAGCTCCAGTACTTTATTACTGACAGATTTTTAGAGCTGTCAGGTCAGAGCAATCAGGAGAGCCCGACTATCTTAATTCTCAAGTTCTTGTTGTGATGTTTACCTTGCACTTGCTCCTTCTTCCAAATGGTTTTTGATGACAACTGTCACAACACAGTGGTCCAGACTGAGCGAGATGAAAATGTGCTACCACTATAAAGGAATGACTGCAGAATTTCTCTGTCCCGCTCTATCAGAACTCCCACCTTCCCGTCTAAGGAAATATTCACGTTATGCAGTCAGGGCTGTCGGCACAACTTGGCCAGGAGTGGGGTTTCCCACAACAAAGCTTTCCGCAAGAAAACAGGGTTTCCCCAATCTCCTAACTGCAGACTTCGCTTGCAGTCGGTTGTCTGAACTTCACGTCTTGGAGGAGACTGGAGAAAGGCTTTGGAAGACCATCAGCAGCCAGGTGACCTTATTTGCTCCCTCTCTCACGTCAAGAGGAGCAGAAAGAAAGCCTCACCCAAGACGAAGGCATCTCCAGGTTCACCCTGCTTGGGCAGAGCGCCAGCAAACGTAGCTTCCAACCCAGTAAGCATATGCTTGAAGGTCCAGTGTGGGTGGTAAGCTTGGGGAAGGAGGCAAAAATATATGTATGCACGAAGGGTTAAGAAAACTGCAAACACTCCCTTTGCACGACGTAGCTGGCTTGGATACAGGCTATATCCAACAGCATGGCTCATGTACCCTGCTCACAAACTGCTCAGATACCTCTACATTGAACTGCAACGAGAAGTTCAAACGTGCCCAGTAAAGTCAGGAATTACTTCAGAGCCCCGTTAGGTTGGTGAGGGAGAAGCAGGAGGATCCCAGGGTGTTTTACGCCTCCTCAGAGTCATTAGCTGACTCTCAAATGAAAGAAACAGTTCTGCTCTTGGTCGCACTCCTGCTGTGGCACTGCAGGCAAAATCCAGCTTGGAAGGCGGTACCAGTGTTATGTGTAATAATGTGTGAGCCGAAGAGGACCTAGGATGAGGCTGGGTTTGATAGGCAAGCAATTAAAAAATATCTTCCTCATCAAAGAAGCAGATCAGTTATGGAAATAACTGACACAGGAGATCTGCAGCATCACATGGGTTACATCTTGAAGAGAGGCATGTGGCTGGTCACGCAGAGAGCGCAATATTGCCAGACGAGACATTTCTGGGAATGAAACACGATTATGTGAATTATCATTGTTCCTGGATGAATTTTTAGCAAGAGTTTCATGCCCTTTTCCAGCAGTTTTCAAAAGGAAAAACACACGTGTGTGTTATTTGCCCAGCCGCTAACACATTGCTCTACCTAAGAAGGGAAACACTAGCGGATGCTCATTATCCCTTTTCTGTAATATGAGTCCAATTATAAATATATTGTTCCATTAATGAACGATTCAATCATGCCTCAGAGATCTCATTAAACACAGAATTGGATTCCAAATTCCTATCGAGATTTAGAAAGAGAACCACCGAGAACCGCAAACACTGAACTGTCACTTGCTGTGCATGTTTCATGTCTCAATCTGGCTTTACGGTGCGGGCAAACCCAGAGGAAAAAAAAAGATTGTTTTCATCTAAAGCAAGTGGTCCTGGAGTGTAAATTAGATTTAAGAAAGAAGAGGTAAGAAAGGAGTTGTGTGCACAGTACAATGGCATTGCTCGGTTTTACTTGCATCAGAGTAAAAGACAACGGTGGTTTTGCCTTGATCCCTTTGAGACAGCAGTCTGGGTTTGTACATATTTTTATCTTTCCTGTCTTAAAAAAAAAAAAAAAAGACATTCTAAAGCTTTAGAAAAATTCCAGTTCAGAGGTCAAAAAGGACTGGGTCCTTTTGTGTTCTTTTGTTTTTCCAAAATCTGCCACAAAGAGCACAGGCTTTCCGTTACAGAAACAAAGAAGAAGTTTGCCTTGCTGCTGGTGAGGAAGAGGAGAGGTGTGACCCCCGTGCACCCCGTCGCTGCTCGGCTGCTGTCAGGGCACATCTGAGCGCTGAAGCAGCAGCGCGGGGCCGAGGGAGTTTGCTGACTGCTGGGAAAGCGGCTGCAGGCTGGATGGGCTCCAGCCGGGAGGGCTGGGCAGGAGCAGAGAGCTTTCTATCCCTACCAGCCTGAATAATTCATCTCAAGTTTTTAGCGGAAGCTCTCCCTCCCCTGCTCGGCTTCCCCTTTGCTCAGCAGCGTTGCGGTTTGCCACTCGGCATCACACAACAGGCTTCTTCCTCCGTGTCCCCAAGCTCTGCAGCAGCTCCAGCCGGGTGTGTAAGACGGTCCCCAATTCCCCTCCCTGCTTTTCGGATGCTCTTTTCTCTATTCCTGCAGCTAGACTTGAGGGCTTTGCTCTACAAACAGATTCCACCTGCTTTTTTCAGTTGGGATTTCAACCTTTCAGACATTTTGCTCAGGATGAAAAAGAATTGTGTCTTTACCCAGAGCTCACCCACATTTTGAGGCTGCTTGAACCAGGGCGTTTGATCCACGATGTGACTGTCCGAGGATACCAAAATCCTCTGTCTGCAAGTAGAAATCAAGGGGGAGAGAGGGTTTGAGGCTTCAGCCAGTCACCACACAAAGAGCCTGCAGATGTAGAGGCTCAGCAGTTTTTCAGGGGAAGGTGTAATTTTGTGATTCGAACACCCAGTCTCCACCACAGTGATTATTTGAACAAGGAGATATGTCGCTTGTGCAGCGCCGAACGCTTCAGTTTTTCTCTTTGTGTAGGCTAACGCAGGCTGCGGACCCCGCAGACGCTGCCTGGGGGGAGGACGTTGCTGTTGAGAAGGTACCCATAGACTTGGCCCCAGACGTGGAGTTTGCCACCATCCACACGTCCTCCTCGCTGAGAGCAGGGGAGGAACAGGGCATGGCTTAGCCAAGCAGGGCATTAATTACCTGCTGTGCTAATTGAATCTGTTAATAAGCTAATTTCTTTCGGTGGCCTCCACACACCGGGGCAAGCGGCAGGTCCAGAGTTTCAAGCGTAGCAGCAGAGCCATGGGTGTGAGGAAGGAGCGGAGCTGCGGCTGGTGATGCTGAGGCAGGTGGAGGACAGGGCTGTCTCCAGGGCTGGGGATCCCATCCCGAGTTCCTCAGTCTCCCTCCTTGCTCCAACACTGTTACAGATCGAGTATGGCATTCCCCTGTGGCCTTTCTTCCCCCAAATTCCCGGTGCGCTTGACTCCTCTGTTGCCTTTTTCGATCTCCTTCACTTGTATCCCAGTCCCCATGATGAGCTGGAAGCAGATGGTGTCATGGGTGCACGGCACGATGCTGCAGGAGATCAGTGCACTTTTCCCACACTGCCCAGCTGAGAAAAGCAGATCCAAACAAAAGAAAAAATGCTGTTTATGCAATATTTTTTTCACTGTCTGGAAAATGGCTTTCTGCTATAAAATCCTGAGCTGTTTTCTGTTTATCTTATACCAGTGCACAGCCCCCGGTTGAGAGTCCCTGTAAGAAGACACCGTAAAAGACAGCTCTCTTCCTGAGTGGGAAATCAAGAGATTAACTTTCATTATTCCTATTAATAGGATGTTCTCGCTGTTTTTCATGTAAGAGACTGAATGATTACCCAACACTGTTTCATTTATAGCAGCTGTCACAATTAATTCTGCGGAGACCACAGTCACACTAACTGAGAGAGGTTCCTCCCACCTCTCTAAAGCAAACTCAACCCTTTCCAGGGCATTTATGGGACAGCTTTGAGGAAAACTTGTGTACATTCACCTGAAGGACCTGACTTACGCAAGGTGAGAGCTGACATTTGCATATAAATTCAGTGCTTACATAATCCCACAGAGTTAAAGAAACACTGGACAGAGTGGATGGATCCAGTGTTAGCACATGGTGTACATCTTGCATCTCCCAGGTACATTTTTGGAAGCCAGGCAGTAAATATCTTATTTCTTTACCAGACTTGAGAAGTCCCAGAGAAGCCTTAGTCTTTTCTTATCTTCTGTCTCTCCCCAGTGCTGACGGTGACTTTGCAGTCACCCACCTGACCAAGGCCCACCTCTTCTATGATGGGAGAATTAAATGGATGCCACCTGCTATCTATAAAAGCTCCTGCAGCATCGATGTTACCTTCTTCCCCTTTGACCAGCAAAACTGCACAATGAAGTTTGGCTCCTGGACCTACGACAAAGCCAAGATAGACTTGGTGAGCATGCACAGTCACGTGGACCAACTGGACTACTGGGAGAGCGGGGAATGGGTCATCATCAACGCTGTGGGCAATTACAACAGCAAGAAGTATGAATGCTGCACAGAGATCTACCCCGATATAACTTATTCCTTCATTATCCGGAGGTTGCCACTGTTCTACACAATCAATCTGATCATCCCCTGCCTGCTGATCTCCTGCCTGACTGTCCTGGTCTTCTACCTGCCCTCCGAGTGTGGAGAGAAGATAACCTTGTGCATCTCCGTGCTGCTGTCCCTCACTGTGTTCCTGCTGCTCATCACAGAGATCATCCCATCTACCTCCTTAGTCATCCCCCTGATTGGAGAGTATCTTCTCTTCACCATGATATTTGTTACCCTGTCTATCATCATCACTGTCTTCGTGCTCAATGTGCACCATCGTTCCCCACGTACCCACACGATGCCTGACTGGGTCAGGAGGATCTTCCTTGACATTGTCCCACGCCTCCTCTTCATGAAACGTCCCTCCACAGTGAAAGACAATTGCAAGAAGCTCATTGAATCCATGCACAAAGTAACCAACACACCAAGGCTTTGGTCTGAGACCGACGTGGAGCCCAACTTCACTACCTCATCTTCCCCCAGCCCCCAAAGTAATGAGCCGTCACCCGCATCTTCCTTCTGTGCCCACTTCGACGACCCAGCCAAGCCTCCACCTATCTGCAAGTCCCCTTCTGGGCAGTACTCTGTGCTGCACCCAGAGCCTGTACAGGTGACCTGCTCCTCTCCACAAGCCTCACGCCACCCCCTGAGTGACACCCAGACCACCTCCATCTCAAAAGGCAGATCACTAAGTGTTCAGCAGATGTACAGCCCCAATAAGGCAGAAGAAGGAAGCATCCGCTGTAGGTCCCGGAGCATCCAGTATTGCTACCTGCAAGAGGACTCTTCCCAGACCAATGGCCAATCCACTGGCTCTCCAGCATCCCAGCGGTGCCACCTAAATGAAGAGCAGCCCCCGCACAAGCCCCCTCAGTGCAAGTGTAAATGCCAAAAGAGCGAGGCAGCTGGCACACCAGCTCAAGGAAGCAAGACTCCCAGCGCCAAAGATCAACATCTGCTGTTGATGTCCCCAGCCCTGAAGCTGGCAGTGGAAGGGGTTCACTACATCGCAGACCACCTGCGAGCAGAAGATGCGGATTTCTCAGTAAGTATGCTAACTTTGCCTGCTCTCCTCGGGTAAGTAAAAAATTATCTGCTAAGGAAGCCCCACTGCACCTGGGGGTTATACCGCGAGTATACTTGCTGATGCAGGCTCAGCCATCCCTGATACTGTGGCTCTTGAACACATTGGCCACTATAGGCCCAGCTGGAGAATTTGTCCTTGGGGTCTTGGCAGCCATGTGGGCCAAGGAGGCAGCGCAACCAGACCATGCTCAGGGCTGCTCTAGAGCAACAGGATTCTCCAGCAGAAAACAGGAGTAAAGTTGTTGTTAGGTAGGAAGGAGGCAGCTGAGACTGTGAAAGAGACCCAAAAAGCAGTCATCTAGTGGGAACACAGCAGACTTATTCTTTACGGAGAAGCCTCTGACAGACAGGGAATTCACACTCTCTCTTTTCTATTAAGCATTGACTCTGGCTACTGAGCCTGGGAAAGCAAATTCCCAAAATAGGTTGTGGATGTGGGAAGCACGTAGTGGCGTGGGGACATTGCAGGGTATGTTTAGTTCTGAGTGATGCGATTCCTCATTAGTGGACTTCCACTGGAGCAGTTGGCTCTGTGCAGGAAGGTGGGCGGACAGACAAATTTCACACTTACTCTGAAGGGGTAAATACGGCTACAAATAGAGCAGGAAAGTAGAGGCTGAAAGATTTCTTTTAATGGAGACGGTGATGCACGTACAAATGCCACATCCTTTCACACCTCCTGTAGCTCTTCCCCTGCAATACTATGGATGCAGCACGCTAGCTATTTATGGCCGTAATGAAGGAAGCAACAAGATAACCTGAAGTCAGTATTCTTGCTAAAGAAAAGTCTTATCTAGCTTTTCCTAGAGGGATCCGTCAGCAAAAGGTACTTTTTCAGCTGCACTTACAGTTTGATTTCTCAAGATTTAAAGCCAATGCAAGTCATAGTGCTTTTATGCAAGACTTCCTGGGCATGAAGAGTGTCTTTATATTTGCATTTTTCACAGTACTGAGCACTTAGCAGCAGCAACAAAGGATTAAGTGCTACTGTCCATTTATGTACTCTTTGGTACCGTAGTTTGAGAGGCCTCTGTTCTTTAATGTATTTCACTTCACAACATCCCTTTGAGGAAGTAACTGTTTATTCCCCATGTTGAGGAGTGACAGCCAAAATACAGCGATGAGGTGACCTGTTCAAGGTCACAGAACAAATCTGTGGCAGAGATGGGCTGTCAATCCCCATCTTCATTCTGTGGCAGCCCAGCACTCTTTGCCAGCCTAAAGCACTTCACAAGCACGTTAGGACTGCGGGAATTAAACTCTGCTCTCTCCTCCTAGCAATAATCACAAGTAAACCCATGGAAGTCAGTTGATTTTAACTCACTTGTTTCCCTGTGGTGCAAATGAAGGAATATTACACCAATAATACTTCCCATTTCAACTGATTCTCTTTCTGCTAAGCTTGTTGATATCATCAAGAATTGAGTCGATGAATGCCTTGGGTTCTTTCATTTTAATCCATGATTGCAACTTTCTTTAAAATGAAAACAGTCTTCAGAAGCCACAAATTTTCTTCTTATACCTTCCACTACTCTTCCCTCTTGAAATGAAGCGATTATCCTCAGGAGAAAGCTATTTACAGCACTAAACATCAAAAGCAGCAGAAAAGGAGCAGTTTTGAGGGCTCTGACCAGACCTCCTGCCAGCGCAGCCCACGAGCAAAGGCACCAGGAAAACATCCAGCAATGAGCGGAGAAGGGTCACCCCCAGGACCACCGAGGCACCAGGCTCCTCAGGAAGAGCCTGCAAACCTGCCCACAGTTATCTGCTCTTTCACAGCAGCTGTGGTTGGCATGGTAGGCAGAGGTCGGGTTTTCAGATTTGAGGGAAGAGTTGCTGACCTCGGTCTGAGGCTGTAGTATTTTCTCTGTCTGGATCCCAATAAAGTCACGTGGGGAAGCACATTTTTTCTCCAGGTGGAAATGACAAAGAAGAAGGAAATATGATCTTCTGGAACTGAAATTTGCTGTAACGAGCAGAACTGATCTAATAAAAATGAGAATTTATTGGGGAAAAATCAGTACTCGGAAATTTGCTTTCATCTTAAAATCAAATTGTGGCATTTCTTCATGGAAGTCTTCAACAAATCTATCAGCAGGCACCTCTGATGCAGTTGCAGCCGCTGAGACACAGCTTGCTGTCTCTTGGGTAATATTTTCAGAGACCTGCACCTTCCCAGAATGAGAATAGAGCTTCTTTTGAAGTTCCTGTCTTTTTTCTAAAGCACCATTGCCACGGGGGCAGTGCTTCTAAATTAAAAGTAAATAGCTCATTTAATTAAGTGCTTCAGCAAAGAGAAAATGGGAAATGCAAGAGGCAGTTGTTTGTTACAGAAAGATATCTGCAAACAATACAAGCACAACGGTACACTGGGGAAAATGCGAGACCAAATTGTCCCAGCATATGATAGAAATGCCATTAGAAATTAATTACAGACCGAGAAGCAAAACAAGTTGCATGTCACACACGAGCCAAAATAACCAGACACCAACCGCACCGTCTGGAAAGCCTTGTTGTCCTCGTGCCTGTGTGCAACTCCAGACTACTCTAATACGAAGACTTTGAAGACAGCTTAAAATTAAAATGGGAGAGAATGTAACTGAGGCGGGGGGGAAGCATGGGATAATCTCACCGGTTTATTTTTAACAGAGTACAATAAAACCACTCAGGACTGCTCTAATCTGCGTTGCAGGCTCTGGGTCCTGGTGATCAGATGTCACCAAGGCACCTCAACCCTCCGCTCAAATCCTGGGGCAGGATGCCCACTGCTCCCACTGCTCAGACCTGCATGGAGCTGGACCAGGGAAGAGTCGCAGGTTCCCTCACTTTTGGGGAATTTGGGAGTGGGGGAGTCAGCTGGCTCCTGCCCCTGATCCGTTCCCGAAAATAGTTTTGAGTGAGCTTCTTAAAAACTAATCAAAATACAGCTCAGGAGTTGGGGTGGCAGATGTTGACAGCTGCATGGATGTTGTCAGAGAGGCCTCTGCGGATCATGCTCCACGTGAGGCGCTGGACCACAGGGAAATGTTACAGTGCTGTCAGAAAACAAAACAAAACAAAAAATCCAGATAATTTTCTTTTCCTCCTCCTCCTCTTTTTTTTATTTTTTCATCGTCTCTCCATAATTTCCAATTTCACCCTTCTGTGCTCTCGGTCTGAAGCTGGATATTGATTTTGCGAACATCTGACGCGCTCCCAGCCATCATTCTCAAGATAGGCTATTTATGCATACGCCATTACATTTGAAAGCAAATGTCTGTTGAACTTTTCAAGTTGTTCCTCTTCTGTTTCTCCCTTCTTTCCTCATAAAGAAACTCATCTAGTTCATTTATTTTCTTCACATAATCTAGCACTTATTTTTACTAGCACAAACACTCAAAAAAGCTTATTTTGCCGGAATGGGGCACTATTTACTCAATCCAACTTTCCAGTTGGACATCAGATGGTAAATTTCAGATGTTCTTAACACATTGGTTGCATCATGAGACACTTATCCCGTAAACACAGTCATCCAGAGCTTGCTTAGCTGCCCTTCTCGCCAGGAATTTTAAGCGTCAGAGACTCACGCCAACTCTCAGCAAGTGATGAATAGATCAGAAAACGTACAGCGAAGGGGAGTTACCCACTGAGACCTTATCCTTGGGATGAGAGAATTCCTTTTGATGCCAAGGGTCACTGTTTCTTTTACTCACCCTAATTATAGATGGATGTGCTAAGAGCTGTACAATCATAAAACAATGTGGTTTCCCCCAAGAAGATAACAAGCTCCAGGATGAATCTCAGTTGTTTACCTCTGCCTATTGAATAGTAAAGACCTGCTTGACTTGATGCTATTTTTAAAGGGAACAAAATTATCCACTGCAGGAAAATATTTAACCAATTCTTACACTTTTGAAAATGTTCAGGTATTGCCAAAAGTCAAGATGCTTTGCTCAAAGAACAAATTATGTGAAAATATGATATGTTCTCCAGTGCGTGCCTTATTTCCCAATTCACAAAGCTGCTTCCTGAGCCAAGGAGCCGGAGCAATACCGAAGATTTAAATGCCTGACCAGGCAGTCCGCATGGCAAATAACGAGAGGCGTAGTTAAAAAAAGAGCTCACTTGGCTGGTGTTGCTTCAGCTGAATGTTGTCTGTGTTGAGGCACAGAGTGATGACAGGTACTTTGCAAATACGTTGGAAGATTCATGACCAGTTTATGAAGGGTTCAGCATGCCAAAATGAGGTAAATGCACATACCTTACCTGCAAGGACGAATTCTCTTAGCTCAATAAACAGTCACAGCATGGGTCACAGAAGCCAGGGTTGTATATTCTCTCCCTCTGACACATTATGATTTCTCTGGACCACCCACGAGGTATAAGCTAAAATTTAGTGCATCTAGTGCATTTTGGTCTAGTGGGAGGTGTCCCTGCCTATGGGGGGGGGGTGTGTGTGGAACTAGATGATCTTCAAGGTCCCTTCCAACCTAAACCATTCTGTGACTCTATGATCTGTCACTGATGAAGAAAGAGAAGGTGAGTTTTCAGAGCCACTATGTTGTGCTTAGAGTGTGTTTGTTTGTTCCTTGACAGATCATAATATTTTAGTTCCTGAAGTTGCCATTATACCTGTGAAAAATTCACCTGCTAGCTAATGGCTATTTCATTGATACCTGGATTGCTTCCTTTACCAAAAATTAATTTTCAGCATAATCAGCAAACCCTTAAGAAAAAAATATAAAATCAAGCCAGGTCTCCTACAAATCATGGTTCAGCTCACACCTACTGTTCTGGGCTACTCCCTTATCATTATCTCTGTTTAAAACAAACCTGGGATCTGTGGATGAAAAGGCACGTACCATTAGTGTTGTATTACTATTGTACTGCGCTCTTCACTCATGCGGCAGCCCGATGTACACGGGGGCTTTGGGCGCGGTGAAGCCAGTGTTTGCTCAGGGTCACAGACCGGTAGGTGCGGTAAAGCAGCCCCAGCAACACGCAGCCTTGGCTTTGCCGCGTCCTCCTCCTTCCACCACACTCCCGCCTTGCTGCCGTCATGGCCACCGAAGAGGTTTGAGCTAGCTCCTGCTGAGATGGTTTCCCTAAAGAGCAAGGCGGCGTGCCAAATTTCAGCCCTCGGGTCTGTTAATCACCAAGTGGTATATTGTAGGAAATTATAACGGGTACAGCCATATCAAATAAAACTTTGCCATCTGATCAGTCCTCTTCCTGGGAAAGAAATTAATAACAGCAATGTAATAAAAGAGGTTTTCATATGTATGTGGTTTCTTTCTTAATGAAATAGCCATTTACAGTTCTTGCCTGATGGTATTAATAAGTACGAGACTTCCCCAGAGACGAATTGCTGGAAAATCCTCCCACAGCAAGACAAAAGTGGGGACAAAGCCGGGAGAGGAAGACCACTTCTTTTATTTGCTCGCTCATTTTCACTGCTTACTCACCCAACGCTGTAAATCCCTTCGCAGAAAGAGTTTGGCTTCGTTAATCCGTAAGCAAATCTGTTTACAAGCATGGGAAAACGAGTAATTTCCTTCCCCCTCACCCCACCCTCCCCAGCTTGAATCGCAGCCTCCTTTACACACCCAATTACAGCTGCTGCTTATGGAAAACGGGATAGTGAGTGTGCAGATGAGCTTAATTATCCATGGGCGTATGTCATCCCTGAGGAGCTGTGAACAGGGTTTGCAATTGCACATGCACACCCACACAGTCTGGGAATCGGTCTCCCACATCAGCAGTTGATAGAATGAATCTTTGCCATCATACAGGACCACGAAATGTATGCGAGACCTTCCCCTCCTACCTCTGGACTTAAATGAAAATATCCTGGTTTGGAATAAAGCACTAATAGTCTGCATAAGTTTCAATCTCATTTAAACATTAATAATCGGCCTTTCATCTCTGTGTTCCCAGGTGAAGGAAGACTGGAAGTACGTTGCAATGGTCATTGACCGGATCTTCCTCTGGATGTTCATCATTGTGTGTTTGCTGGGAACTGTTGGGCTCTTCCTCCCACCATGGCTGGCAGGAATGATCTAAATATAGCCCCAGAAGGAAGAAAGTATATCCCACTCTATGGATTTTAGTTCACCTGGAAGGAGAGGAGCAGAGAAATGGAGGCAGCCCTTTGAATAATTTACTGCGTGTCTGCGCTTGAGTTGCTCCAGAGCTCTCTGGGAATACTTTCCGAGGTCGCGTCATTTTGCCAAGCCATTTTCATCTCCTCCATTTAATTTAGGGGAAAAGTTCTTATTAAAGTCTGTACATAGCATGGTGGCATTCATTGGCATATACTCAGCAATGTAAGAACACGAGCTTGTTCCCTAAAGCAGCACATAAAGAGGCTTCGCACCTACAAACCAGCCCCTGGCAAAGCAGCTCCAGTTGTCTGCAGAGGTCTCAGTGTGCCCTGCCTCGTAATTTTGCCCTGTCAAGCTGAAGTGGTTCAGGACTGTGTGTCCCTGTATGAGTCATTTTATAAATAAAGTTCCAGATGTGGGGTGCCTGTGCAGGACGTGGTCTGTGGTCAGCTGGTTAAAGACGGACAGACTGGAAAGGCTGAAAGAATTGCTGGAGGCAGCTCCCCATTGGGAACGACAGCGATCATTAGCACAGCAGCCGCAGTCTTTACATNAGCCCCATTGGGAACGACGGCGATCATTAGCACAGCAGCCGCAGTCTTTACATTGACAGTTTTTACTTTGGCCAACGACCTTCGGAAGCCATGGGGACCATAGCTGAGTGAGGATCACGCGCGTGAAGGGAGGATTTGGGGTTAAGATTCAGACTGTGTTGGTAGCACTTTAGTGTATTTTCAAGGGAAATTTCCTGGGTCCGAGTTATGGCTGCTGCAAAACAGCAGAGGGTCAGCCTGAGCTGAGAAACCCTTGCTGTAGGTAGGGAAGGTTCTTACAGATGGGGAAGCCAAAAAGAAAAATCCAGGAGGGTGCATTGCTGTAATAAGGAAATGTGCCATTCCATGGGGAAACCTGAACAGGACACACCGCCACGCTTGGGAATTCAGAATGGCACTTTGCAGAAACTACCGGTATTATGGTCTTAAATTTGGCCCGTTGTTTCAGCAGCTGTGCTTCTATCCAAACTAAACCAACATTTTTGGATGCCTTTCCTTGCTTTGGGGTCTGCAGCAAGAAGGCAGGGACTGGCACCAGCCAGAGGGAGGGGGGGACGCTGGAGCCCTGTCCTACCGCAGGGAGACATCCGTGCATGACGGCACAGCTGAGCCACGCGTGTGGGTGAAAGGCTGGAAGATGGAGGGTAAGCACAGGCTTCATCTACCTTCTGCCTTTTCTCTGTATGCGTTTGCAACCGCAGGAAAACAACCACACTTGGGCAGGCCGTAAGTCCGTCCAGCTCAGCATCCCCTCTGTTTGGTACTCACAAACCCCCCGTTCCCATCCTCATTGCTGATTGCTGGCTGCCAGGAGGGAGCAGCACAGCAGCACCCAGCCCGGTGTCTCCCTGCCTGCCTCGGAGGTCTCATAGGCAGAAGGGCTTATAAACAGTTTGCAAGGAAAGGCAGACATAGTCTAAAAATACAGGCTTCCCCCGGGACCTGCCGTGGCTGCATGACTCAGGCTGGCGGCTGAGGGGCTCTGGGCTTCACCCAGCATCTCCTCTGCACCCTGCGGCTGGGACCAGCACGCACAAGACTGTCCGGCCACTGTGAAGCTCACGGCTGGGCAGCTCTGACTAGCCCAGGGCTTTGGGGAACGCACCCCGGGAGAGGCAGGCAGGTGCCTGGTGGCCAGTACAGAAGGTCCCGGTAGAAGCCAGTGCCTGCGGTAGGTGAGACCCCAGGTGAGACGTGTGGTACCCCTACGTGGTAGCCTGGCACGTGAGGCTTGCTCATGCCACACAGCTCAGTGAGCAGCAGAGGGCTGCATGGACTTGTGACAGTGATGCTGGAACTGAAACAATAGGGTTTAAAGAGGCTTCTTTGAAATACAAGTTACTGCACTCTATCCGAGCCATACAGCCTAAAAATCCATGCAGTGATCAGCCTGTTTGGCCTCATCTAAGAAGCTACAACTGACCTCTGTGCTCACAGGCTCAGCCAAGTGCTTGTAATCTGTACAGCTCACAAAAACGTAGCGTAGCCGCGGTTTGGGCCCGTTCCAGGAGGAGCTGTGCTGGCACTGGCGGGGAGGGAGGATGAGGGAGCCTGAGCTGCTGCCGCCTCTTCGCCTCTTCGCTTGTTTTCAGAATAAAGAGAGACGCAGTCTTTGGAGATGCTAATTTATCCCTTTTCACAGTCAGTGAGTTTGCTTATGGCAATGGAAGGAAAACAAACAGTCGAACATCCTCAGGGTCTGGTGCGTAAAGGCAGGATCAGGATGGCAGCTGCAGTCCGCATGGCAGCACTGCGCAGCGGCGCCGGGTGAGGGTGCGTGCTGCAGCCAGGCTGGGCTCACCGAGGGGCCCTGGACTCTCTCCAGTGCCTTTTCACGTTTCGAGTGCACTGATAAAATAATCATGAAGGTGGGACTATTTCTGACCCCGGGCATCGCTGGGTCAGGGGCATCCTATCACCAGCCCGAAGCCGTGCCCACGCTGACGTTCAGAGCTCCCTCTGCAACCTCCTCCTCCTCTTCCTCCTTTGCCCAAGCCCCTGAGCACCGATAGCAACAGAGCAGGTGGGATGCTCGGCTGTGCCTGCACATTTTTAGCAGTAAAACCACGCGCACTTCCCCAGCTAGGCTGGAGAGTCAGCAGCGGCTCGAGTCTCTGCTCACGTCTGCCGGCGAACGGGGGCTCAGGCAGCAGCGGAGCCGTGGCCAAAGCGGACCAGGGCTGGGGACCCGTGGAGGTGAGGGCGGCTGTACGGCAAGAGCTGCGGTCAGGCCCCTGCCTAGCAGAAGGGAACAATTTGGGGGCAGCAGGAGAACTGATAAAGGTTTAAGGACAGATGTAAGAGCCAAATGTTTAAGGTGGCATATTGGGCAATTCAGCAGGGGCAGGGGTAGGCTGGACTTTGCTCACAGTGAAGGGCCCATCTCAAACCTTTGCTTTTTCTGCAAGAAGGTATTGCCAGCGCACGCAGCGTCAAGTGCAGCGTCTCGAGGGGAGCGTGGCAGCGTGACAGCTACAGAGCAGGACCGCCTGGCGAGGACATGACAGTGCAGCGCAGCCCCTGGCAGAACTGCCCTGCCAGGCAGGGGGAGGAGGAAAGAGCCACGTGCATCTGCTCCATTAGCGCATCAGAAATATCAGGTGTGATCAGGAGTGGTAAGGATGCTGTTGTGTCCCTGAAGACCACTGCGGGATCACAGGGTTTGGCAGNGTCCCTGAAGACCACTGCGGGATCACAGGGTTTGGCAGGACAAGATGAGAAGTGAGAGCTGAAACCAGTTACAAAGAAGTTACGGCATTTGGGGAGACGCTTGGGAAATGCAGGTCACTGGCATCCTCTGCTTTGCCAACATCACAACATTTTTCATACAGTGGCAACTCCATTTCTTCTCACATGGTGTTGATAGTTCCCCAGTTTAAAGCTCAAATAAAGTCTTGCCTTCTGCTTCTGATGTGCCTCCTTGTAAAACCTGAGGGGAGAAAATAGTAAGCAACACCTACCACTCTCTCTTAGATAGCTTATTCCGTCTTGGAGGTCGTTAAGGAGGATGCTATCCCGCCATAGGATTCAATGATCAGGAACTAGAATAAAACTGGGACACGATCCAGACTATAACTGTAGAATAATGAATAATTCTGCTATTCCAAACCCATGAAACACAAAAAGAGAGTTTTTTAGCATATGAAAGCCTCCAGGAGGATGTATGAAGCCAGGCTGTTAACATTTGCGATGTTCCCAGCTCAGAACAGATTCCCAGGACTTGACTGAACAAGCTGCCATCAGAAGAAGAGCAAGGACGCAAGACTGGGATACAGCAGGAGCTCTAAAACTGCCTTGGAAGAGACCCAGAGCAAAGTAACTGTTTTTCAGGATCTGGGAGCGCAAAACTAATCTCAGAGACCCCGAAGGCATCACAGAAAGCAGGCACAGATGCTGATTTTTTCTAGTTTGCTTGCAGAGGAGAGATCATATCCTCACCACAGTGTTTCGTGCTTTCCCACCAATACAGCTCCATTGGCCATGAATGGAAGATGACCAAAGGCACAGAAACCTGACTGTAATAACCTCAGTTACCACCATTTTTCTGTTTTTCCCTACATCCTCTTTCTTCTGGTTCCCT
>RSEF01000020.1:8395340-8408276 GCA_003993805.1 Himantopus leucocephalus
CCTGCCGAACCCCGGGGAAAACCTTTTCAGAGCTGCTTGTTAGCAGCGTTGCTGGTTTGTCCTCTGTACTCTTTGTATCTTACCCCTGAGACTGATTTAATACCTCAAAATGACTCTTGTGGCAAAACAATCTGTCTCTGGAAGGTCCTCAAACCTGTGCCAGAATCTAGCTGCGTGAGCCGGGTCAAACTCTACAGCAGCGATAAAACCCCAAATTTATCACAAGTTAAGGACTGGAGGAGAGAAGTTTTAAAGAAACCGAAGATATGATGTCACACTACACAGTGCGTGGAAAAGAAAGTCTGTATGACACGGATCACTTAAGGGCAGTAATAAGAATGAGCAAATCAGGAGAAAGGATTTTAATACGGTTTGAAGAGAAGGGGACGTAAACAGGCATTAGTCTGCAAAGGTGAAGAAATGGTAGGAACTTGTGGGATCTCACAAGAACATGTCAAATTTATCCACTGAGGTTAATCCAGAAAATGGGTTTAAATCCAGAAAAAATAATATCCAAACTTTTATTTGTAGCAATTAAAGCTTTGAGAACAAAGTCCCTACTGAGGAAAGATCTGCAAGAGGATTTTTCAAACCACATTGCTAATGAATGGCACTGTTCTTAACCACAGTTTGCCTTAAGAGTGATAAATTGGGCCAGAAAAGTACGAGGCGTGCTGAAGAACAACACAAGAGGGAAAACAACAGGTTGTGTCCAGCAAAGAGCGTGGGGTATCCGTATTCGCAAACGGCTGGTTTCTGTACTCTCTGACAGAGGAGGGAACTGCAATTTGGGCTGGGCAGGGCCTCCCCAGCCTCCCTGCACCTCCACCTCCAGGGCCGCTGGGTTTCTCCAACCACTGAAATCTTTTCTTTTCGCCGTTTAATAGCCTGCAGCATTCATGGCTGGGTTAGGACACTCTCAGCGCCTAAAAATCTCTCAACAGAAATTCTCCTGGGCTTCCAGGAACGGGGTTACAAAGCACTTGCACATACGCTCTGTGTTACTAGGTGGACTAAATTGCCGTGATTTCAAGTAAATAAAACCACTCGTGGGACAAAATTTAGGAACATAAATGGGCAAGATGTTTGCGCAGGTTGTCTGCCTCCTAATCGATAGCCCTTCTGGGGCCCAATTTTGTTACGGTCTGACCCTTCGTGTTAAATCCGAAATAATTGGACAAAAGCAAAGGTCACTTGAAATTCTACCAAATAGATTAAATCCCAAGACAGGCAGAGAGATGATGTTAGTAACTTTCAAAAATAGTCAATAGAGAAAAGTAAAGGAGCTCTATATCAAATCACCTGCAGTTCCATGATTTGGATGGACAGAAGAGCAAGTTCAGAACTGGGAATTTGGCTGCACTAATTTAAATGGGGAAGGAAGCAGGATTACGTGTGAAATGCAGATGTTGCACATGGAAATACTTACTTTCCCCAGTTCGTAAGCATTTCTTTCATGGGAAAAATTTTAGGTTCTGCTGTACCCCTGTTACCTCCTTGCCTTTCCTGCCCACTGCTGTGCATCTGCCAGTTATCACAGGCGTTGGGTTCCATATCCAGTGCGAAATGCAGAACCATTCTGAATGCAACTTAACGCAGGTTTGGTAGGTTTATTTTCAGAACGCCTTCATTTTTCAGAGAATAGGGAAAACACAGATCAAAAGCTCTTTGACCTGTATAAACAGAAATACCTACAACTCCACAACATGCGTGCAGGGTGTCTATCCCAATGAACGCATCTCTTCCAAACACCACGTTCCCAATGCACTGTGTGCCTCAGCTCCTCTGACCTCTCCTTTTTCTTCTGGCTGGAGCTTTGTCCGCGGCAACACTTCATCTAAGCTGGAAAGATTTCGATTGTATATGTCAAGGCAACTCTGGAAAGCTCCAAAGTGAACAGAAATGTTTTTCCTATCAGAGTGGTATTTCTTATGCTTTTTCCTACATTCCAGAGGGAATGTATGTCATACTGAAAACATTAATTCTTGGGAGTTTCTAGAGAATGAACATACATTAGGCCAAGGACTACTTTAAATACTTACAGGATGTAGTAATCACATTTTTATGTGACTTTTGTTGTAGGACGACTCCCACGTGAGTCTGATATCTTCAAATGCACCTTTAGCAAAATTTCTTCATTCTATAGGAATTTTCCATAATGACAAGAAGAAGTAATATTTGGATTCCTTGTCTAAATAACGTAATTTTCTTAAGGTAGACCTCTTTCTCATTGGTATTTATATGACAATCTACTTTCTAAATGTGGCTATATTTGCTGTTAAGTTTTCAAAGGTTGCCTGTAGCCATATGAATACCCAGCTACCAGTCTGCATGTAGGTGCAGAAATTGCTCATCCAAACTAATATGCGTGATGCTCCATTTTTTGCCTTTTAGCGTCTTTGAAAAATCCGTACTGATACTTTTTGCTCCATTCTGCTTTTGCAGAAAGTGAAATATTTTCTTGCTGCAGGTTGAAATCCCAGTTCAGAAACAATTGTTCCGGAAGCAGGGGCAGTTCACACGCAGCGTAACTGAGCACTGCCTAAAGTAGCGACTGCGAAGCAGGAGGTACATTTTTATCAGTATCTGTATGGTTTGTTGTGGATACGCATTAGACCATGGCTCAAGCAAGGAAAGGGGTGCAACGTGACAATTACCTCCACATCATATAGATAAAAGTGAGACTCAGAGCTATTGAATATTCTACCTGATAAAATGTAAAGTCGGTACTCAGCCTGCGGGAGGGAGAGATGGGAAAAGCCAGCAGGTTAATCTCCAGCTCCTCGCGGTACACGGCTGCGCTCGCTCTGATCTAAGGCTTTGCTTGACAGTTACCAAGCCCCAGAGAACAAGGTTAAACAGTGGGGTTTGTCACATCCCGGGAAGGTTATCACGCTGTCTGCGATGCTTGTGTACATAACACCCCTGCAAGGAAGCCATCAGCGTTTTGCCAAAAGCAGCAACGGTCCAAATGGTGCTAGACTTTGTTACCTTGTCAACCAACAGAAAATGCAGTTTTGCTCCAGTGGATTTGCATCCTTGGGCATGAGGTGCTGTTTTTCTCTGTGCTGGGGACCCAGAATAACAAGTGACAAAAAGAAACCACAAGCAGACAAATGGGCCAAAATTATCTGGTATTTCTGAGCGTTTCAATACATTATTTCTTTTTCTTGCACGTCTGTCAGCCTGTACCTCTGACTGTGTCTTTGTCTTGCTGCAGGACGTGCAATGTGAATTTGAACACTGCAATTGTCCAGCGCTGAAAAACAGATGGATGACTCATCTGAACACAGGCTGGTTTGGTGGCTTTAGTGTTTGGTTGACTTGTCCATATAGAAATGACAGGACATTAAAAAAAACACAAACAACACATGTGGTGTGCAGCTTGCTGCTTCTCCTGGAGCGCGTGGAGCTTTCACCCAGAGATTTCCAGGGCAAAGAAATGTCTTCAGCTGCCTCTGCACCAGCTGTCAGGGGATGAAATCTGTGTGGGGAAAGAAGATGAGGGCACTGAGCAAATTAATAAAGCAGTGTCAAGTAGTGAGAAGGAATGGTGTAGAATTAATTCTTTTCCCTTGTAGATCTTCTGTTCAGTGCAAGTGATTGTATTAATTTCCCAGGACTTTGTACAATTGACCCTCCATGAAATGTATGTGTAGGAACTGAGATATTGTTCCTCTCGATCCAGGGTGGAAACATTGCTGGGGATGTTAAGAACTGAAGATACCCCCAAGATCACTGCACCTGCTCAACTGCCGCTGCATTTATGTGTTAATCTATGAAGGATGGCTGAGGAGCAGTCAAATGAACTGCCTTTTATCCATATGAATTCCACGTGAATCATCCTGATGGCTTTGCAAAGGAGGCTCTTGCAGGACTGACAGTGCCTGAAGGATGAACAAAGGTCTCTGCCCAGCTTAAGAGAAGTAACCGGAGAGACCAGCTATAAATCCATAACTTTTGTACTGAGATAGTTAGGACTTACCTCTTCTACTTGCCCCATAACATCCGGAGATATCACAACCCCCTGGATATCCAGACTGCCCAGGCTGCCCTCTGACACCAGGAAAACCTTGAGGACCAACATTCCCAGGGTAACCCTTTGGACCTGGTTTCCCCAGCACAACTTCTCCTGGTGGGCCTGAAGAAGGAGAAGCACTGTAAGATGTAGCACATCTACTTCAGCTGCTTCTATATTTTCCCCATCCTACATGTTGGTTAATATTCTGAGTATTGTTTCCTCATTTGGTGGAAAAATGAGACCTGCCGGTTGCAAAACCTCTTCTGAATCCCAGTAACTGGAGGGCTTATTCTTGACCTTAAGGGTGCCCGGCTTGGCTAAACATGGAGCCTGGTTATGAGAAGCTGAAGTCCAGCTACATGGAAAAACACCTTAACTGCAGGATCCATCCCAGAGTCATTGGTTTTTCTGTCTTCACATTTCAACTATAAAAATTTAAATACGGAAGAATATGTTTGACCACAGTCTCTTGATAGTGCCTGGTTTGTTACGTCAGTGGTAAACCTCCCACTGATTTCAAGTAACAGGGATCAGGATGGAGGAGTACGCCAAATCCTAACAGATTACTCAAAACCCCTTGTGTTTCCTGAGCTGAATTTTCAGAGTTTCTATCCCCTGAGCATCTGGTCTTGCATGCAAAAAGGCAGCAAAACTAAAACTCCTTGGATGTGTCTCAGGTCCTTAAAATACATCATGACCTGGGAATGGGTACCAGAGGGAGGAGACGGCCTGGAGCAGTCCCTCGTGTCCTAGCAGGGATGAACCATCCAGGATGCTGCCAACAGTGCTGTGGTGGGGAGGTGAGTCTGCCCCACCACAGTGGTCTTAAGGCTGAATGACGCTTTGAATCTGGCAGCTGGTGAGCTCCGGCTGGCCCCATCGGGCCAATACAAAGAGGTTGGATTCACTCTACCTGTTCTGCCCCTGGGTCCTTGGATCCCTTCCTCACTGGCTCCAGACATCCCTTTTTCTCCTTTGGGCCCTGGGGCACCTAATCACAGATAAGAGATAAGTGTCACTTCACTGCATTTTTTTATTTCACCCTGAATTAAGTCTCCTGCAGTCTCCTCACCAGGCTATTAGATAGTAAATTGAAGGAGAGTCACTGCCCTTGGCTACACAAAGAAATACCCATTTCTTTCAGTCCTGTCTGGGCACCTGCTCTCTTTTCCAGAGTAGCCATTTGCCCATGACCAACAGGGCTCCAGCTAACACTGATCTGCAGCCTGATATGGGTGAAAATGAATATTTTTCATAGAGAAATTCATAGCACTGGTGTTAGTGCACTGGCCTGAGTGTGGGGTCCACTCCCATGTTCGTCACTTGAATCAGATAAATCACAAAGCTGAACCATCTCTTCAATTGCTGTTTTCGCATGAAATTGCTCATGAAACCAGTACATCTCAGTGAAACACAGGCATACACAAAATACCCGTTTTCATACTTTTAAGATGACAATATTTTGATCACCTGTGTCCTTAAGATTGTTTTTCAGTGAGATCTGTCTTCTCCCATCTCCTCGCTCGACAGGCTGGAAACATCTGCAGGTTGTTACTACCCTTTTCTCTTAAGTGACATTTTGATAAGCTCTGTGGATACTAGATCAGACTGAATAGTGCCAGAGCAAGGAGTTAAACAGAAGGTGTCTAGTTGCTTAGAGGTGTTAGGACACTGATGAAACCAATGTTTTTCATTTTATTTTGACAGACAATTACTTGAGCCACTGACAAACGTTGTCTGCAAATCCAAGCAAAACGTATTTCCACCATTCACTCATTCATGTGTAATAACTGAAGCCACTTTCTGAGATTACATTAATTTATTTCTTTAGTCATGTGTGAGGCTTTTGTTGTTGGAACTGCTGCTCCAGAAACCTACTTCCACTTTCAGTGTTACCTCAGTTGCCTCATGCCTTCCTTCAGTGTTTTCCAAGCCTCGCCATTTCTGCCCAGAGGTGATCTGTTCCACCACCACAAGTCAATCCAAATGGCTGTTTCTTTTGCCTTTCTGTAGGGAAAGCCTCCTGCCCTCTAAAATTAAACTCTCCGTCACCCAAAACCTACACATGGTATCAAACTGGCCTTCCTCTCAAAGCAGAGCTTGCAAAAAGAGTGGGCTGCCTCTGTCTTCTCCCTACTCCTTGGGCTACCTAACTTGGGTTTCTCTTCCTAGAAGAGAGAAGTCCAAGAGGAAAACAGCAATGAGATGACATGCGATTATATTATGGATTATCTTTACAGTACCGCTCAAGGCACTAAAATGTTTAAAGTGCCAAAGATATAGTCAAAAATGCTTACAAATGCTTCTGTCCATACCTCTTTCTCCAGGATACCCATCTTTGCCTGGCTGTCCAGGGATGCCATTTTCTCCTCTTTCTCCATTGCTCCCAGGGGGACCTGGAGGACCTGGTGGTCCTGGTTCTCCTGGTTTTAACCTTTCTTCCCAAACAGGAACTGGCTTCCTTGCATGTTCATGAATGAATGAGTCAAATTTCAACACATGAGCTGAGAAGGGAAGACAGAAAACGAATGTTTCCTTGGCTGAGAAATTCAGAAAAGAGACAAAACCAGAGGATGTTGTCTAAAAAGGTACTTAAAACTGTCAGCTAGTGCTAAAAGGCTGTCAGTCCAAACTGAGAAAGCCAGAAGCTGAAGAGAAAATGGGCAGCTGAGTCGTGACTTTGCTGCCTGACCTTGGGCAAACCTCTGCTTCTCTCCATGCATCACAGCACAGGGGCTTGACCAAAAATGCCTCATCGCAAGAGGAATCAGCGCAAATCACCAAAAGAATAATTTTCCATCTGAGAAATAAGGGAGACTTCGCAAAGGGTTTTCCAAACAAATATTTCATGCCTCTCCGTGCTAATGCCACCCAATAAAACCAACGTAGCACCGAGAGCCTGTGATGGGACATTTGCTCTGCGTAGTGCTCAGCACGGCAGAGGATGGAGGAGCTCCCTGGGTCACTACAGCTTCATGCTGTCTCCTCTCTGGTTTTGTTCACCACTGCTGGAGAGGCGTCTGGAGCTGGGCTGGTTGTACTCACTCTGAATCATCCGTTCACAAGCCTGGCTAACGAGCTGGTAAATTGTGGCCAAGGACTGCGGTTCCCCCTAAAGTGAAACAATTTTTTTTATTAAAAAAAAAAAAAAGGAAGTATTACTATCTTTTAAAAAGGATCAATATCATAATGCTTGATAGCTTCTGCCCATTCTTTTTCTCAGCTAGAGTTTCAGAGATATTAATTACTGTGAAATGTGGCTTTATTTATTTATCACAAAGCTCTGAAGCCATAAAATTGAAATTGGGAAACATCAATAATTGGTTTTCTTCTGCACATCAAAAAGCCCAGACCGAATCTCAATAATTACCGAAGCTGCCAAAAAAGGGAGAGTAAATGTCACTCTCAAATTTTATCAAAAAATATGCTAAGCCTATAACTCAATGTTCTGTGATATGTAAAACATCTAATATGATCAGATATTACAACATCCTATCTTTGTCTAAATCTTTTATGAATATTGATTCTGACTGTATTCTGAATAAATCATATCTGAGGGGTTCTTTAGAAAGTTTTACTAAAGTAGGGATAAAGTGATAAAAATGCAAAAGCTGCTTAAAAATAAACACGGACTCTGTCTGTGAAAATTCGTAACTAACACACTGTGTACTTCCAAAAACATTTATAAAATATACATCTCTGGCTGGATCACTGTGCAGATTACCCAGACTTAAGCAAAAGCTTGGCACAACACCCAAGGGAGGGAAAAAGGAAAGTTCCACTGCAAAAAAATGTACAGAAAATGAAAAGCTGGTGGGAACGGAAGAAGAATGGTGTGAAAAATTTTAATACTGAAGCATTAACTTGAGACAAAAGCAGTCTGTCAAAAGCAGCTCGCTTCTGTCTGAAGTCTAATTCACGTAAGTCAGTCTTGGCAATGAGACTCAGACTCCCAGAAAGACATGGGGTTTCTTTTTACCCAGAATTCAGGATAAGAAAAACTTCCTCCCACAATAAAATAACCTTCAACGGCAGAGTAGATCTCCTGACATCGAATGCTCTGTGCTGGGACATGCCAGACGACTATTACAAATGAGTCCCCTCTTATGCAATACATTAAAAAAGAGCAACTCAGTCAAGTCAAGTGGTTTTGGTTTTTCCTTCTCAGCAAATAATGGATTTCCAGTTGGCGTTTCTTCTTCATTACTACAATTGATACGAGGGAGCTCCTGACTGCTGCAGGATTATTTATATCCCAGTGCAGGCGAATGGAAAGGCAACAAGCTATAGGTGCATGAAGTTATTCAACACTAGGAAGGTTTATATGTGTAAGCATAGCTTGCAAAGCACGGTACCCCATCCACTCTCTTGAGTGTAGGACACAGTGAGAGTGTTGCTGCCTAGCACCACAAAAACTCACTTTCTCTCCTCTTTCTCCTTTTGGACCTGGCAGCCCCTACAAAGAAAGAAAAGGAAAAATAAAAATCTCGGGAAAGGAAGAGCAGAAGAAAACAAAAAGAAATAAATGGGGATGTGGGTTACATTAGTGGGACATGGAGCACAAAGTTTTTTTTCCCACTCATCATTTCGTTGACCTCATCACAGTGACTAGAAGAGCTTCGAGCTCATAGGAATATTTTGTTTTCTTTTTCAAGAAAAAAAAAAATAAAGCAGCAGCTGAAGCAGTGGCATAAATCACCGTCAACAAGGATGCAGAAATTCCTCAGGTACAATCTTAGAACAGATTTCCCAACACAGCAGGTGGTTTTTAACATCTGAGAAGAAGAAATAACTGTGACATCTCGACCTGTGGTTGCTCCTACAAGCCAAACGCTGGCTACTCCAGCTCAGGACAGACTCTCTTGCTTTATTCCAGAATCTTTCTATTCCAGAATCAAACCAGAAGTTTGTTTGGATGTTGGATTTTGTGTAGCTTGTGAATCTATAGAGAGCAAAGAGAGGTGGGGTTTGTTAAATGCTTTGTCAACAGTTAAGTAGCCTGGGCTTTGTATATCCAGACAACTCCTTAAGAAGGATGAGTGTGAATTAAAACTATTCTTTAGACTCTGAAGGAGAGCTGCTGTGGGAACGACTTGTTCCCGCTCAATTATTTCATGACTTGGCCTTCTTTGAGACGCAAAAGCAGAAACTTACTGTTGGCCCAACGTCACCCGGGGGTCCCTTCTCTCCACTGCTGCCTCGGGAGCCTGTCACTCCTTGGAAACCCTGCAGACATTAATTACAAGACACAGATAAAAGTCCAGTTACTTCCTAACTTTCTTCTTTTTCTGTGCAATGCTGACATCTCCCTACAGCTCCAGGGGCACCAGCAATTTGAGTTCAGAGGACTCTAGCAAGGGCATTGTAGCCTTAAGGTTTATGTCAGTACCTCGTCCAGCCATGAGTCCGATGTTAAGAGCACATCATGTGTGAGTCATGTTCACATCATTTCCTATTACTGTCTCAATTATGGTCAAGCCAGCAAAGCTGAGGTTTGCCAACAAGCTGCAATGTCTTTTTCACCCTACAGGCTTTAGATCCTTCATTATGTATTCAGATTTAGACATAGCCTAGAGCATAACCCTTTTACTCAGCCTCCTAATACCACGCTGTTCTTTTCTTTTTTCTTTAAGACCTGTGTTTGTCTCTGATACATTACAACAGTAACAGCAGATTAGAGAGTGGGAAGTGCTTTCTTTGGTCATCTCCTCTTTGTGAAGTTTCTGTGCCCTTTGGAGCCATAAAGGGAATAAAAAAATAAGCCAAAAACAACCAGTAGAAATACTTTTTTTTTTAATTTTCCAGCTATTACGTTTAAGCTCAATAGAGATTAGCAACTCTTCTGATCAGTGAAAATGAAAGAAGTCTTCAAGGCAGCACCAGAAGAGCTTTCAGAGCCCGCCTGAAGGCTACAGTGCTTTCCTTGTATTTGGAAAGCTGAGGTTCAACCCTGCTGGCTCCACATCTTCCCAGGATGAGCAAGTCAAAGTTATGAGCTGAATTCAATCTTAGGTCCCGTAAATGCCTGATTTCACCACAACTACTGTGGGATCTAAGTCAAAGACAGCATTGAGCAATCTCCATCTTACAGTATTCAGGAATGCCAAATCCCTCATAATTCAGCAGTGAGAGTCAGTAACTACCAGGTGCACCCCCCTTCATGTAAAACCAAATTTGGTTCAGTTTCCCATGTAAAGTGAAGCGCACCTGTTTCACAGAACTTGGAAGAGCTGTGGTACCTTTGAATTAGCAGATGGATGTAAATGAACAGATCTTCTTAAAGTTCTGCTATCCTGGGCACAACAGACTGTAAATACACCTATCTACATACAGCCCTGGAGGCAGATATTGGAAACGGTGTGGGGGGAATCCTTTCACACCTGCCTGCATCCTCCAGCTCCTGCTGATTTCAATCTAACGAGCCCATATACCTCAAACCCAACCAACAGTTGAAAAACAGTAGCAGCAGGAAAGCAAAAACAGCAACAGCATCTCCTTGCTGGGTGAAAGCTTCTCCAGAACTTGCCACAAGAAGCCAAGGGAAAGTGGACATCAGCACAATGTGCCAGGTATTCCCCAGGATACTCCGAGGAGGGGTTTTGCCCTGGCACCTCTGGGTGACAGCTAGTCAGCAGAAACCACCAGCCCCTGCTGAGGAAGAGGTTTCGATATGCATCACTCATAGTGAGTACTCACCCTTGGTCCAGGAGGTCCTGGAGGCCCAGCTGTGCCTTCTAGTCCCCTCACCCCCTGCAAAGCCAAATCCAGTCATTTATTAACGAGAGAGTTCAAAGAGACCCAGTAAGCAGTGAGGTGGTTTTTCCATGTGCTGCTTTTAACAGGAGCTTGCTAGGAATAGGCAAAGAATGCATCTGCCACATAGGCAAGAAGGGAGACACCTGGTCAAATTTGGCCAAACCTGAGATGAGCCCTTTTTTTTTTTTTTCCCCCCCAATCCCTCTGGCTTTGTGAAAAGACCATTCACTTATGCACAGAGTGCATTAGGAGAGCTGGATGTTTTGGGTCTCTGCTCATAAGCTCACAGCAGGATTTTAGGCACCCATGCATGAAAACTCAGAGGTGAGGTATTTTACCTTTGCACCTTGAAGACCATCCCTGCCTGGAGCTCCCTGCACACCAGGAATGCCCTGTAAATCAGAATTGCTGGGTAAAGTTGGCATCTGATTACCATTGCCTAATTCATCTTGTAACAGGGGACATAAGAAAAAGACGGAAGAAGAAATAGAGTTATTCATTAAACAGAGCAATTGGTGTTATCCCACCTTTAATTTCATCATATCTAGCTTCCAGATAGGTCTATCTTTCTGACACCAACTGACTCAGTTTCCCTTGGGAAGGTGATGGCACTTCAAAATTAAAGACATTTTCCAAGCAGACAACAGTAACAACTCTACAGCTTTTCAATCCTGCTTAAAGTAGTTACTGGGGAAAATGGGCAAATCTTTGAGACAATTAGAAGGAGCGGTGTCTACCATTACCTGCATGCCAGGACTTCCAGTGTCTCCTTTCTCTCCTTTAATTCCTGGTGGTCCCTTGGGTTAAAACAGAAGGACGTAGTTAGGCACACTGCGGCATCCTCTAAGGCAAACAGCATCCCGCTGCTCCACATCCGCATCCCCCGTTGCTCCTGCTCTCTACGCTGCTACAGGGTGCTTTACAGCCACAGCATGTCCATGGGGATTCTGTCATCCCAGACACGCACACAGCAGCCTCCACCTCTACTCCTTGCTAAGCAATGCTGATCATTGCAAAGAAAAATGCCTGAATACTCCGCCGAGCTGTTTTCATTAAAGGCACATTAGGGAGAGTCTGGACAAAAGCAGTCTTTTGCCAGAATGACTAAGTGCAGGGCCTCGTCAGCGTGAAAAAAAAAGATCATCCTCTGTCTCGAGTCCAGCTGTCCAGCTGTTAGTAAGGATGATGTAAATACATAGTTCACGTTTCGGGGGCTTTATTGAGACACCCATTTCTGAGACGTGTTTTAACTGCAAAGAGCAAGTGACAAAAAAGGCAGTTGAAGAAGTCACATACCACAGGACCCTGAACCGTGATCCCTTGGGAACCTGGAGAGCCTTGCTGGCCACTGGGACCCTCTGGCCCTACTTGTCCAGGTGGGCCTGGTTCACCCTAAAGCCAAAGACATGAAATCAAACACAAAGAAAGAAAGCAATTAGCGCCTGTTCTCCACGTGGGCTGCGCTGCACAGCCTGGGTCAGCATGAATCATCTATAGGATTCAAGACAAAGTCAGGACAGTGAGGGGATCTCTAATAACCTCAGCTGCCTTTGCCTTTTAGGTCCTAGGTTTTGGTGCATCTTTCATGGAAAGCACGATTCACCTTCCCACGGAGCAGGTCATTCCTGTTATTCAAGGTGGCCAGAGAGCAAAGCGAAATGTTCCTTAACCCATGTCTGAGACCTGCATCCATTCTCATTCCTTCCCCAAGATCTTTCCCCTGTAACCACGCTGCATTCCCAGATGTTATCCCAAAGAAGAGGACCAATGGGCTGGTCTGGCTCTGCCCTGTGTTGATCAGTGGGGCAGTGAACCCTTGCACCAGGGCTTGCTCCGGTCCCCAGGGTTTGGGGATTCAGACCCAGCCGTTCCCTAGGCTCACCTTGGGGCTGCTGCTGAAGGCTTTGTGCGGTTCTTGCTCTGCTTCGCTCCTCACGCTGCTCCTCCCCAGAGCAGTACCAATCCATCTCGTTTGGAGGCTTGGCAGCCAGAACAAGCCCAGCACAAAGACTGACCATTTTCCAGCAAGGCTGCTTTCAGAGAACATTGCTGACCACATACATTGCATTAATTCAGCGCAATCAGGCTTATCATCTCAATTTCCAAAGCCCAACTGAGCATTTAATTAATAATAAGCAATCCCATCCTCCTCAATGTGT
>RSEF01000020.1:8408376-8444031 GCA_003993805.1 Himantopus leucocephalus
ACCGGCATTTCCCGATATCCCACGGTGGGCGCTGATGTGCTCAACCTTCCCTGGCAGACGCAATTCCCACACCCTCCTGTCTGCTTCAGCATCTCAGCGCAGGATCTGTGCTTCCCGGGTCCCCAGAGGATGCAGCCAGCTGAAGGCACCTCCGGGACAGGCTCACGCTTCTGCCTCTGATCACAGACCTCAAAGAGAGGTGGGAGGCGAGGGGGAGAAACACCACGCTCCGAAAGCTCATTAAAATCGCAGAGATCAGCGGGATCAGGACACGGTCGTGCGTCACAGCAGCGTTTGGAGGCACTCGGAGCGAGAATGATGCGAGATGGCACTCCTCTCCATCTGCCCACCCCAGCCAGCTCCAAATTGAAGCCCCCCCGCTCTCCGACAGCGCGCGCCACTGGGGACTCACCGACGCGGACCCGCTCCTGGGCCCTCTGGTCCTTGTCACTTTTCCCAGCATGATGAAGCCAGCGGTGGAGATGCTGCCGACGGTGTTGATCGGCTTCTCTGCTATTTTCTTACAGTCCAGATAGAGCGTGATCTTGAAGTGGCTCACGGCCACGCGCACCTGGGCGGCAGGTGGAAAGAGAGGCGGGTTGGAGCCCCGCGTGGAGATGGGGGTGTCTTTTAAAGACGGTAATGCCTTCTGCCCAATTCCCAGACTGCTGCTGTTACTAATGGTGTGGTTTTAATGAGCAAGTGGCTCAAGGGGGGGCAGGAATAAGTTGCAGTACATGCTGTGTCTGCTGTGCAACACTGCACTTTTCCCCGATGTTTCCCTCACCTCTCCTTTGGAGAAGCCTTTCTGGAGTTGTAGTATTAATAATTCAGTTTTCAGAACTAGCTGAATAATGAAGCTGCCTACAGGTACTGATAGAAAGCGCTCGTTGCTCATTTGGGTGGAATACCTTTGCTCTGAGGACATAGATGGCCAATAAAACTCTGTTATGAGTGATAAGGTGGCTTTCTCATAAGGCCAGATTTTTTTTCCTTCCTTTCGGCACTAAATGGTCACCAAAATCCCAAATTTTAAAAATTGTTTCATTTTTTCAATTTTTCCTCATTATTAAGGCCTAAAAACCTCTCAGCTTTGCGGTTTCTAGGGGGAAAGGAAAAAAAACAACCTGAGTAAGTGGAAATCACATTTTGAACATGGGACAAACCTTAATTCTTTACAATCATAAACTTCAGCATATCAAATAGGTTTGCCAGTTCCCTAGCAATCTGGATGCAAAGCAGTTGTACAATCACTCCTCACTTTGAACAATACACATTGATGGCATTATACTCTCAGACTGGAGTGACATCATGAGCCACATTTCTCTCTCTCGTGATAAGGACCTTATGAAAGCTCCCATAGAATATCTTCTTCACTTCCTGCTGGTCAAAGGAGACTTCCTGTAAATCAGCCTTGTAGTCGTGATTGAAATAGGTCAAGGATTTCTTACTGGCTACAGGGAAAATAGGACAAATAACAGCTTAGAATTAAGAGCAAAATTGATTTCACCCACATACTGAACAATAGTAAATAAATAGTCTTATATATGGTGAAAAACTTCGTATGTTATAATGAAATACTTCTGAACAGTGGAAAAGAAAATATGTAAGAATAAAGAATATGATACAAGTAGAATAAAAATGGAAGTATGTCTTCTAATTGCACTAGGAAGCATTTAAAATGCAAGGTTGGCAGCAACAACAAAGCTTCCCAAAACCTGCCACTGTATAACAAGAATATTAAAACATTAAAAATTTCCCAGTGAGCACTAAAATGACTTCTGCTGCTCACCGAAATGTATGCAAATACCTGAATTTAATGTATTTAATAAGAAATCTTACGGTCAAGGTTAACACCAAGGAGGGGCTGGAAGTCCTCATCCGTTATCTGCCACACGGCGAAGGGCTCCTTGGGGGTCTCGGGCAGGAGGCGCAGGAGGATGCTGATGGTGTGCTCGGGTGGGATCACAAAGAGGTGGACATCGCTGAAACGAGACAAGCCGAGCCCTCGTCAGTGGCTTAAAGCAGCAAGAGCCAACAGGCAACGTCCTACGGACAGGGCTCCCCCATCACATTTCTTGGGCAGGGTGGCCTGGAAAAGCTTCACCCTGGGGAGCTGAACACGATACACCAGGAGAGAGCCTGACCCCTGTTCTGTGCATCACTCAGGCTGTTGAAGCCTGTGCTGAGTGATGAGCCCCCGAGGGCCTTCCCCCTGTGCCAGGGGAGCAGTCGGTGTCAGCCCATCAAGGCCAGAGACGCCTTGGGGAACACCAAGACACAGCGAGTGCAGCCTCAATGCTTTTCAAAACAGAGCCCAGCTGGAGCCTACAAAACATCCCTGCCAGGCTCCAAAATGCTTCCCCAAGACTCCTCTTCAAGAAGGAGGAATGGTCATCATGTAGCATGGGGTAAATATGTAAGCCTTGGCAGAAATTAGCGTAAGTGTCCTTCAGGGATAAGCATAGAACCCACAGAAATGCCCCTCCGGGTCCCCACGTCCCAGCTGCAAAATTTGGGCTCAGAGCTGGCACCCGTGGCCACGCAGCGATGCCCGTCAGAGATGGCACCACCCAGCTCCCTCTGCAGCCGCTGCCAAACCATCAGGGCACACTGGGCAGCAGCAGCGGCGAGAGGACAGAAGGCAACGAGGAAGGTCAAATTGGTTATGCCTGAAATACATCTGCAATCTGAAACAGGACACATTTGCATGGGCATATACACAACTCATCAAGCAGCTTTTCAGGACTGATTCATAAGTAATGTCAAGTTCTTATTTCTTTCTCTGTTTCTGAAAGAGTAATATCCTTGAAAGGCATATGTACCAGCTGAACAAAGGGATTTGCCCATAATTTTCTGGGTATTTAAACCAAAGAGTTCTCTGAATCTCCCCCACTCTGTTTACTCTAAGAAGCTTTGCTTCTTTAACTAAGATTAAACTGAGCCAGTGCCTCAGTAATTAGGCTTTAAACAAAGTAGCACTGAATGTCAGAAGTCAGATCATTCCTGATTTATTATCGTAACAAATGAGTGAGGTCATGGGAGCTGCCTGGCCCACTTGGGACCCTGCGGAGAAGCCTCATCCGCAACGCAACAGGGTCAAGTCACAACCCAGACTCAGCGGTTATTCCCTCTCATCAATAAGGGCCAAGCTGCAGAGCAGCTATAAGACAAATATTTTCTAAAGCAAAAAGGTCTGTCTCCAAACCAAGGATGCTGGGAGAAGGGATTGAAGATGGAAATGTGACCTCAAGCTGCCATCGCCGAAGCGTACGTGATTGTGGACAGAATGCCTAAAGAATGGTGCAGTGTCCATACATAACATGATCCTTACGTCCATCATAGCAACTAACGCTGCTGGAAAAAGCATTTCTGTAAAAAGGATAGACCTCACTGGGAAAATGTTTGGCTGCACAAAAATATAATAAATGCCCTTATTGTGTCCCCTTAACTTCTGCGTGACATATTCCATACTCATCTTGAGGAAAGTCAGAGGTTAATTTCTCAATATAGTAAGGAAAAATACTCTGGCGTTCTTTTCAGTCTACCTATGGTTTGATTTAGCTCATCATCTTTATCATTTCATTTTGAAGTTTCCAGTGAGGCCGCATCATTCATCCACGAATCAGTGATCTCCCTTTGCTGTGAGCATAGCTAGTGGGTATGCACAAGACCGACGATGAGGATGACGCCGGTCACGGCTCCGCTCCCACCTGGTCCTCTGGGTGAGCTGAGTGTCTCTGAACAGCGTGAAGGTACGGGAACCGCTGAATATGAATGGCTCCATAGCTACGCCTTTAATGGAGGCGTATTCCTTCTCTACCAAGCCAAAAGCTTCCATCATATCAAATCCTGGAACAGAGAAAGAAAAACAGAAAAATAAGTGGTTAGAAAAGAGTGTAAAAAAGTGCGGTTGCAGAGCGGGTAGAATTAGCCTCTAACTAGCACGAAGTAGGCAATAGGAGAAAATGCCGTAGCAACACGGACAGCAGCAAGGCTGTGCAAACTCACTGGAAACCTGGGGTGTACTCCACAAGCGGCAGACAAGGAAAATAGTTTGTGTCTGTACCCTCTGCACACATTTGCTGTAATCTTCTCCTCTTGGAGAACAGCAGACTACAGATGGCGACTTTCACAACTGTGTTTTCAAATCTCCAGGATGAAAACCAAATGAGAAAGAAGTTACTCCAACAATTTCTCCTTCTCAACTAGATGCAAAAATATTATCTTCAAAAGACATGGAATCAGTCCAGTAATTGCTAGCAGGGAGAAAGAATTATTTCTGCTCTGAAACGCCTTATATGTAAGAGTCAGAAAAATTAGGAAAGAACTTTAAAATATGAGCATTTCCATTTTTCTCTGTTTTCACGAGACACCCAGGGATGACCTGCCTCATGCGTCTACAGATTCTCCCCTGACATCTCCAACATCGCCTCCCTGGCTCGTGCAGCTTCATCTCACTCTCCCAGCTCATCATTAAAGCTCCCAGACATTTTCTCATTTCAGTTTTCTGTTCAGTAAGACAAGATCTTGCAATTGGGATTCTTTTTTTAGTTTATCTGAGTTTGCAGCAGGCTGGGATGAAGGAGATAGCTCGTTCTTTAGCAAATGGAAAGGCTACAACTTCATCACCACACATCCTCTCAGTCTGGATTCCCTCGCCCCTTCACCGTTTACAATCTTCTGCAGTTTCTTGGCTTGAGTTTTTAATTTCGCCTGGGGGTTGGTCCAGGGTGCTTTTTTTTTTTTTTCTTTTTCNTTTCCAGCAGTTCTAGGGAGTTTGCCAAAGGAAATGACCTACTTGAGAGCCATTTATCTCTGATACGGAGCTTCTGGCACTGGAACTTCCTTTAAACCATGCAGGAAATGTTCTAGTGTAAAGACTGAAAATAAAGCTTGAGTCACAATTATAAACGTATTGTAATCTGCTCATATTATTGTCACATCGTGAATCTGCCATGTAATGCTTTCAGCGAGCTGCTAAGGAAATGGCTACTCCTGCCACCTTTGTCAAGGAGGAGAAGGAGAGGCCCACGTTTGTTGTGGCTTTATGATGTGATTGCTTCAGCCTCTGCATCCATAGACAGAGCAACAGCGCTGAGAGCCTCCCGGGCGGGGATGCACATCCCCATGAGCTGTGAGGGTCAGGGGTGGGAGCGGAGTGGAGCAGAGATGAAGTGACTCACCCACGGAGTAAGAGTGGAGCTGAGAACTGAGGCCAGTTTCTCACTCTCACCCATATCACAAAGCCCTCTGGGAAGGAGGTGATATCACTTAGAAAGCAATTAGTTCTGCTTATAGAATAACAAATACATTCAGCAATTCCAACAGCACGAACGGGGTTATGGCACAGACAGGAGAAATGGGAACTTGCTACCCCAGCAGAGTCCGTGCAGCCTGGCTGCAGAGAGCTCTTCGGGCATCCATCCCTCCTCTAGAGGGGCGATCTTGGTGGCACACTGAGAGTTTTTCTTAAGGAGCCTATATGAGTTAGGAACTGAAATCCTCTTGAAATTCAACAGCCGTTTGAAGCCTAGCTTCCTTAGGGCCAGCAAAAATCCAGCGTTAAGCACTAACAGCTGAGAGCAGGAGCTGGGGGAACAGCGGGGGCACACCAACTCAGTGAGTGCAGAGTATTCTTCTACCTGATAAAGGATATTTTTCTATTTCAGTTCTCAGACTTGTCCCCTTTCCCTCAGGGCAGGGGAACGATTTCCCCCCTGCTCAGCTCTTGCACATTTCTCACAAGCCAAGACCAGGCGGTGTTTTCCCATTCACAGCCCGGCACCGCTGGGGCTTGGTATGCTACTGTACCTCGCACGGAGCCTTCGGTGGAGCTGATGGTGGGGCAGGCTGCGGGAAGAAAATAAAAGGGAAAAACTGTTAGGGAAAAAAAGACAGCAGGGGATTATGATTCTATGATTATGGAGGCAAAATGAACACAGTTCCTCTAGGCAGAGCAATGGGAAAACACAGCAAAACTCAAAATATTCTACATCAGGGCCTGGCCTTTAACCTTGTTTATATATATATGGAGAAAGAGAGAATTTATGTTTATGCAAACATAAAGGTTGTTCCTTAGCTTGCCCATCACAAAAATGAAAATACTGTCTTTCATCATCAAACATCTTCATGATTGCTTTCTCTTGACTAACTCACCTGGCACCTTACTAAATGAAATACAGGGGAGCATCATGTTCTGCAAGTTTCTCTTTAAAAACAGACATCAAAACACTATTTTTTTTAAACAGTGCTTTTACTGCAACATACACCTTGTTATAAAATACCAAAAGATATCTGCAGTACCAAATTTTGTACCTGAAACTCAAAATACACAGAGCAAAAATATATATCTCAACCTGAGATTTTGGCTTTTGAACTCTTTAGGGAAACACAAAGAGTTTTCATGAAGTTTTGCAGTTTGCCTTTCAGAAATTCCCTTGATGAATCCTCTAATATGCCACAGGACAGAAGGTGAAACCAGAGCGGAAAAGGCTGGAACACGAAGCTGGAACGTGAGGCACCATGGTTATGAGCACTCTCCATTTAAAAGCCTCAGGTAAGGGGGTGTTTTAGAAAACAGCACACGACTGCTACTTTCAATTATCTGCTGCCATGTAAATCCCAGGCCATGGATGCCAGATGGAGCTGGGACAAAGGGAACGCTTGACGCAAAATGAGAAATGTCCCTGAAAATCAAGGACACTTGACAAGATGGGCTATTTCATAAACGGTTTTCTAGGTCATCGGTATAATAGAATCTAGCAGATCATTATATTGAGGCTTCGTTAAAGCCTTGCTATTCTTGCCATCAATGCCATCTCATACCTCATCAGAAAAGCAGGGCTTCCAATTTTCCATACCTAACTTTTGTCAAATGTGTAAAAATCTTAACGGGGGTGACTCACCCTCCCCAAGGCACTTGAGACTCCTAAGTCTACCGGAGTTTCAATGCCATTCTTCATGATCAAGACATACATGACAGGAAGAGCACCCAAACCTGTGACCTTGATTGCTATTGGACTGCTGAAGCCAGGAGTTAAAACACAAAGACTTGCCAGGTGCCATGACCTCCATTATTCAACCTAATGCATAGTTTTACACATACATGCCATAATTCCGGTAGCATTGGGTATAAAACTAATGAAGGGATCTATGGAAATCAGTTAAGAAACCAATTACTGAAACTTAAGCCTCAAAACCATCTCTTTGAGTTTGACCAGCCCCTGGCTGTGCAGCGATGCCCTGCATCCAGGATTATCTGGCTTATGCCTACAAGCTATACACACCTCTTGCCCTTCCCCTTCTAGAAACCAACCGGCTTTCCAAATCCAAAGAATTGCTCAGAATTGAAGCATGATGAAGAAAAGAAAAAAAAAAAAAAAAGAAATCCCCTCCAAAGTCATACAAAGAGGCTATAAACTTGCCCATTTACCAGGTATCTGACTTTCTTGCTTGGGAGTCAGGGAGCTCCTGCTGAACCTTGCCCACACCCCAGGGTCCCTCTCGCTGACATCCCTGGCAGTTCTCACCTCCTTCCCAGGCTGAAGACCCTTGGGTTGCTCATAGCTCTTTGATCTGGCAATGCTCAGCTTAGACAAAGCATATCAGAGTCAGGGTAAGGATCCCTGACACTGGCAGTTTGCACTTCTGCTTTGAAGACTTTTTGCCTAGAATTTCCAGCCTAGGATTCCTGCTGTCTTGTTGTTCTCTTTTTTGTTTGTTTTTCTCCCCAAGTCCCAGCCAAATGCAGTTATTCGTAATACAATAAACATTCACTCCTGCAAGGTCAGACCATTTCTCTTAATAATTTGGTTATATATCAATATCTGAGTCTTTTACTACACATCCAACAGATTTCCCAGCATTATTACATATCACCTCCACTTCTTAAAAAAGTTACTTTATAAAACGTACAGCATTTAGTATTTCTCCTATTGTCTTTTCAGCTATCATAGCCAAACAGCTATATTAAATTCCGCAAGGTGACTCATCAGAGTTATGGGAGTACAGTTTTCTACTTGAAAGTTCACAGGACTTTTCTACTGTGGTCTGAACACCTGTGGATTTCCTCAATAAGCCGCTTGAAAACTTATTCTGATATGTTCTTTGTTGGGTATGAACCAAAATTTTCTCATCTAATCTGCTTCACTCTTCCCTCGTGGCTTCCCTCAATACATGTTAAAATGGAAGTTTTGTTTATCATCATTTTAAATAGACAGGAAAATGCATTACTGCCACAATATCTGTGCTCTAATATTTGCTTCTTAACAACATTTTATAAACCCGTTAATTCAACATTTCTCGCTAATCCATTTCATAGTTTGCTTTATAGCAGCATATGAGAACATATGCTCATTAAATTTAATAAGGGACTTTACCGGAACTTTAATTTAAAACATGTCATCATTCCCTTTGCTCCATTTTGGTCAAGTTGTGCAGAAATCCTCTACAAATACTATCAGTCTCTTTACTAAGTGAGTTGGATTTTAAGAAGTTATGTGGTTTCTGGCTGTCCTTGCACAGTTCCCAGAGGCGTCTGTCAAGAAATGACATACCCACTCCCGCCTGCCCTGCGGAGCCCACACTGTGCCATTTGTTACTGAAAAAAAAATGAACCCAAAGCAAGACTTCATAGGAGGTGATTTACCTTCGGTTTTAGATGGAATGAATCCTCGTATTGAAGGGAATTTAGATGCCACAGGAGCTGAAACAGAAAGCAATGCACACGTGAGCTCTGTTATTCAGGACGGCGATGCCTGGCTCGAGACCCAGGCGGTCACCAGCCCTTCCCAGTCATCCTGGAATTGCAAATCATGCACAGGAGTGCAGAAGTTGAGGCAGAATTTTCCCTTCTCAAGACTTAGTAGTCTGCCCTGATGAGCAAAACCCTGGCCTTGGCCACAGCCCCGTGCGAGCAAGGACATCACCGCTCCGATAGAGATTGCCTCAGGACTGATGGATGGAAAGTTATGAAGAACATGCACATTCTGACTGATACACTTACCCGTCCGTCCCGTTGTGGATGTGCTCTCACTCTCTCCCGTGTAGTGGATGGCAGAAATGACCACCTTGTAGGCTCGATCAGGCAGCAGCGACTGCAGGGTCACACTGCTGCTTTTGCCAGAAGCCATGATCTACAACGGGGTTGAAAAAGAGCCCAACATTTGGGCAGGCTTTCCGTTACAGCTCTTACTCCCACCCCAGAGTTACATGGAGGGGTTCTAGTAGTGAGTCCTGGGACAGCGGGGCTCAGGCCAGCATCCCTGCGTGGTTCAGGCAATGGTGCAAGCAAGCCAAGGAAGCCTGGCTGTGCATTGCCGTCAGACCGGCCATGTCCGAGGGAAGGGTATTTCCCTATGTAGACCCCAATACTCCCCATTCAAATGATTCAGAAGTGCCTTATAACGTGATACCCACTCTGGGTTTGTGTAGAAAATGCGGGTCTTAAAAGGTTAATGTTTAACGTCCCTAAGTCAGAGGGGCAGTAGGTTTATCCTCAATCCCTCTGCCTCTGAGAATTCCCCACCCCAGTTCAGGGAGGGGAGAAAGCTGCATTATTAGCAGCTTTGGTGGACACAAATATCTTAATTGCAAAGAAGCCTGGAGGTCCTCTTCACAAAGCAACATCCAGCAACTCAGAGGAAGAGATTTGTTTTCATAGTCCTGCAAACCAGATACCCTTATGGTAAACCCTACTGGAGCAGACTTCCCCTGGGCATGAAATTGTCCCCGTGTCCCTCTGGTCCGGTGCCTGTCACCTACAAAGGAGCTGGAGACTTACTGTTTGCTGAGCACCAGCATCAGAAACAGGGTTGTAGGTGATTTTGTAGTGCTGTATACGGCCGTCGGGGGGGGTCCAACGGACCTGGAGGCTGGTGGGGGTCTCGGAGTCAATGAAGAGGTTGGTGGGTGGGCTCCGGGAATCTGCAGCAGGGATTAAAGGTGAATGGCATAAAAGGCAGGTAGTAATGTCTATTAAGAAGGTCAGCAGTACTTGCTTTCAAGCCCATTTCTGAATGCTTCAGTGCTCTGCTGTGCTGTTAACCAACGCTCAGAGCAGAAGCAGTCACCTTGGGGACAAGGCCAGAGAGAAAACAGATTGTGGAGGGATGAGGATTGCCCACGTAAAACACAGTACAACTCAAACATTCAACAATTCAGGTCCTAGGACCTGGAAAAAAATCTTGGAAGAATCCTGGAAGCACAAGGAAAAGAGATCCTTTGTGCACATCACAGACAAACACCAAAGGATACCCTTCACAAAGACCCGAACTGCAATTGAAATGCATCAAAGATCTGGAGACGCACAGTACAAACGTCTTGATTGCTGGTTAAACCTGGATCACACTTCAAAGTTAATCCATCATAATTTCTAATATTTTTCAGCTTCTTCTTGCTGTTTTAAAATTATTCAAAAAAACAACCCCAGAGCAGCCGGCACACAACGCTTTTGTCTAGCGCTTCTCACACCACCACCCACAGCCTCGGGGAGGGGAGCACGTGCAGTGCCTGAGCTACTCTCCCTTTTCAGCCCCTGCACTGCGGTGTATGGATGTATCCCAAATAGGTGATGGGCTGAGCTGCGGTCAGCCAGAAAAGGGTTTGCCAGGGACCAAAGCTGGGAAATCTTTAATTATGTAAATGCATTTCTTTCCCTGGGGTCCTGCTGTTCAGCAAACTGGACCTGGCGACAGAGGCCGTTATGCTGGAGTGATTTCTCTGAGCAGGGGCTGAGGGTTAGTAAGAGAAAGGCAGAGTGGGCGAAACCCATCCGCTGTTCAAACGAGGGGCTCGAGAGCGTGGGGTCATCTGCTCCTGGAGCTTGTTTCCAAAGAGCTTCTTGCTCTGCAAAAATGCATGTGTCTGGCCTTGAACCCTTGGTGGTGTGGAGGCACAGAAGTCTTGGGCAGAGAAAAGGAAGCATTTTATTCAGAAGAGACTAAAAATTATGGGTGAGCCCTAAAGAGAGCCAAGGACACACACCCAGGCTATGAGATTTCTATTGTGCAGTTCTACCTGTAAGGCTCTTCTGCCTACCCAGCAAAGTCTAGGGTGACCTTAGAGCACAGGTTGAATGAAGATCATTTACATCTTCATTGATCCTCCTTCCTTTTTCTGTATAAAGTAAGCTTTCTTCTGAAGCTGAACCAAGTTTGCTGGCAGCTGAATCAGACTGGAGGCTGTTGCTGTGCATCACCGCAAGGTAAAGCGGAGAAGAAAACAAGTGTGGGAGGTAAAGTCACTTCAACAGCACTATTATTAGTGCTGTGCTACACGTCTGCATTGCTGCATTGGCTATTTCCTTCAGCTGAGGTAAGTGAAGATACTGTTTAAGTGAACAAAGGGAAAGTTAGGGGAAGTCTTCTGAGTTGGGTTTATTCTGGAAAGCCCCCAGGCCCAGCAGAATTTGATGGCATGGATCTGACAGCCAGTGAAAAGGTCACCTCCCGAAGCTGCCCAGGAGGAAAGAAGCATCTCTGACACAGAGGACACCATCTGTGCCTTTGATTACCTCTTGAACCTCTGCTCATCCACAGGAGGAATCCCAGGCTGCTTGCTCTTGGGTCTAACCCCCATCATGGGCACATTTTCAAATGAGAGTAAAACCCTGGAGTCTGCTCCATCAAAATATTCATCTGCAATGATTATATCGGTCATGGTTTTTTTTCCCTTGCTGCCACAGATAGAAGCTTCTTCCCCACATTTCAATCCCTTTTATTTCCAATGTATGCCCTTGTAGGAAGAGCTCATTGAGGAGCTGGATAAAGAACTTTTATGGATAAAGATGGATAAAGACATTTATCAGCCCCAGGCTGGAGATGTGTCTGGCACAGCATAGCGAGAAGAATGGGGCACATAAGCACTTTGTAATCCACTTCAGTGCCAAGTTAGTCAGGGTGGCTCAGCCCAGTTTCAGCAGCAGTTCCCATCCAAACTGCCCTCTTGTTCTTCACATGGAAGAGGATGAGACACGCTCACATGCTCTGCCCTGGTGGCAGAAACTTCCAAGAAACACTTTCTGAGCAGATGGGGAGGATGGGGAGGGGTAACACTGCCAAATTTGTGAAGAAGATCTTCCCGAGTCCGTATTTACTATTTTTTGTCTCATCTTGCTTAAGCTGAGGGACTTCTTTCATGGTCCCACCTCTGTGGTTCTTATTCTGATGGACCAACAGACTATGTGGGCTACCCTATTGCAGTCTGGTCCATTTGTCCCTCTGCCTGGAAAAGCCCATGTTAGCAAGCAGCTGAGATTTAGAAACATAGTTGGGATATGGTGGCTTAACATATAACCTCCTCCACTGAGCCTGGGACACAACGCAACTTCACTTTAAACTCCTGGGCAGGATTTGAGCTAAGCTGGGCAAGGATGGTGAGCAATATTTAAACATTTACGGTGACAGCAAAATTCAACTGACAGCTTGAATAACTTGTTATACTGCTGAAATTCCATTACATATACAATAGACCTAAAGTCCTGCCTTTGCATCCAGGTTCCTGAGTCATGTCACAGCCCTTTTGCTGTGGGGAGAGTCCCTGTGTCACCGTGGACTGCTAACGTCCTCCCATGCTCATTCACATCACCATTGCCTCAGAGCTTCAATCGTGAAACACCATGCTAGAGAGAGAGCCCAATATCCTTGTTCTTCAGAACAAACAAGTGACTGTTTTATTTTGTTCAAGCTCCTTTTCCTCAACCTGGATGAAAGAACTTCCCCGCAGTACAGACAAGAGGTCCCTGCCTGCTTCTCAGCAGGACCAAAAGCCACCCCTTCCAGCATCTTCCAAGGATTGCCGCTCAGCAACACCTCCGTGTCCCAGCAGCTTCCTCTCCCAAAGTGCATCTTCTGCACTCCTGCTACCTTGCGGGAAAGGNTCAAAAGCCACCCCTTCCAGCATCTTCCAAGAATCGCCGCTCAGCAACACCTCCGTGTCCCAAAGTGCATCTTCTGCACTCCTGCTACCTTGCGGGAAAGGTTTGTATCTCTTTGGAGTACCGCTAAGGTTGTTTATTAATATGACAAATGACCCCTGTGTAGAGCCTTTGGTCAAGGATAAGGACTTTGTTATGCTTGACAATTTACGGTAACGTACTGAAAGGAGAGTTCTTAATCCAAATGAGTCTTCAGTCTAAATATAACGGATACAAGAAGAAACATCAGAAGTGTGGATAAGCACACAATTTTGTTATCCATGGGAAATACATCAGTGTGCTTTTGTTCCTGCTGCGCCTCTTGGTGAGTCTGCAGAGAAAGGTTTGCTTAACTGTGTTACTGAAAAATAATCCTAATCTTTTTCTTTTTTTCTCTAGTCAAGACTAAGAATTGAAAAAATTCCCCTTGCTTCATGCATTTTGTGACAACTAAAGCACTCCCTTTGGTACCAGCTTTTTTTTTGTTGGGTTTCAGGCTTATATAAAATTAAGGCAATGACAGAGAGCAACTAGGCTTGTAGAAGGAGAGCGAGCCCTCCCAAGCTAGCACAGTCACGGGGAAGGGTTCCCTCCTCCTAAGGAGGGTGCCCAGANTCATGCATTTTGTGACAACTAAAGCATTCCCTTTGGTACCAGCTTTTTTTTGTTGGGTTTCAGGCTTATATAAAAGTAAGGCAATGACAGAGAGCAACTAGGCTTGTGGAAGGAGAGCGAGCCCTCCCAAGCTAGCAGTCACGGGGAAGGGTTCCCTCCTCCTAAGGAGGGTGCCCAGACCTCCTGGTGCTGGCGGTGGGAATGAAATTAAGGTATCTCGGTTATTTATGTTGCAATGATCTCACTTCATGTAAATAGTTAAATATTCAAATAAATAATAATAAATTTTTAAAAGAGTGAGGATCTGAGTTTTTCCAGCTACACATCTTAACTCCAAAAGTAATTTTTACTCCCTCTCCTCGCTCTCTGAACATTTAATTACACCATTACAACTTAAACACTAAGTGTTGAGCTAGATAAGAATGTAAGAAGGGACCCGCACCATATCACTGTCTCCAACTTTTGTTCCTTTTCCAGCTAAAGCTATTTAGCCATTTTAAGTGGAATTCATGAACATTTTTGGGATAAATATCAAGCCATAACTTTGAAACAAATTTTCTGCCTGCCAGGAAGAATAGAAACTTTGTCCCAAGCCTACCCAATGACACATCACAGTGAGGAATGGGTTTGGTTTTTATAAAAGAGGATGATGTTTCTGATGACCTATTGTCTGCGAGGGACTGGTGTCTGCAGTGTCCCTTGGTCTTGACATAGATGTTTCAGGTGGGGTGAGAGGGATTAGTGGTCCTGAATAAAATGAACTTGCTGTTCTCACCTCACCCCCAGGGGAGGAACGTGGTTCCATTTCACAAAAACAGTGTGCAAACAGCATCGCTCTGACCCGGCATGTTTTCCCTTAACCTTCAAAGAAGAAAGTATTCCAGGGAGGATGAAGAACGGGGAGAGAAGCTTGTGTTACCAGTGCTTCCTGCTGAGTTTTACTTCAGCCACTGCCCTTAAACTTCAGTGTCTCTTGCAAATTCTACCAAGGCATTGTTAAGAGAAACTTCATGACTTGACCTATTCCTACATAAGGGGATGCTGCCAAGAGAGGAAAAGACAAAAACAATGATGAAAGGAAAAGTGTTTTCTCAACCTCTTCTAATGCCTTCTTTTGTTTTTGTTCAGCACAGCCCGATCGCTGCTGTTCACCAGGTTGCAACCCTAAGTCTGCCATCCTGAGGAGAACTAGGTAGCTTTTGTTGGTGTTTCAGCCCCCAGAATTTCATTTTATGATAAAAATTAGGGAGATATGGCTCATAAAAACCAAACTAAGGGTTTGGGGTTTTCCAGATAACATAAGAGATTGCCATGCTCTAGTTTAATAAATTACCGTTCACCAGCTCTGACAGGTAGACCTGCCCTGTTAGACATCCTTACCACTTGTAATTGCACAGTACAAGATGGGACCTTTTGCTTGAAACAGCAAAGGTTTGAAGTATAACCATATCCCAGACTTTCCCGGAGTCCTGCCTAATGCCATGTCTTCCCATACAAACATTGCACAAGCCTTATTCAATTTGTTGGTATCCACATATTTCCTCTGAACTGGCCAAGATCAGCGCTGCCTCCTGGAAATCATCATCCATCCCTTCTCCTGTGCCACTTCTCCCCTGTGGGCACCTCTTACTTTAAACATTAAAAAGAAAGAATCACCATCAAAGACATTGATTGCACATGCAAATGTTGGCCCTGAAAAATGTGTGGCACCGTCCTGACTCCTCATACAAACTGACCAGCAGCACGCTGGCACTGAGACTCCAGGTTGGCTGCCCAGCTGCACATGCAATTTCTTTGAGTGCTTTCCTTTCTTCATGCAGTGTGGCAGAGTCTGACATCCCTAAGGCGTCCTTGTTCCTGCACAAGGACAGCAGCTGACAAGCAGAAGTCAAATTGCNGCCAGCTGCACACGCAATTTCTTTGAGCGCTTTCCTTCCTTCACGCAGCGTGGCAGAGTCTGACATCCCTAAGGCATCCTTGTTCCTGCACAAGGACAGCAGCTGACAAGCAGAAGTCAAATTGCCTTCCATGTCCCACCAGGGTGCCAACGCCAGCAAGGACCGGCTTGTTCTAATATGCCTAGAAGGGCACCGTCGCATGCCATTTGCCGTGGGCTGAGGGAGCTCCTCTGACATCTTGTAATTCATGGCTTAAAAGGCAGCCATTCATTTTGCGAAACCTTTAAACAGCTCTGCGCCTTTATCATTATATACCTCTAGGATGCTTTCATTTATTATTTTTTTCTTGTTAGTAGGCAGCTTCTAGGTACTTGCCTGAGGTAGCTTTCTATAAACAAATATTATTATTATTCATTATTAACAAAACCTGAGCTTCTTAGTCCAAGAGTGTCATTTACTCTGAGCTTCATCAGCTCAACAGTTGAGTTCATTCTGCAAAGGAGGTTGAGAGCTGAGAGATGGAGGAGAGGACTGCTGCAGTTGAATGAATTGTGTTCCATTCACTGCCAACAAAGGCATTATACAAGCAATATTAATTAAGAGGACCTCTGGGAGTGCCACTTTTTAACCTCATATCCTGCCTGCACAAAGCGAGATTTAGATAATGCTTCCAGGCAGAGGCTGCCTGCAGGATTCGCTCGTTTTGGTGAGTGCCCTCGGATGAAGCACAGCTCAGCGATGACGTAGCTGACGAAATCCTCACCCTCCTTAACAGACAATATTTTACTGACAGGAAACTCTCATTAGGCAGCGCGTTCAGCTGAACACCCTACAGAAAGCCAATTCATTTGCATCAATACACTCTACAGAAGCAGCGGGGGGGAGGAGGGGGGAAGCAATGTATTCTGCATGAAACACGTTGTGAGGGTATCAGCCTGCGGGCGTGTGCCCAGCCTGTTTTTCTCAGGACAAATTCAGAACATTTTAAGACAGAAAGCTAATTATCTCCAGCCACTTTCAGACATTCAGCTTTGGGATTTCAGAGCTGGAGATGACCAGATCTGAGCTGCTGGTCTGTGATGGGTTCTGAGATATCCCGTGCCCTGTTTACTATCCCTGGGCTGTGCATACCGAGCACTGATCACTTACTGGTCCTGTGCTGAACAGAAACTGTGTCACTTCGAGCACCATCTTTGTAATAGGCCCAGATGGATATTTTATAGTCAGTGTTCTTCTGCAAGCCTGGCAGGACAGCAGTTGCCACGTTTCCAGCGATGGAGAGCTGCAGCAGGGGAAGAAATGAGTCAGTCGAGTTCCCAGGCATCCCCCCAAGCTGGTTCATGCCGTCCAAGCGTCTGTCTCACAGACTGCCCGTAGGCACAAATGAGTTAGCACTGGGCTTTGGGGACAACGTCTACTGTTGTGGGCTGCAGACATCTGAGCAAAGGCAAAATTCCAGCCCTGATTAATGCAGAGTAGATGCCCATGTATTGCTGCCCAGTTACATTTAGCAGCTACTTCAGTATCATGATGCAGTGCTCTGACACAAGGCAGTCAACCTGCCCTGAGCATGAAACCCCTGTGTGCCGTTTCCAGCTTTTAGATGTGCTGGGGACAGAAGCCCCACCACACCCCTTTTCCAGCCCAAATGTGAAGCACTGTATGAGAGACTCGTGTCTTTACTTCAACTACCGTTTGCACTCATATTGAAAACAGGGGCTTGAGATGGAATAGGCCATCTGGTCCATCCCTGCCCCCCTGCACCAGCTCTGTCTCTGGTCATTCTCCTCTGGTGCTCCTCACTTGGACCTCATCCTTCTTGAAGAGCAGTATCCCAAAAAGTATTCGGTGCTTACTAGCACTGAGGAAAGCAAAAGTAGCTTCACCTGTCTTAGAGGCCATACCTCTAGCTATAAATACTTGAGTATTATCTTTGTCTCTTCCACAACAACTTGACATTGTAGGCTGGTGATTCTCTGCAACCCCAGATCTTTTTCTACTGAGTTGCTTCTTAGCTATTTGTTCGACATCCTGTATACCTGTAAATTATTCCTGCCTAAGCTTAATACTTTCTGCTTGTCCCTATTGAATGTCATCCTTGAGATTTTCCAGAACACTTCTGCAATCTTCCCAGAGCCTGTAGGACTCCGATCCTGCCGTCCCTCTGTCCCTCCCACTTCCAGCACTCAAGGTGACAGTTCGATTAAACAGAGCCAGACCCAGGACAGACCCTGTCTTGTTCCATAGCCTCCTTCGGCTGGATGCTAAACTGTTTAATTTCTTGAGTGCATTAACCTAAATAGTTTTGCACATCCCTATACCACTCTTGCAGGTGAGTTCAGAGCCGTTAAGCAGGCACAAAGCCAACCCAACCTCCCCAGAGCTGTGCATGGGTCCATACCTCCTGAGGCTTCTCTCCACCAACCGTGCTCCATTTGATCTGATAGACAACCACATCGGAGGCAGCGACAGCTTCCCACTGCAGTCGGAGGCTGTTCCCGGAGAGCTCGGTAACCTTCAGAGCACGCGGCGGGGGCACCTTCACTGAGGGATGCAGAAAGAAAACCAGCTGAAGCGCGGGCACTGACAGCGCCTTGTCAGAGCCAAGGTGGGGAGCAGATGGTCGGGGACGAAAACATCAACCAGGCAGATGTCTGAGACCCGCCTGTCTTCCACTTCTTCAGACCCATATGACAACAGCCATCAGGACAGAGAGGGGTAAATTATTTTTAAAACCCTAATTAAGGAGGATTATCTCATTTGTGGAGAGGACACGTATCGTGCTGGTATTGTAAAGGGGAGAAGGCTAGGATGGGTCTCAAGGACACAGAGGTTAGTGATACATCGTGCTTTTTCTTCATTTGCTTCTTTCCTTTAACCCTTCCACCTCATTCTAAACATAACACAGTCGGATGTGTTCCACACACAAAGAACAACAGTCACTGGGGGTTTGTGCAAGGGTTTTGGACATGAGCTATTGGGACCGGTGTTCAAAACATCCCAGTTCAGACACATGCAATCCAGTTTTGTCACCTGTTACTGGGACCAAAAGCATTTCCTTTCCCTGCTTACAGGTAGTAACATTGCCGGTAATTGGAAAGGAGTCCCCTTCATCATACGTAGATCGGACACTGATGAAGTATTGGGTGAGGGAGGACAAAGGTCTCAGGACAGTGGATGTTGCAGTGCCAGGAACCTCTACCTGCAGTGGAGGAGTTGTACGAGTATTAGGAGAGGAGCATGGGGACATTAGGAGAACGATTAGCTCATGGGTGGCAAAGGCATCCAAAGTGCCCATAAGCCCTCCCTGAACCATGCAGTTGAAGGAACTCCCAAGTTTCTTTTCCTTCCACCAACCCCTTGAGGACTCACCTCCCCAGCGTTGCTCCCTCTGCTAGAAACGTAGGCGACACGGTGAGCTTTCACGGCCGGAGACGCAGCCTCCCAGCTGACTCGAACGGACGCGTGGCTGAGCTCAGAGAAGCTCAGGTATCTGGGAGGACTCAAGGCCACTGCAAGAACAGTTAGTGATGGCACTCCAAGGTTTCACAGGCTGTACAATGGCAATGCTACCAGTTGCCTCCTGCTGCTCATAAATGACCCCACCTTGAACTAAGAGACTCATTCACCATTTGGGAAAATATTCTCTTTATGTCACTAACGTACACATCTCTGGGACGTCATGAAAGGGTATCTGGGCTTTAGGTGAAGAAACAGCCAAATAATTCCCTTTTTCTTCCCAGACAATAAAGACCTCAGGGAACAGCTCCGTCAGGAGTTCACTTACCATGGGAAAATCTCTCCTATTTCACAGCTCACCATGTAATTACAGATCCCCTCGGGGACCAATATTCACTTAAGATCATGCAGGGGAGAGGCAGCGTGTTTACAAGCCACATGCACAATATGGGAAGCACCTCATTTAACACGTCTCTCCTGCCTTAAGTGTTTAATAACAGCTCAGGAAGCAGCAGCAGCACTTACGGGTGGTTTCCTGGATGCTGGCTGGGTCACTCGCATCTTCCCCGTACATCGCGTACACCGCGACTGAGTACTCCGTGCTGGGCGACAGCCCATCCAGCAGGACCTCCGGCTGGGCCACTTTCACCTGCCAACAGAGAGATGTTTTGGGGTACCCTTCAATTCTGGAGTACCCACCAATGCCCTCAACAGAGAAAGACCTTACAGAGACACAGGTGAAGGTCCCTCTGCTTACACTGAGGGGACTTCTCCACTTTGGGACTTCACCACTTGGGTAGGTGCTCTACAGTGGTCAGTGCTCTGCCTTTTTTCCCAAGGGACACCAAGCACGTTGGGGTTACACATCACCTTCTCCTACCCTGGTCTGCAGAGGTGAAAGACCCTTATACAGAGATGCTGCTGTTGTTGTTCTGAGTTGGATCACGGAGCGGTTGAGAGATGTGACCCCACTTTGCTCAGACACGGGGAAAGCTCTTGCAGCAGAGCTGCCTGCTGCAAGCAGAGCCATAGCAGCCGGCTTGCTGCCACCTGCCGCTTAACGCTGCACGGCCACAGCTCTCCTCCTGCAGCCCGCTCGCTGCAGAAACATGTCCTGGAGACTTACGGGAGGCTGCACATCATGGAGCACAGCTTTAGAAAAGGCTGGGAACATCTTAATGCTGGTTTTGAAGACATCCTGTAGCCTTAGAGCACTGCACTCTTACAGTGAGTAGGTCAGGCAACTGCGGAAATGTTCTAATATTCTCAAATACAATTTCAAATCTTGGTCTCTCTTCAAATGTTCTGAATCTTAAAAAAAACCCACAATTATGCACTGAAAGCAGGGTATAAGCATTAATTGCTCTGTTTTGAAAACCATCCTGCAATTGCTCCTATTGCTGCACATTCAAGGGGGGAAATGTGAGTCAAAGAGGCAATACATGTTCCCCCCACTGCTTGTTTCTTTTTTGAGATTCATGTCCTCAGTCTACAGGTACTCTAGACAACTCATTAAAATGCACACATGACAAAGGGTTCTTAGATGCTTTTAAGGATTTTCCCTTTATCAAGCATTGCTTTATTCCTACAGGGTGTCACAGGTCTGTTTTTAGAGTTCAACAAAACCCACCCTAACAAATTTTCAGTTAACATTTTAAGATAAACACAGTAAAGACATTTATGTACAGCCTCAAGGAGACGGCAATTATACTCAGGGCTGCAAAGATGCGAGTTCAGTTCCTGGGTTTCCAGGGCCCCAGGAGACAGTCTGTTCTCTCCCTATGCCTCAGCTTCTTATGTGAAATCCTCACAGTTATAAATGACCGAGATACACCGTTAAAAAAAACCCAAAACCTTCCATGAAAGATGCTGCTGGGAATAATGTTGATACTTTTTTTTCTTTTAAACACATGATACTGNGTACTGACTCACGAAGGTTAGACTTAGAACTAAACTCAACCCAGACAGACCAAAAACAGTATTATCATTATTCTCATGAACTCTACCTCCGTCGTATAGTCCTCTGCTCCGTTGGGGGCTGCGGAGCAGAGCACCAGGTACTGCGTGGCTCCCTGGGCTGCCTTCCAGCTCAGCCTCATGCTGTTGTGGCTCAACTCCGAGACGCGCAGGGACCGCGGTGAAGACAAGGGCACTGAAGGGGAAAACAAGGCAGAAAGACATCTTCAGTGTATGAGGTCTGTGACAGCTCAAACGCCAGAGGAGACCTGGCTTTGCAACAGCTACTGCAAGCTGGTGGACATCTACCCCACATCTAGCACAGTGGAGCTGCCACTTCACAGAGAATAGGTTTAATTCATTTGGAGCTCAGGGATAAAAAAGTGGCAAGCAGTTGCAAAATATTCCCAGCATGGTGTGTTACTGCCCTGTCAGGGGGAGCTCAACACAGTGGTCTCCTTTGCTGAATGACAGAGGTGGAAAGGGACCCTTGAAGGTCTCTGGTACAACCTGCTGCTCAAAGCAGGGCCAAATTAGAGCAGCTTGCTCAGGGGCTAGTCTGGTCACCTTCTGAACATCTCCGTGGATAGAGATAGCTGTAGAAAGACTGAACTTGAGGGAGGGGGGAAAATACAATGCCAGGCTCCAGTCTGAGATGGTCACAAAGAAAGAGCTTTGTTCACTTATCACAACCACGCACCAGCAAAATTCTCTCTACTCACGACCTACATGTGGAGGTGACGCCTCTCAGCCCATCCCCAACAACTGTGTCGTAAATAGGAAACACCGACACCAGATACTCTGTGTGCGAGGTCAAATTGGAAAGCTGCAAAGAGGAGACTGCTCCATCTAAAACCACCTGAAAGCACAAAGGAAGGCTGTCAAGACGGGGAGGTGCTAGCTGCTCTTTAGCAAAGGAATGGCTGAATTGGCCTTCCCTAGCAAGCGTGGGTTTTGTGTGGCAGATCTGTGACCAGAAACATGAAGTCCAGTTGCCCTCTGATCTTTGTGCCAGCTAACATCTCCCCAAAACAGAGAGGTAAGAGGCAATAGGCACTCACGTCCTCTGAGGCTGGGATCTGTGCAAACACCGAACAGAGGACTCTAATCGTGCTCTCACTGAAATCGATGGAAACCCATCAACAATTTGGATTTGCTTTTCTAAGTCATATCCATCCCAGATGAGCATCCTTGGACAGCTCGGTGTAGCTGTGTGTCCTCTTTGAGTCAAAACAGATACTTTAGGGAGGGGATAACACTGCGTAAGAGAAAAATCGGCATCAGCATCGGCACAGCTTGCTGTATTTCTAGCAAGATGATGTTTATCCCATTTGCTCTTCTGTCTTGTCATCCTATCAGCTGATCACATTTACACTAATGGTGTACTTAATTTCATCTCTGGCTTTAGCTGATGTCCCACAAGAACTGTACCTCTACCCTCGTCTACTCAGGTCTACTTAAAATCCCAGCCACCATTTGGAAGATGCTGCAGTCTCAGATGTTCAGAGAAAGGTCTCTCACCTCTTTGGGGATACCACCCTTAGATGGGTAATACACAATCCGATATTTCTTTGGTGGCCTCAGAGGAGGACTCCAGGTCAAGTGCATGCTCTTAGAGGTCACAGCTGATATTTTAAGGTCAGTTGGGCTCAGCTGGGGACCCGTGTTCACAGGGATATCTTTCACAGTGCTGCCTAGGAATTAAAAACAGAGTTACTTTCTTATATTCAGACTTCTCCTGCCAAATGTACTTTCCAGCTCATAAATATGAGTGACATTTTTCAAATCAAGTTACAGTCTTGTTCCCTATAGAGTATAGAAACTGTTCCAAACTGCTCTGAAATAAATATTTTAAAACCGGGCATACAGAGAACATAAATACTCCATAGAGAACAAGCTGTGTATTTTGCTTGGTGCTGGGAATATTTTTTCAACACAAGTCTGCATTTTTACATGTATACAAAGATGACCCAGCTTTCCTAAACCGTGAAAATTTGTCAAAATGAATAAGCAGAAGTTGTCTTGGTTTCTTTTTGGAGCAGCCCATCTTTCTTTAGCCTAATATGCACCTTTGAAAACCATCTAATTATATCAAACAAATACAAATTAATAAGGATTAATCAATTTATTTCTAGGAATCTCCAGAGCATTGAAATAAAAGTATACTTTAAAGTTAGTCTTTCCCATTCTCCTTAGGCCAATATTAGAGCAAAGAGACGTGGAAATATGTACATGATATTTCTCTCCTGAGGATCTAAGCTAACATCTGGAGTGGTTCTTCACTCTCTTGTTCATCACACAAGCTGCTCTCCAGCAAAGGAAAGAAATAGGCTGCTTGGTTTTAACTTGAAAATGCCTTGGAGATCCATCATTTAAAGTAGGGGGGGGGGGGGGGGGNNNNGGGGGGGGGGGGGGGGGAGAATGTTTAGATGTTTTGTTATCTCCGCTTCCTAAATCCACATTTTCTCTGTACACTCTCCTTCATATATTCTCAAATTAGCTCTTTTGCTTTTTCTACTGCCTCTTAGTTGGAAGAAACTCAGAAAAGGAGATGGTTACAATGCATTTATCACACCATATGATAATGGAAGAGGAAAAGAAGTCCCCTCTTCCCTACAATGGTAATTATTGTCATTAGGTGATTATGTCCACCAAGAGTTATCCAAACCCCTGGTAGGAATGACTGTTGCCTGTATTGTCTCACAGGCCAAAAGCAGATAACTAAACAAAAGCACCAGAATGGAAACATCTACAGGTAACATCTCTCTGTGACTTGTTAGAGACAGCAGGGATTCTGCAGTAGAGTGAGAGTGGAACAACTGCATCCAGAGGGTCTTGTAGAAGACAACAATCACAGGGCTGAGCAAGGACATCAGCTCTGGAAGAGAAGAGCTAGGTGGTGCTGACAGGGTGGTGGAGCTCTTGTAGGGAAAGGAATGAGAAAGGGTCAATCCTGATTGCAAGGGCGGTGGATGGTGAGCAGAAGGAAGCTCAGCCCTCACTAAGGAGGTTTCACTTCACCTGCATTTTCCTTGTTGCTCTTCTCTTTGATCCTGGTGCACAGGACCCGGGTGAGCCTGCCAACAAGAGAGCTCAGCAGTGGAAAATCCAGCACGTTGTAGACTGTGAGCTCCAGAGGCTCCGAGGCCACCTGCTTCAGCTCTGCCTCATCCGCGTTCTTCACCCCTGCAACCAGAACAGAGAACGAGACTGAGAAAACTCCCCAGAGAGGAGCAGCTTCTGCCTTCTGCTTCTGTGTTTTCTTGTTCAGGGGCAGGAGGGGTCCACCGTCATCCTGCTCTCCAAGCAGAGCCTCCCAGTCATTCCAGTCAGGTGTTGATATCTGAGAATGGCCTTGGCCTTTCCTGCAGCAACAGCCTCAGTCAAGCCTGGGAAGGACTTTCAACTTTGTGGGCTCAGAAGGTCTTTTGTGGCCTGGAGACAGTCTAGTGAATCCTTCTTCTGTATTCCTGCCTCCTCATCACTTGTAGGCTTTGCCACCAGGAAAGCAGATATTTTTCACCCTAAGAGGCAGTTGGCATAAATGGGGGAATGAATGAACAACAATTTTGTATTTACAAGGTGCCAGCACTCCCCACAGAGAGTCTGTTGTTCATTAGAACATCACATTGCATTTCAAGAGTGTCAGGGATGAGCAAAAAGCAGCTCATATATTTAGCACAACTTCACCATGACAGAGCATCCTCCATCCCTATCCTTCTGCTCCACATCCTCATTAACCCTCTGCAGACCAAGCCCCACAGCATGCAACTTATTTTGGTTCCCAGCACTAGGCTGAAGGTCATCCTAGCACTGCCCAAGCAGTACCATTGCCAGATGAGGATCCCACCCGGTTTCTCAAATCCGAGACCATTACCTTAACGGCTTTGCTAGCCTTCTTCCTCTTGCAGTGAGAACCAACGTGCTATTGAGATTCATGCTCAGGTCCTGATGTCTAAGGACCAAACGACATGATCCTTCTCTAACCAGAGAGGAAAGGCAAATACCCCAGCGAGGAACAGCTCTCCAGGTGATTTCAGGTACACAGATGTTAGTCTGTTGTGCTGCACAACGGAAGGCTGAGGCTCAGCAGCTCCACCCACCCATGAAAGAAGTCACCCTGCCAGCCACTTAGCTACATAACCATATGCAACAAACCCTTGCTTCCGTCTTCCCAACATAAATGAGCACTTAAAGTTCTGGACATTGCAATTTTAGGTGAATTTTCTGTGTAACTTTATTGCCCATGTATTACTCTAGCAGACTTGTTTAGTCATCAAGGACAGAGCTGCTCAAGGCCATTTTATGTCTCATTATTGCTGCTGGATAGTAAAGAGCAGATAATGTTATTATTCAGAGAAATGGAAAGTTGTGCGAGGCAGTAATTATAAAGGAGGTCTCCTGCCCTCCCCAATACAATGTTCTCTCGCCTAATTCCACAGCTGAGAATATTGTTCTCATGGCACAGGTCTCTGAGGCTCGCAAAGGTCTTATGGATGAGAGGTGTGAAATAACTTGTGTGAATGAGTGTTTTTTCTAAACAAACAAAATCCCCTTTGAAGACATTGCCTGTGCTGAATAAATGAGTTAATTTTCATCTTAGCCACAACGTAATGAGATCTCACCCATTACCTTAGTTTTAAAGCATCAGGATGCTCCCGTAAAATTTGAGGGAACACAGCCTTCAATTTGAAGAAGATCAAAAATGTGTTGACTTTGTTCTACAGCTTGTTGATGGCTGTGAGCTTACCAATGGCAAATATCTCTATGCCCAGGTTTTTCAACGTCTGAGCAGCCAGGTTGGCATCATCCTGGGACTTTCCATCAGTCAGGAGGATTACCAGCTTCTCAGCCTCCAGCCGGGCACCAGCGTCTGGTTTCAAATTCTGCTCCAGGACGTGGGTCAGTGCCAGACCTGGGGAGGAGCAGAGATGGATGGTGTGCTACAGCCTTGCAGGCAAACATCCCCCCCCAACCACCACCACCACCTTTACTCTTTTCTCTGCCCCCATGGAGGTCATCCCATGGGAACAGCTCCCCCCCGCCGCTGCAGCTGCACAGATCATTTAGCAGAGACCTTTGAGATGGAGTTACCTGTAAAGGTGTTGCCACCCTTGTACCGCAAATTCCTCACAGCCTCCAGCACCTGGTCCCTCGTAGAGTAAGCACTCAGATCCCACTCTGTGCGGGGATCGCTGCTGTACTGGGACAGCCCTGGGGAAGGCAAGAGCTATCGGCATCATGTAAGCCAAGGTAAGCTGCAAGAGGAGATTCATTTGGGGAAGGCAGCATCAGGCTTGCCATGGGAGGATGACACAAAGTAATGAATGGGACTGGAGGTGAGCAGATTTTGTATCTAGCTCCTCTACTCTGCGTGGTCCTCGTCATGCAGGCAGCAAGGTGATGCCTCAGACCCCACTGGNTGTCATGCAGGCGGCAAGGTGATGCCTCAGACCCCACTGGGTACAATGGTACTTACCCTTGCGTGAAGTATTTGATAAGGTGTCAGTGTTAATTGGGGTCAAACTGGTCAGCAACCAGTGGAAGGATTTACTCTGTCCTAATTTGACGCGCAGCCTGGCCAGTGCTATCCACTGGGATTAGCAACACCCAGAACTGGAAGCAGCACCGTTCTTAGCTGAACTCGGCGCAGCTCCAGTGCAGCGTTGCCACCACATCTGTCTGCGAGGTGCTGTGGCGGCTGAGCACCTCCTCAGAGGTCGGCAGCAAATCCCAAACGTGCCTCAGCATCAATGCCCCACCTGGTGCCGCCCAGAAGACATCGCTTCTGTTCGCTGTGCAGCTATTTCTTACAGCCACTAGAGGCCAGAGCTTGCTACCAGATGGGGAAAGGAATAAAGCTCAGAGGAGCACATAACCACAGGAACAGAGACCAAGGCCCCTTCGAACACGGACTTCTTAAGGTCAGGAAACAGCAAAGTGTCCTACCTACTCTTATCTTGTCTTGGGCAATGCTGAATGGGGAAATCAAATTGCTCAGAAATTCCTTAATGAGCTTGAAATTGTTGCGTCCAATGCTCCAAGATCCATCCACAAGCAGGACGATATCAGTCATTGCAGATGTGTCGCACTGAAACTGGGAACCTGGAGGGTATAAGGTTTGATATTGAGAGAAATAATCGTAAAGAAGGAAAAACCACTTCAGTTTTAAGATAAAAAGAAAATGTGCAATGTAAGGCCTCGTCTGGATGGTGGATTGGACCGTCTGCCAGCCTGATGCATCCCAGCATGTTGGGAAAACCACGTGGCTAAGGGTAACCCATCTCAGTAGCACGAAATTGAGCGGTGCACGTCTGCATTTCTGCAAAGAATGGGTTAAAGCTGTCGGGAAGTGTGTGCCTATCCCAGGCACTGCTCTCTGCAAGCTGTCAGCTCCATTACATCTCAGCCCCAGCCCAGTGCTTCACTTTTAGCTAGCCTAAGTCTCCAAGAATTGCAGGTGATTGCTTAATTCCATTCCATCACAAGATCCCCTGGGGGCTATAATTATTTTGTGGCTTTATATTAAATCCAGTCTCTCTGTAAAAACCTGCTGGCATCACAGGCACTCAAGCCCTGCCTTTCTCCCCAGCCCAGGCCTGCAGCTTAACAGCGGATAAGACAGGGCACGCTGCTGATCGAATGCATCTTCCCTGAATATTTTTCGGATGGGGGATTTTCCATTTTTGGTAGAGGGAAATAGATGATCCCATCAAGATTCAGTGGGCTCCAAAGAGGTTACTCTCCTATCTCTTTTCACAGCCATGGATTCCTACCGGTCTCAAGGGACCAAATGAGGATGCTCTGGCCAGTCCCATTCCCACCATTTCAACAGCGCTGTAAGCCATCTGCCCTGCCATAGTCTCAACTGATGAATCTGAAGGATCATCATGGCTCAGTTTTCTGAGAAACATGAAGAACAAGTCCAGGAGGTGGAGCAGGTTGGGTAACAAACGTCACTGATGGGCTCCTCTCCTCCTGAAGGCTTGGAAAGGTCCATGGCTGGGGGACTGTTGAAGAATATAAGCTCTTACATGGATCTGTCAGAAGCAGGGCAGGGGGAGGGGGCATCATCAAGAAAGTGGTAAATCAATAAATTAAACTGTCTGGAAGGATTTTTTAACCTAGCTCCAGTTTGCCTTAAAATCTGTGATGTTCTGCAGAACTCCAGACTTCTCCAGTGATTCCTGGTGTGTTCCCCAAAGCATGACCTAGCAATTAAAATCGCTATCAATCAGCAGCATTTGTACTCTTGCAAATCTTGGTGGCAGAGAGTGGGATGGAAGGCTTGTATTCAACGAGCTTTAGGGAACAGAGTGGGGAAGAAGGAGCAAGACATGTTTGAAACCCCTCTCACCTCGCCTCAATGAATCCTTTGTGGGTTTTTCTTTTCCTGGAGGCTCTCGCTCCGGGTTTGCAGGAGTACGCTGGGATGATCTTGTGGTTGTTGGTGTTGCCTCTGTCGCGCTGGCCTCTGCACGGGGCTGGTTTCTTGTGGTTTCTCCTGAGCCCTTTGGCTGAGCGCCCTTCTGCCTTTTCTTTTCAGCTCTGTCCTTTGCTGTGCTCCAAAGAGAAAAAAATACATTGTCCCTAGCTGTGTTATCCCCCTGTAAGCTGCGGCAGCCATCAGCTGATTTCAGCCACATTTGGCAGAGGTGTAGGCAGCTCAGAGAGGATAAAAGTCCTACAGCCTTTTGCAAATGGGTAGGTAGACAGACAATACCATCTTTGTTCACACCTCTCTGAGGGCTGCAAGTGGCCTCATGAGATGATAGTAATAACATCAATAATAGATCACATCAAAAGTTTGTCCTTCCCCTTATCTTTGATGATGAAAATAATAAAAGTTTATAAAATATAAACCAGGGAAAACATACCGTGGCACCTGATACCCAGTGTACTCTCCAGACCTCAGCAGTCTGTGACTCAGAAACATCCTATATTAGTGCCAGTCTTTTTTTATAATGGCCCTGATGGATCTTTCTTCCATCGACATGTACAAATGCTTTTTTGAACGCATGCAAACCTTTTTATTAGATACATGAGAATCTATGCAGTCTTCAGCCATGGGAAGAGGTCACACCTTCTTGTAAACCATCTGCAGCCTAGGAAATCAGGCATCGTTAGCCCCAGTGCTTTGGGAGCAGCTTGTTCGCAAAGGATCTGCTCTCAATCTAAGGATTTGACTGTATCTGCTTAATTTGAATACCCGTAAGCCCCAGGAACACGCGGATGTGCTTTGTCAGGCTGGAAAGTCTGGCTGGCATGAGGGGCAAATATTTTTAGGTTGCTGACTGTGTTCTTGTAGTTAAGAGATGCACACAAGAGATGAGACTGGGCTAGCGTGTCTCACTGACTGAATGTCCCTGATGAAGTAGGGGTTGCAGAAGGAGGGTGGGAGTACTTTTAGAGACAGCTGTGCACCCACCTGGCTGTGTCAGGACGGCGTTCAGGGGTGGTGGGGTGGCCTCTGCCACCCCACTGTGCTCAGCTGTTGAGCTCCCCAAGGAGGTGAGATTCTTTCCTGATGCAGCTCCTGAGTTTCTTCGGTTATTTCTAGTCTGGGATGCATTTTTTAGCTCCTCTACTGTGGGAAGACCAAAGACAGGGAGAGAGAGTCAATCTAGACAGGTCTGTGAGTCACAGTCCATCCTTCATCTCCTGCGTCTTCACCATCGCCCTTTCTAACCTTCCAACCAAAATAGTAACAGGCTCTGTGATTGTCACATAGTCTACAGGGGGATGAGGTCTGGAGGATGAGTTCTTAGGAGCCATGTCTCCAAGAGCTTCAGGAGCTCGCTGGATGGTAAAATGTAGCACACTCTACTTACTCACAAATTTCCTCTTGGCAAACAGAGCTTCCTGGGAGCCATTGAGCACGTAGACCTGCAGCGTGTATTCCTTGGTAGGGCTCAGCCCCCCCACTGTGGCTTTGGGAGTCTTGGTTTTCAGCATGACTTCTTGCTCCGAGTCCCCTGAGGTGGGATGAAACCGCAGTTCAGAGACTGTTAGAGCTTAAATTTAAGCTGACAGTAGCAAAAGCACCGCTGAAATGCAGGGAATGTCTGCTTAAGGACCTCAGTCAACTCTTATTTCTCTTTTTAATTTTGTGGATCTCTGATTTTTACTCTTTTTCCCAATCCAGAGTTGAGAATGTTTAGGGGTTTTTTTAAATCCCTGCTACATGCCCAAAATGGAAAACCAGTTCCCACCCAGCATTAGTGCAACTTTCGCCGACTTCTCAAGGAGTTGCTGAGTGAAAAGTCGGTCTGCAGAGGGTAAAAACTGGGTAATTGCTAGTAAATACTGTTTATGAGAACATCCAAACAATTGATGTGCTGGAGGTCATACGTGACAAAATGAGTAAGTGCCTGGGTGTCTCCTGAGGTCATCACGGGCACTTGGGACTCATCTCACTTATCCCAGTCACCCTCGCTGTGCTGTCTCTGCAAGCCCCATCTCTTTCCAATGGCAGCTGCTCTCTTTGGAGAGACAGCTCATTTCTGGGGCTGGCACTGCTTCCAGACCCCTCCAGCCATGTCCTGTGGCTGTGGGTCCTGTCCTGGGGCTGTGATGCCTCCACCAGCCAGGAACTGGGGCATTTCTGCACTGGCACAGCAGTGAGCAGATGGAGCAAGGCAGCTCTGCAAAGCAGCAGCCAATGCTGCACCGTCGTCTCTGCGCTACACAAAACAAAGGGAGAGAGGCAAACTAGCTTCCTAAACCCCTCGGATTAAGAAAGGTCTACAAGGTCTACAAGCTTTAAATTACAGAGATGAACGCGTTTCTGACCCCGCCATCCCTGTGCTCATGCACAGGCTGGAGACGGAGCTCCCCAGCCTACGCAGAGGGAAAGCCTCAGGCATGTGCCGGGAGTGCCGGTGGGGATTCCCTGCGTTCCCGGGATGCTCATCGCTCTCCACCAAGCTGAAGCCAGGGGAGGAGCAGGGCAAGGAAGGAATGAGAAACCTCCTGCTCCAGCTTGGGAAACAGGTGGGGGCTGAGCTAAAAGCGGGTGGATGATCACAAGAGCTGTACTGCACGCACTCCCGCCTGGCAGCTCCCTTCTCCGGCTCGCTGGCAGAGCAGCAGCAACTGAAAACCAAATACCAGCCAAGACTAAGGTTCCCCTCAACCATTGCTCCCCACTGAGGGACCTCATGTCCTTCCAACACCACCAGGTTCAGCATCCAAGGTCAGGGAGAGCTGGAGCTCAGCCGGGGCAGGGAGCCAGAGGGCTGAGCAACCCCCACACAGAGGGTCAAGGACATCCCATCCCATGTCCCTGCAGGTGGGGGGAGAGCTGGGAGCTCCCACAGAAGAACCAGACAATGAACCTGTCCTCATCTTTTTTCTCACACAGTCCCAAAGAGCAACACTTTCTGGCTAAGCCTTTCCCCTAGGACGAAGAGAGCTGAATCTCATCTCTCTCTTATGAATGAGTGATGGAGGGACTGTGCCTGCACTGATGTGGCACTACGAACTGCTCTCATGGTGGCCAGAAAAGCTTCTTGTCCGTACAGCCCAGTGGAAACTTTTGACCTAGGTAATCAACACTTGAAACCAGAACAACCAGCAGATAATTCCCTCTGCCTTACCTCTATCACCTTAAGATCTAAACAATACTCTTATTTAAGTCCAGTCAAAAGGTGGAGCTCACTCCCTCACTCATACACAAGTCTCTGCCGCGTCTGATGTCCAGCGCCTTAGCACATACCTGCCATGGGCTTTACCCGAACTTTGTAGCCGTTGATGTTCCCTTCGGTCTCTTTCCATTTCATTTGGAGCCTGTCTTCCGAAAGGACAGTGAGTTTCAGCCGGCCTGACCCTGGGGAGGAGGAGACACGTCCATGCTGTTATGGATGCAATTCCACCCTCTGCACATGCACCTACAAAACACCGCATGTGCCATCTCCTCTATGGACACGGGAACAGTTGCAGTGCAGACGAAACCTTCACCATTCCATGCAAGTCCTCAGTGTCCCCTAATGCCACACAGCAACTCCTGCCGTCCCCCTGCACCTCTGCCAGGAAACCTACCGCGAGTCACTGCAAATCTGTAGCCTCCACCCTATGCCGTGAGGAGTTGCTCAGGTGCTTAAATGAGACCTCAATATATACTGCTGCAAACAAGGAATACAGCCTCCCACAGAAGTGAGGGCTTTCTCTGCACCCCTCGCATCTTGGAGGAGTCTCCTAGGAGCTTTCACGCAGGATGTTCTGTTTCAGCAAGTGTGTTTGGTGCAAACATCTGAAATGGGAGGGCAGGAAACAGATAAAAGGGCTCAGTGAGGCTCTTCAATAGGCTTGGGCTGCCGAGAAACACAGAAATCCCCCAGGTGAGGGTTCCCATACTTCTGCACAAAGATCATTTCAGAGGCAGCTCCAAGGACCAGCTGGGTTTAGAAAGAAAGAAAAAAAAAAAAAAAGNTGATAAAGTGTAAATAACAGCTCCTGGCAGGACCGTAACTCATGGGCACCAGCTTGTATCCATTTGCTGCAGGGAGCAGCAAACGAAATGACAAATCCTGAGGAAAAAAATAATATCAGACAAGGAGGTAAAAAGAAGAAAGAGCACACTCCCTTATCATCTCAGGATTTCACAGATATCTTTTAAACCCCAGCTAGACGTCTGAACTCATGTGTCACTCTTTGAATCAATGATTCCTTGGTAAAACATAGCTGTACTGTCGTACAAATGTCACCATATGAAAATTTTTCACTTGACTGGATATAGGATGTCAACTCAGCGGCTTTATCTCCCCTCCTTCCTGACACCGTACCTACAGCTGCCTTTCCAGCAGGCTGCCCTCATTTGCAACGAGTGAGCGTGTCCTTTGCCTGCACAAGATCAGCATCTGCACTTAAACGCCCATCCTTATTTGCAGTTGTTGCCAATCTCTTTCCTTTCACCATTACTCATAAAAAAGCTTAGGGTGACCTGAAGTGTCCGGCTCAGCGCCAGCAAACTGTTTTGCACAGGAGTCCTCAAGTCCCTAATCTGGTCTTGCATGACGGCCAAGACATCTCCTGACATCTTTGCCACCAAGTCACAGCCCAGGAAAGCAGTGCGAGTTGGCAGCGAGGACTTGCTTGTCTCAGCCCAACATCTGTGCCTTAACCTTTCCTTGCGAAGACTTCCTGCGGGCTGCCCAACAAGCAGATAACTATTTTGGGGAAACAAAGCTCAGATTCACACGTCACCCCGGGCAAATCTGAAGGGGAAGAAAGAAAACATGGGGAAGAGGGGTGAGGGGCAAAATAAAATCCCAGAATCACGCCTAAAAGAAATGGTAAAAGATCGTGGAACAATGAGGGAATTCATAGTTAGATTAAACATGGAGCTGTCTTCTTTAGATTAAACATGGAGATGTCCAGCTCCTCGGCCATCACTCTAGGAGCCCAGAAGTTAAAAAGGCAAGAATGTCCCCAGACAGACCAAAGGACAGCATCCTCTAAAGCACCATTATGTGCTGGATGCAAATGAACCCCAGAGCCATGAAAGCTCCACTGTTTCCCTGCCCTGTGTTGGATGTGCACTGTTTGATGCTGTAACCTTGCTCTCTGGCTGACGGTTAAGCCCAGACTTATCTGCAGAGGCTGGTCTGGGAGATACACAACATGGAGGCGCGTCTGTCCAAACTCTGAAGTGCCGTCACCTCTCTAGAAACCTTTGTGCTGAGTACTTCCACAGAAGGTTCAAACACAGTATAAAGCTGGATCTTCAACATCAGAAAGGCTATGGTGAAGTGCTATAGGTATTTTCTGGTCATTTATGGTACTATGGGAGCACTATATGTTACAGAAGAAATGCACCTCATGTGCTTTCTTATCCAGATGTTGCACCACGTACCACCGTGTGTGTCCAAAGCTATAGTTTCAGAGCACAGGACGGATGCAGTCCCTAACAGAAGCAACACCCTTTTCTTTCCTATTTCTCAAGCACCATCTGCAGATCACATAAGCACCCTCCATTGCTTATACGGGCTGAAACGCATCCCTGCTGCGAGGGAGCGGCATGCTGAGCTGCTGCCAGTGACAAGGATGGGTTTTGCAGGGTGGGGAGGGATCGAGATGCTCTCCCATCGATCTTCATGTGTGGGAATGGGCTGTTTGGAGCTTCACCAACAGACACTGGAACAGAGCAGCCCCCTGAAACCCTGCGTGTGATTGGGAATGTCCCTGGCGTGTAATGCCACTGCCAACAGCAAGGGCTCAGGCAAGGGCTGGACTAACCCAGGTGACATCCAGACCGTAGGAATTGCCCCAAGCAAGGGCGGGAGGGCTCCTTACCTTGGCCCACTCGTCCCCAGACATGGCTCGCCACAGGCAGGCAGGCAAAAAAGAAGCAAGTGCTAATCAGCATGGTGATTGGGACCTACAAGAAGGCAAACATCAGGAAGGAGAAGTAAAATGTACATTTCACCACATCAAACCCCATCAAAGTTTTTGCAGTGCTCAGTTAAGGGACCACAAGTTGAGACCTACACCTCTATACATCACTGAGAACACCAAAAGAGTGGATACAGAAGCAAATACTGGATTTTCCTGCNCAGAAGCGAATACTGGATTTTTCTGCAATTCCCATGGATTATTTTCCATTCTGGGTCTCTCCAACACAGCTGTTCAATGCCTTGGCCCAGTACGAAATGGAATTTATACACCTGATGGGGAGGAGGCTCTGACCCGGTACTCCTCTCAGCCTGCTCGGTCCTGGAGATGGGCACTGCCCTCTTGGCAGGACGATCCCAACTGCGGTACCGTACGNTCTTGGCAGGACGATCCCAACTGCGGTACCGTACGCGCTGGGTCCTGCTCTGGTCATGGAAATAAGCACCATTGGCCAAATCACTGCACAGACACAGATTCCAGAACAGCTTCTGGTTTAAGTCATATAGAAGTAATTCTGATTATCATGAGCAAAATCAGTATAGGTATACAAACACCCAGCGCCTTTCTCGTGTCCCTGCAATGCACGCCCTGGTCATAGAGCGAGAAGCATTTAGAGGAGCACTCTTTGGCAGACAAGCTCCTCACACCACAGATTCAATGACCCTGCAGTCGCTGTGATAAAGCAATTACGCAGCAGGAGGGAGACCACAGACCTCACTGGGTTTACTTGTCAACAGTTCAGAAACAAGGGGTTTATTTCTTATTTTGCAGTGGAGTTCCCGAGAAGTTACATTCAGGACTTGTTGGAACAGTCTTGTTTTAACTTGTTCACCTCAACAAGACTGAAAACATACGCAGTTACAGCCTTAATCATGGCAGAGGGTCGGTTTGACTTAGAAGTAACCTCCGCAGCGTTGCCAGGGCTGGCTGGCTAAGGACAGTCAGCCTACAGCCCGCGGACCCCGAGCACCGTCAGTTATTTTTTGCTGGCCTGGATTTCAGTTTTATTCAGTTTGGGTCAGAAATGTCAGGTCAGCATAAAACGGCCCTGGTGGAAACAGTGCCTCCCCCCCCTCCCCAGCTCGGTCTCAAAACACCAGGTTTAAAACATATGCTGTTGGCCTTTCGCAATGCATCGTTGGCATCTGTCATTTTTCGTGCTCCACGTTTCAGCCTTATTGCTTTTGGCAGAACCAGACCATACACAAGTTTCCTCCGCTGCCGTCTGCAGTGACATTTCACTTCTATTCATTTTGACGGACAGGTATTTAGAGGCTCCTGGCAAATGCCTATTTCCTTTCAAATACGTCAGCTTTTTAGCGATTTCAAGGAAAAATAAATATGCACGTGAATGACCCAACCATGATCTCCTGGGGTTTAAATCAGTTCTAAATTGCTGTAAGAATGAATGGAAAAATA
>RSEF01000020.1:8444131-8456235 GCA_003993805.1 Himantopus leucocephalus
CAACACCACCAAACTGCTCTTGAATTCCGTGCATCTTCCCCATGGCTCTGCCGGCAAACAGGATGCCAAACTCTGGCAAAAGCACTGGATTGTGTATGATCTTTTCATGTTAACCAGGGTTATACGGGATCAGAAATAAACCCACGGGCTTCTCAGCCTGCACTGAACCAGGCTCACTGCAGGGTCCGATTCAGCCAGGAGCTTCCACCCTGATGGGTCAGTAAGGATGAGTTCAATGTGAACCCAGTGGGATCCAGTAAGCCCCCAGGGTGTGGATCTTTACTGCGACTAAAGCAAGGAGCAGGGACTTCATCTCTTCTTCCCAGCGCAGCGCAAACCCACCGCTATTTTGCCTTTTCTCCAACTTTCATTTTCCCACCCGTAAGGCAGGGCTAACACACGCGCCTGTCTGAGATGGTGGAAGATACACAGCTGGAGGAGCTCTCTCTTCCCCACCCTGCAGAGGTCCCTCTCCACAAGCTGGACCCCAAGCCCCCACTGAGTCTCCACGGTCCCTTCCCATCCATTTCTGCCCTCGCTGGTGCCACCAGCCAGCCAGGCTCAGCTCTGGACCCCGGGACGGAGGGGACCGCAGGTGACATCAGCCTGCTGGCAGGCGGGCAACCTCCAGCATGCCAGTGCCTCTCTCCTGTTACTCACCCAGGGAAGGAATTTGGAGACAGCAACACATGGAGCATGTGGTGAGTATTTCCAAGGCCTGGAAAATGGGTGCGGGGGGGACACACCGCTTCCCGCTTGCCCCAGCTGTGTGCTCGGAGGGGATTTGGAGGTTAAGGCAGACAGAGATCCCCTTATTTGTATAGGAAATTTTAAAAGTAGTCACTTTAATTAAAGAAAAAGAAATCTATGCAAAAACCCTGCCACATGTTTAAATCAACACAAGTAAAAGTGGGAATCTGAGGGCACTGTGAATTATTTCTACCCTCCACAGCCACAGTTTGGGGACTGTTCTTCATCCCAAAGGGCATCACCGTCCCTGCGCAGAAGCAATGTCACCTCATGGCCCACCCGCTGCCGGACACATGAGCAGCGCCGGGGACAGCCCTGCAGGAGAGACCAGCGACCTGCCGGAGGTAGCCACATCTGTCCCACACGCCCTGAGCGCTTCGCTAGTTAAAGGACCTAAAACAGACTAAAAAAAAAAAACCAAACCACTGTCATCAACGCCTTTCTGTTTTCTCCTGGAAACCTCTTGTATTTCAGTTCTACTATCAAACAAAAAAGTCTCAACTATCCCAGCACCGGTCTCAAAAAGAGTCAGGCACAAGTTTCACTTCTAGGCTGAGCCTTTGGAGTTCCCCACAGCCCCGGGCAGGCTCAGGAACATCAGCTTGATGCAGACCCACACCACACCTCCAGGTGGGAAAAACCCACCCAGACAACTGCCCTTGCTAACAAGCCCTTCCAAGTGCTGGAAGGGCAGAGATTTCCTGCAGGTTTTATGCTATTAACCACAAAATAGAAGAAAGAAAGAAAAAAAACAAAAACAAACCCACAAACAGAGTGCATTTCTCACCGCCATCGCTCCAAAAGACTGGCTAAAGCAGTCCTGGTAAGATTTAGACCTGACCTGCAGCTAAGGTGAGTCTTGAAGCCTCTTCACGGTGAGAGGCTGAGACCGGCCACCCCTGCGCAGCATCGGCAGCGCTGCCCCGAGCTCAGCTGCACCAGCTCCAAGTTTCCCAGAGAGCAAATCCCTGCTCCGCCGATCCCCACGCTTGCCCCAAACCAACACAGCCCCTCCTCGGCATCCCTGCGAAGCGATCCCCCAAGGGGAACGAGCCACAGACCTCCGTGGAGCTTTCCCTGGAGTCAGCCGGGAGGCGCGATGAATCCAACTACATTCTTAAATTGTGGGAGAAGCAGCCCCGGCGCCTCGCCCGCTCCTCGGCGTGATTAGAGATTTCAATTCCCAGACGTCAGGAGGGATGAGGAAGGGGAGGGAGAGCAGGGGGAGAGGGACAGCGATTCCCCCACCTCCCTCACACCGCGCAGCGGAGAGCGCTGCTTGGTCCCTACGCGCAGCTAAATAAAGCGTGCGTGGAAAGCAAGAGACTGCTTCTATGAAAAACAGTGAATGGCTTTTGGTGGTTTTGCTAACTAAATACTGAATACATGTCTAGGAAGCTGCACGCTGATTTCCTAGAGCGCAGCAACAAGTCGTGGCTCCCGCCCACTGCCGGAATCCCAGGGATGAAGTCAGTCCGGCCCCATTCACATCCCATTAAGTATTTCTGAGAGCCCGGCATTTGCACTGAAGGCAAATTGCATCGCATTTGTTTAAGGAAATTAAGCACATCTGTAAGTTTTGCAAGGCCAGAGGCTGAATCATGAACTGGAGCTCAACAGTGCTGCAGAGTTCCCAGCTGTGGGATACAGCCCTGACCTCCACCGGCATGTGGTCCTCAGCCCCGGGAGTGCCTGCGAGAGCCGCCCAGCACCGCGCCAAAACCTCTGCCAGAAAGATTTTTGTCCTCATTGCCAGGAATGGAACAACTGACAGTGGCATTTTGCATTACAAATGGAGACCAGATTTTCAGCTGCATCTCGGGGGACCGTCAGCATCAGCCTCCCATTGCAGCAGAGTGAGCTGCAAGAAACTGGCAATTGCCCCTCTATAGGAAACACAGGTGTCTTCGAAAGCATCAAGGCAGATAGCAAAACAATAAAATAAAAAATCATAGTTTTTAAGTATTTGTACACACTAAAGAAAAATTTGGTAGTTCATTGCCATTTTGCTTTATAATCCAGTAAGTATTTAAAAGCATCACAATATACAGGGCAAAGGGTAACACCAAAAGGAATCACTTAAATCTTGGTAAGACAAAACATGGAGTATTTGGTAGCCTGTGAAGAGAGAGTTGTCACTGCCCTACATGTAAATACCACAAATTACCTCTTCTGTAATTCCTACTGGATTTCAGGAGTTGCTCAGATTTGCTATAGTTTACTTTAAAACGAGGAGGAGGTGAGAAAGGGAAGAGCACAGATCTCCTGCACTTCACTTTCAGGGAATTCAGATGCGGGGCTAAAATTTGAGCTCTGTTTACCTCAGAAAAAAAATGGAGCTTCTTCCAGTGCTTATGTTCAGCTTGTTGCTTTCTGCCCTACCCTTCCCAAGGTGCGCACAAAATGCTGTGGTCTCCTGGCTTTGACTTTTGTTCAAGCCCAACACTCTGGATTAAACCTTGGGGCCACCGCAGACACCCAAACCCTCCCTGAGCACCAACACAAACCAGAATTTCAACCGCAAAAAGGCAGATGGATGCTGCTTTGCTTGTGTACCGAATGGCTAGAAATAACAACTGTGAGTATACTGACAAGTGGCTTGAAAGATTGTCTGGTTTCACTTAGGGGCTGGAAGGACCCCAGTGGATTATCAATGCAAACATCTTGCTTGGACCACGTTCCAGGAACGTTGTGCTCCAAGTAGTCCTATTACCTCTGCACCAGCGCCAGGGGAGCACATATCCCTTAACACCAAGGAAAAAAAAGGCAGCCAGCAGTAATGCAATACCTAATATACAGCTGACACCAGATCTTCCAAGAAAGTCAGCTCCCACTTTAACACAAATCAAAAGGACTTTTTTTTTTTTTTTGGTTGGGAGTTCGGTGGGTTTTTTTTTTAAGACTTGGTTGGTGGCCAAAAGAGCTGCACTGAGGGACCTGCCCTAAGCGGGAGTGCTAGAAATCATCCTGCTGTACGCACAGCATTGCAGGCTGATCACAAGCAGGATGCTCTGTGAGCTGGAAAGCAAAAAAAACCTACCCAGTTTCTTGTGATTACCTGTTGTTCTATATTTAGTTCACTTGCAGGGTAGTCTGCACATGAATATTCTGCACCGCCGGCAAATGCTGTCATCCTGGGAGCAGCAGGGCCCAGCGGGGATGGCTTTTGGTGGCTTTCACTCCTTTCTGTTCCCTCTGGAGTCAAACTCAGGCGATGACACATTTTCTTTTGGGCAGACACTGTTTAGGGTCTCTCCCCCACTGCCTCCCGTAGCTTGGTTGGTAGCAGCCTACGACATTTGGGGCCTCTGCCTGGCTCCATCCCAAGGTGAAGCTGGTTAATGAATTTAAACATTGTTGGGGTGTGGAGGCACAGAAAGCGCAATCATGGAAGTCTCACCTTTTCGAGAAACTCAGCTGGGAAGAACAACCAGTCCCGGCTGTAAGCGTGGCTAAGCCACGAGAGTAGCAGGAGCCTTAGACTTTCTTTACAAGGAAGTCACTGTATTCATTTCCTTATTTTCTTGACAGAGTCGATGGCACGGTTTATTGGGCCATCTGGAAAGCACATTGTGTTCTCGGTAGACTGCGCAGACAACTCAAGGGAGCTCAGACGTGCTCACTTACTTGGTATCAAACTTACTGCTGCTTACCAGCTTGTACCAGCTGCCTTGCAGCTCGGCTGGGTGACTGGCTGGTTCTAAGGCTTGGTTTCATGATGTGCTCAACTCTCCCACTGGCATTAAAAAGGAGCTGCAAGAGCTTAGACCCTCTTCAAGAGCCAAATATTTCAACAACATCAAAATCCGAGACTTGTCCCTTAGAATGTATTTATTTGAAAATATATTAAAATGCCTGGCTAATGTTTCACAGTGAATGGTCCAGCCTGGTCCCTCCCCACAGTCCATCCTTGCTGAGTGGAGTGTCCTGCTTTTCCAAACAGGATGAGACTTCTTCGCTCATTCAACGGCTTCCATGACTTCCATCACAAGAGTTCGCGGTCCTGTCATGATGAGGCTGCTGATGGTCTGATAGTCCAGATGCAAAACGTACATCCCATTCACTGAGAAAACAAACTGGCACACCTGGAAGGAGAGGAAGGGCAGGTTACCTTCAGCCGATGTCTTCATGGCAACTTCCACCCGTGACTGACCAAAGCCAGAGGCTGCAGTGCAAATAACTCCCTACAAAATCCTGCAAACCCTAAAGCATTACCACTCCATAAGCTACACTAATAATCACTGTGCTACGATCACTATATCATAAAAAAAGGGACACCAAAGGGATTTAGACTGTGAGCTAACAGAGAGAAAAAAAAGCCTCATTTATGAGCAGTGGTTCATTTCACAGATGGAAATGAGGCGCAATGTTAACATCCAGCAATTTGGTCGCAAATGAGATTAGGTAAGGAGAAATTAACTGGGCTCTTGAGTAAATGAAACAAATTCATCCATCCCCTTCCAATCCTGCCTGAAGCAAACAAGGAGTCACACTCTGCCTCTGAAGAATCCCATTATTTCAAACATCCCTGTGACTTTAGACTTCTATCAGATGGTAGAAATTATTCCCTCGCTGCTGGGGTTTTCCTAGGGAACTGTGAAACTCAGCATTTCTTTCATTCACGCCTGACACCCTACACACAAAACCCGTACATGCCTGGGTCGAAAACAAGTTTCAAGACCTCAGCTCATTTTACCTGAACTGGAAATACTGGCATCAGTCTAAGGGTACTAAGCTTTCATGTACACGGAAAATAGTTCCACGCAGAACTACATTGTTAATAGCAGAGAGACACAAGATGTGTTACACCTCAGGAGCTGTGAGAGCAGGTGATTCAGGATAAAGCTCTGCTACTCCCCAGCTTCACTGGGCTGATATACAGTTACTAGAGCTGAACTGGGAATTCTCTCCTTTGTTTTTAGCAGCTCAAACAGTTTCGACAGCTCCAAAGTCTACCACAGGGACAGCTTAGTTATGACAGAGGGGTTTTTTCAGCGTTAGCTGCCCACAGCCCCTGTGCTGCCCTGGCAAAAGGCAAATTTGCCGCCGTGCAGCCCCACACGGGGCACTTTGCCTGCGGAGAGCATCCTTCCCTCCGCCTCCCGCAGCACTGCCAGAGCTCCACGCGCCCCCTCGATCAGACTGATCTCCACTGCAGGAGGTGGGATTATCATGGACGATGCGTTCAGCCCAAAAAGCTCAAAGAGGACACAAGTCCTGCCTCCTGTTCAGTCACCACGAGTAAGAAGTACCTTCATCCCTGCAGCAGCGGCGGGTCCTCCTGGGTCCACTGCCTGGATGTGGCAAGGTCTTCCTCCTCGGACCACAAACCCCCAGCCCACCGCATCCCCCACGATCTACAGGCAGAAGAAAATAGTTTTGAAAACCAAGGAATGGGCTGGATAGAGGAGATGCAACAGTTCCTAGTGAGATGGAGAACTCTGCTTATGATGCTAACGTGTCATGGGTGGGAGAGAAAGGGCTGTGCACCAAGTGGTGCTACAGAAGGTGGCTACAAAGAAGATGGGGACTCCCTTTTTACAAGGAGTCACATGGAAAAGACAAGGAGTAATGGGTACGAATTACTCCTGGGGAGATTCCGATTGGACACAAGAGGAACGTTTTTCACAATGAGAACATTCCAATCAGCCATTGGAATAATCTCCCCAGGGAAGTGGTGGATTCCCCAACATCTGACACTTTTAAGATGTGGCTGGACAGGGTGCCGGGCCGTCTTGTCTAGACCGTGCTTTTGCCAAGAAAGGTTGGACCAGATGATCCTTGTGGTCCCTTCCAACCCGGTATTGTATGATTCTACGAAGTAAGATGCAGAACCACAGATTAATCGCTCTCTGCAAAGCTGCTTTCTGATTAATACTCCCTGCCAGCGAGTGCAGAAGAGTGAAGCACAGGCAGCATGAAGTTGAAGTGTAAGGCATGCACCAAGAGCATGTTGAGAACATTTCCAGAGCACGTACACGGTGCCTTTTCCTTGGCACAGGAGAGCATTTCCAGGGTGCAAGTAGCCACTCTTAATTTTTCCCACTCTGATCTCAATCTGTCAGAGCAGTTTGCTGTCATACTGTGGCCATCTGATGTGGCTAAAAGAGAAAAGGAATTCCCGAAGGACTTTGCACATTACCCATATAAATAAATAACAGCAACTGCACAGCTAAGCAGAAGGAAATGAGCCATGAAAGGCCCAGGCTGGCAGAGTTGAAGGGCAGGGCAAGAGCATTCAGGAGGAGAACGAACGGCACGTCCTCATACATGCCACACTAATCACCAGCTTTATTTTTCTTGCTCCTTCCCAGCAATTTCTACAGCACAGTTGATTTGGGAACCTGATCCACAGCTCCTCTGTAACCCCGCTTGTGTCAAACCAGTACGGCAAGGCAGCCCTCACGCTTCCTCAACTGGCCCCTGTGTGATTCCTCCTTTCAAAGGTGGGCAGGAAAGGGCTGAGAAGTTTTACACAAAAATAAACAAGCACGATAGGATCCGCAGGGCAGGAACTGTCTTGCCACGTTCACACCCAGCACCCACCAGCCCTGCCTTGACCGGTCCTACAGGTTTAGAAATAATTAGACAACCAAAAGCCCAAAACTCAGGTTGTCTGCAGCATCCTGGAGATTTTGCAGTATGTTTATTTTGACCATGAAAAAAGCCCATCATAAGAAAGGGAAGAGTGGCCCTTGGATGCTCCCCATTTAGTGCTGCTCCATCAGATGCCGATGGATCATATCAACTTATCCGATCTGCAGCAGGAGCCTGAAAGGTGCAGAAAGCCGTGCATAAAGGTGACAGAGGATGTGTGTCAAAGTCTCAACTGTCACAAGACTTGACTATAGTTTGTATGGAGCTGGATGAAGCATAAAGGGGAATTTTTCTGTCCGAGAAACATTCTCTTTCCTGATCTACCCCTTTAATATACATTAAACTAAAGCAGGGGCTGCGCACATTTTCACCCACAAGAATATGTGCAGAGACTGACCCACTGAGACTCACTCAGAAAGAGCCGTGGTGGTGTGACGTGCAATCAAAGTTTCAACATACAGAGGTCAGAGCAGCAGACAGAAAGCTATCCAAGAGCGGTCAGAGAGCTCAGTACTGTTGGGTTGGCAATGCCATTCGCTATGGTCACTTACAGTTAGCGTTTTCTTGATGTAGGGGGCCCCAGGGGACAGGAGCTCTTCATTGGTGACGGGTCTCTTTAACACTAGAGCAGAAGGTGACAGATCCTATCAGAATCAAGGGTTTCATACAGTAAGTGCATACCGAGGCAGCCGGGGGATTACCATGGGCTGGAGAACAGATGTTAGAACCAACCACAGTTACCACACACAGAAATCTTTGCGTTCATCTCGGTGTTTTTCAAAACACTTGCGNTTACCGCACACAGAAATCTTTGCGTTCATCTCAGTGTTTTTCAAAACACTTGCACAGCTTTTCAAATCAAGACTCAGAGGTGAGGCTGACCCTCTCCTCTCGCAAGTCACCAAGCTGACCATGGATGGGTTTGCACCCGAGGCTTGAACTAGCCCATGCCCTGAAGGAATAGATGTGTCCTGTGCAACGACAGGGCAATGCAGAAGCCCAGACCTGATTTGGGGTTGCACTCGGCCACAGGAGGGAATACCAACATAGGAGTAGCACTGAAGTAGGGGTTGGAGTTTCCAGCGAGGGAAGTGATGCTGCTCCTTCGAACCGCTGAGACAATTTTGATCTCCTTGTTGGTCTGGACTGAAAGAGGCAGAAATAACAATTACCCAAGGAAGGAACAGACCAGTTTAAAATATCAAACTTCCCCCATCAGCCTGATCTGCATCTGAAAGGTAAGTGTCCAGTGAAGATGGCATTTGAGCCATTTCTTGAGAAAGAAGAAAACTAGCTTCAAAGAAGGACCAAGAGCTGAGCTGACAGGAAATTGAGTTATTTTCCTGGGATGGGGAGCTGCGATAGAGACTGCAACTGCATCATGGCATCCGCCACAAACCAGTGGGATGGGTCATCCCTTCATACAACGTCTGGAGAAATACCCTATGCCCTGCTGGAGCAACACCCTCAGCTCTGGGTACTCTGGTAACGCAATTCTTGCTGTCACACCCCTCCACAAATACATCCACAGTTACCCGAGAGAAAGCTGGTGTTGCCTGGGTCCGGGTTGAGCTTGCGAAGACAGAAGGGGCTGTCTGGGCTCTCAGAAAGGGTGCGAGAAGAGTTCTCATTGAGTAACTCTGTGAGACGACGCCTCCGTCGAAAGTTGATCCAGAATTGGTAGAGGATGTCACTGTCAAAGAAGTGATGCCTATTGGAGACTAGGAGAGAACAGGGGAGGAGGGAGAGGCTGAGGGGGTGTGAAAAACATGTAGCAAATATACTGAGGGACGCAGAAGAATTGCTTTTAATGCCTCTGTGTTCTATTACAGTTTTTCCTGACTGTTTGACAAGGCCACCTGCAGGGAAGGAGGAACAGCAGGGCCACCGTCAACAGATGCCATCTCCCAGGTGTGCACCACTGAGTCACAGCCCTCTACCCGCTCCTGTCCCAAGACACTCAGAGGACTCTCTGCCTTCTGAATCAAAAGTTTAATTCCTGCAGATGGTTATGATCTCCAGCCAAGCAGGGCTGAACATTACATCCTCACAACCCAGCCCTCAAAACCCAGGGGGGGATCCCAGTCCTGCGGCCGGAGGCTTTGAAGAGCTGAAGAGCAATAGCTCCGATTTCAACTCACAGCCTTTGTGGGTGGTGGAAGATTGCTCCAATTTCAAAGGTCACCAGCTCCAAACATAGAACTAAAAGGCCCTTTTGCCATCTCCAAGCGGGCACTTGACCAGCACTTGTTGCATGACATGAATGGGGATTTGTTCCTAGCACAGTCTTGACAACTACACTCATCTCTTGCTTTCTGTCCTGGCTCCAACCAGACCCTCGCTCACCGTGCTGAATGATCCCGTGTTCCAGCAGCGCCCGTCCCAGCTCCACCGCTTCCTTTCGGTTCTCTGCTTCTCCCTCCTGAACTAGCCAGTCGATCATCTCGCAGCCCAGGAAAGTCCTCTGGTACTTCACCGAATTCTCCTCTCTCACCTTCAGAATCGACTCTTCCACGCTCACCAGCCTGGCAGAGAGGTGGGACGAGGCCCCCGTGATGCCGGGCAGCCCGGCCATCCCACACGGGAGCTGCAGCCAGCTGGAGCAAGGCCAAGAGAAGCGGGCAAAGCCTTACAGCCAAAACATTGCTGCCTGGGAGCAGTGGGAAGGGAGGGAGAAATGCAGAGCTGGAGTCAGGCAGCTCTGTAAATCTGCATCACAGCGGAGAAAGCAGCTTCAGCAAAACCAGTTCAGCTGCAACCTCAGCTAAAGACGGCAAGGAAAAGCCAAGCAAGCAATCGAATGCGTGCGACAAACAGCACAGAGTCCAAATTGATGGAGAAGGTGCATTTCAGTGAATATGCTCAGTTTGCAGCACATGCGAGAGCTAAATCCTGTGTCTCCACGAGAGGGTGCAGCGGGCTCAGCCGTGAGAGGCGCTGGATGCTGTCCCACGGCCACCACTGCCAAGCAAAAGCAAAGTCGGAGGGATGCAGGTCTGCCAGAGGGGCCCTGAGACAGCCGAAATCACTGCCCGCCTGGCTGAGGGACTCCTCCCTCGGGGCCAGTTTGTGAATCTGATTGCCAGGGCTTGAGGATGGGGAGGATGTGAAGAGGGTGCTAAAGGAAACGGGTCCAGAGGGTGGTCTGTGGTTGAACCCAGTCTAACAAAATGACTCAAGAGATGCCAGGGATGATGGCCTGGATTTAGAACCAGAAACAATCAACACACAGAAAACTAAGCACTTGGAGGTGGAAGGAGTTTTCTTTACTGTCTGAGAATTAGTTTTTCCTACTACAAATTTTGCAAATATGTTAAGCAAGGTGCAGGGATCCAGGCCCATGAGGACACTTGAAATCCTGTATCCTGGTGGGACATAAGTCCTAATAGTGCTGGTGGAAGCAGCTCACCCAGGGAGGCTGGGGGAGTGCTGGGAACGGCCACTGGACGTGCCCATCCCGGGAGCACTCAAACCGCAGACTGGACTCTAGCGCTTCCCTGTACCAGATCCCAGAACCTGCACTTGGGTTGGAGCCCTCAAAAGCATCCATGAGTTCAGAGTACAGCTCCTGTCCCAGCCCCAAAGAGGCCGGTTGTCCTGTGGCTGTGACAGGGCTCAGGAAACAGCGTTTCCCACCACAGGGCACAGAGAAGGGAGAGAAAAGCCAGCTGTAGCCGTGGCTCCCAGCCGCAGAGCATCATCAGCCAGCGCAGCCAGCAGAGCGCACTCCCAACGCCCCTTGCTGAGGGTTGTTTTGCGGGGGAAGGACTCACGTACTTCTCATAAAGGCTCTGCCCTCGCATGAACACCTTCACATCCTTACTGAGAGGGAAGGTCCCGTCATCCTTACGGAAGCGGTACAGCAGCTTGGCATCCTTGTAGTCCGAGTGCTCGTCGCAGACTGAAAGGAGTTCAGAGCAGGGACGTCAGTGCTGTGGGCGGCTGTCAGTCCGCGAGGGACAGACAGAGCTGCACAGCCCCAGCAGGGTGTTATCTCCAGGTTAAAAGCGATGGGGGCTGCGTGCGATGTCCTTCTCTATGCCCTTGATACCATGCAGCAACCGGCATCCGAGCCTTCCGTCCCCAAATTAGGTGCTCACGAATGCCTGCAGCCCGTGCCGGTGGGAGAGGTCAGTCCCACTGAACAGACCTTGGGAAAGCCTGAGTTTGGGTCCGCATTTTGATCCAGACTCCAAAATGTTCATTAGAACAAACAGAGAAGTTTTTTCATTCTTTTTTTTTTTTGTTGGTGGTGATGTTTTTTAGTGTTTTGGTTTGTTGGTTTTTTTTTTTTTAATTTCAATGTTGATGTTTTGGTTTAGACTAAAAGGAGATAAACAGAACTGTCTCAATCAGCTTTTTTTTAGAAAGCTACTGGCACATCTGAGTACAGTTGGAGGACAGGAGGAAAAAAAACGCACACGGCATCCAAAACCCCATAAAATCACCTCTGTCTCTGTCAAAAAGTCTTATAAGCTAAAACATATAATGACACCAACTTTTCCAGACCATTTTGTGCCATCCCTGTGCCCAATTGATTTGCATGGCGAACTGACCTCAAAGGAGAAATTTTTCTTCAAAGCTAAGTGCATACAACTGGAATAATCAAATCTATATGAAAAGCCTCAGTTTCATCTTAGGGATGAGCACACAGTCTGTAAACGCACGGCTGTTAAGTGTGTGCAACAATTAGCAGGTAAATATTTGGGATACAGCTTCGAGAGAAACTTGCCTGTAACAGATTCCTAGACTACAAG
>RSEF01000020.1:8458302-8484751 GCA_003993805.1 Himantopus leucocephalus
AAAAAAAAAAGAAAAGAAAAAAGATTTTCAACAAGCAATACTACAAAAACCTAGGATTAAAAAATTATATATATATATAAAAAAACTAAAAACACACTTATTCTTAAATTATTCTATTGGGAACAATTGCCAGGATAGGAATTAAGCAGTGTTTAAGCAGCTCTGGAGCATCTTGGACACTCTTGGGCTGTTTTAAGCTTGTGATAAGTTTGCCCTCTTGCCTGCAGACCCAGAGCAGCGGAAGATGCAGAGCTCGAGCGTCCTTGTGGTCTTTTCACTTTCCTCTTGTTTACTGTTTCCCATCAACTATGAGGAGACAAATTCTGTCCTTCAGACACAGAAGGACGTAACACCAACTGCATCTGTGAAGAGCTCAGCTGACACCTTCTATAAACCAGTCCATGTAGGATGTTGCAAAAATAAAGCCAGTAAAACTATGAGTGGTTTATAATCATGCTTCCAGATAAAAAAAAAAAATAAAAGAAGGATGTGTAATGCAATATCATGAGTTTTCTAGATGCCAAAACCTAACCCATGTACATATTACTTCTTCAAAAGGAATAAAAAAATAAAATAAAAGCAGAATAACAGGAGGATAAAATGCTTGCTGGAACACGAGAACGGACTCTTACGAAACACTCCTGGCTTGGCAGTCGCTGCGCTGCTTTCACACGCGTTCGCTTTGGGTAGGCTGCGTTGGGTAAGCAAATTGTTTCTTTGTCAAGGTCACTACAAAGACATCATTATTCATCCTGCGTAACCTTGCTGAAAAGGAGATCTGCAGCAGTGTAAACAGAAGAGAAAAAAAAAAGAAAAACCAGAACACAAACCTCTAGGGAATCAAGAGTTTAAGTCACTTCGGCTGTTACAAACAGGACTTCCCTGCTCCTCTGGCAGGTCAGCACTTTCCCAGCAGCGTCATGGATGTCCACTGCTGGAGAGCAACCCAACAGCTCCGCTCTGGATCGCTTCTGCAGCTTCATGTTCCACGCAATTTCAGAACACTCTGAATCAGGACATTTGCCAAAGCAAAGGGCTTTCTCCTATTGGAAAAGCTGCTCCTTCTACCATATCGTAGTTGCACAGCCGGAGCAATCCCTAAAGCGATAGCTATTCTGCACCCAGAACTCACGCGTGTCTCCCGGGGGCGCCCTCCGTCACCTCCCACCCACGCGAACGGACCTTGAGCATCTCAAATGCCAAGGTGGATTTTTCAAGGATATTAACTCTGGTTCGCATTCCCACGGCAGTTAAGTACAAACGAATGGCCCTGGAAAGACGCCTCGCCCAAAGGATCTTTTTTGTTCCTATCTTTACAGAAAAAGAAAACAAACAAACAAAACTAAAAAACCCCTGAAATAAGCAAACAACTAAGTGCTCAGCAAAAGGCAGCAACGGCTGCAACAGCGTATCTGCAAAATAGCTGCTGGAGGGGCACATTCAGGCAAAGCGACCACTGCAGACGGGCTCAGCAAAACCCAGTTTGCTGCACTCCCGCTCTGCAAAAGCACCAGTACGTTCTGGGGGAGAGGGAAGAGCTTTGCACGCCTGTGGCAGCCCAAAGTGGCACCAAGGTGGTGTATCTTCCTGCTTGTATTTAAATGTGTGCGTATAGGAAAACAGGACATAAATCTCAAAGAAATCCTGGCAAGCATGAGTCTGCTCCCCAGTCCTCACTTTCACCGGCGCTGAAAATTTAATAATAGGCTTTTTAAGGTCATTCTGATCACGTAGTCTCATCTTCCGAATAACATTCCCCTGGTGACGGCCACATCAAGCAGGGTCCCACAGCTCCTCCAGGAAGACATCCCCACTTCAGGAGACCCAAGCTCAGCAGAGAACCACCAAACCTCCCGTGGACCCAAGACTTTTGGCCAGAAGTAGAAATTTGGGCATGTTTAGCTACACACCTTTAAGTGAGCCCAATTTCCAGAGCATCAAAGTATGAGCACTTTATTTAACTGTGTCTCGATTTGAGTATCTGAATAAAACACTCAGCACCTTTGAAAATTTTGGACGGTAGCTGAAATCACAATTTTGTTCTTCATAGGAGAAAACCTTCCGTCTCCTCTTACTTTTTCTGCCCAAGACGTGAATTTACCGAGTATATTTTACATTTAAGAGGGATTAATACAGCTTAACAGAGTTATTAGAGAACAGCTGGTTCATTTGACCGTGAGGAACCCTCAGAAGAGATTGCACAAGGGCTTGTCTATACTTGAGAAACGCAGATTACAGCAGGGTGTGAATCCAAAGCGCGGTAGCTCTTCCAGAATATCTCTGTGCAGATAAGCCGTTTGTTGCAATTAGAAATGACTAATTGGGCCTCTTTTACAGAATGCCACCCAGGAACACACAACGCCCAATAAAACTAGTGTGATTTTCGGGCACGTTTATATGTCTGAAACAAAAAGACCGACAGCAGGAGATGTGAGGAACGGGCCTGAGACATCAGCCTTCTCAAACCCAAGACCAAAATATCAGTGGAAATTATTATCTTCATCTTTTTGATGGGGAGACACTCAAGACCCAAACCTCCTCTTCCCCCTCCATGGATGAGAAAGCAGCATCCCCGTGGAAGCGAAGGGACCCTGGCAGACAGACAGACAGACAGCCCAAAGCACAGAGACCACTCTCCTCTCAATTCCTTTAGGATCTGCTTTGTTCCCAGCCAACCCCACGAAGCCTTCCCTCACCCCTCGCTCGTGCTGCTATTTCTGGCTGGGAAACGCATCCTGACACTGAACAGACTCATCCCTCCGGCCAAACCAAACTCGGAGGGATTTGCAAACCTTGCTGGGAAGCCAAAGAACTGCAAAGATGGAGCAAGGTTTGTTTGATTAAGTACAATAGCGGGGAGGCAGGGCAGGAAGCGGAGAACAGGGAAAAACAAATGTTTGAGATTTTATGTAGATACAACAGGATTATTTGCTGATTGAGGTTTACAGAGTCAGGGCAGACCATGAGGCTCCTTTACATGCTGCTTTATTCCTCACCTGGGGAAAAGCAGGGGAGCACAACGCGGACTTTTATGCCTGCCCCATCTGCCGTTGCCTGAGACATCGCCCAGCCTCTCTGCCTCAGTTTCCCCATCACTACCTACTGTGCAGCCAGGCCCCAGGGAGATTGGTATCACTAACTCCTTACCTGCCAGGCTGTAAGATCCCCAAAATACAAGAGACAGACTCGAGCACTCAGCGTGCTCTGCTCTGCGTCACTCAATTCCCCCCCCAGCCGGCGAGCTGCAGGGGAAGGAGGAGCCCAGCCGCAGGTTGGTGTCCATCTCTTCACCCTCCTCCACGGGTTTTACACCCCGCGCTGGCCAGCAGCTCCATCCAGTCTTTCTGCACTGGGAGCAGGCTCCTGCCCAGACCAAAGAGAAGGAGGTGACAGCTCCGTGCCAAGCCACCAGCAAAAGGACCCACCTCTCCATCACTGTGAGCACTGGGCTCCTTCCTTGGCCTTCACACCCATCACCCACAAAACACACGTGCAGAAGAGAGCAGTCGTGCCGGATGAAATCCACCCGCTCTCCTCCATGCAACAAAGACCTCGAGCCTTTCAGGAGCAGGTCAGGGCCACGAGGCAGCCAAGGCCGCCCCAAGGCAGATCGGGTCACTCCCTGCGCTGCAATGTTGGCAAAACAGCACGTGTCTCCCCGCATCCCGGTTTCAGCGTACGCCATCCGAGGAGGAGAGAGCTCTCACCTCGTCTCTCCACTCGTACGCGCTCCCTACCCCTCCTGTCGCCCCTTCCAGCGGAGGGAACCTGCACCAGGTTCACCCTGGGGTAGCAAACGGAACGGGAGCGAGCGGCTCAAGACTGCAACCTGCCGGGATGGGCTTGGTCTGAAGACTCCCAGATTTTGGGAGCTCCCTAACCAGGAAACTCCAAGGCACTCCAGCTATAGAAGGGGGGAAAAAAAAAAAAAGAGATGGGTGCCCCAAAAACAACATACATTTGGGGTTTTCTATTCAACTTTATCCCAGTCGCATTAATGGAAAGATATTCCCTCCCTGCACAAACCTCGCCTCCCTCCAGGCTTTTAGCATCCTTTTTAAATGCTCAGGGTACATTCACACTGACAATAAGGAGTGAAGATTCCACACCAATGTTGGGAGGAAAAAATGAGTTGGTGTTATTGGTTTTCAGAAGAGCGTGACCTCTGTACTGTGCCTTTACCTTGCTTATATGAACTAGCATGGTGCGCAGTAGAGGAGAGCTCTGTTCACAAGCAGATTTATTGTACCCCCTTCTCCTCCTTACAGTCACAACCGCCAAATTCCAGGATGCGATACGCTCCTGTCCTGTGAAAGGCGCGAGGGAAACACATCATTCCCTTTGCAGGAGCTCTGATCACCGCTTTAACACGTGGCCTGATTATTTTATTTTCTCTCCGAATACCTGACCCTCCTCCTTTGGCCCAGGCTACAGGATTCATTTTAAACCTCAGTCACTCCAGGTGAGTAAAATACTGGAAACATAAAAAAGAATAAGCCTGCCCTGCCCACGGGATGGAAAAAGCCGTAACTTTACATCTCTTGCACTGAGGCAGTGAAATGAGGGAAGTCATTCAGGTCAGCTGCTGCTTTTCCCTATAAGAGGGAGTTAAGCTCGTTTTCAAAGCCTCACTTACAACGTGGACCGCAAACACTGCAAAGGCAGAAAGGTTAATGCAGCCTCCACCCCTTACAGCAGCTTTCCCAGTCGCTACCTGAGGAAAAGATTTAATTTGTGGAGCTAGTACAGTAATATTTGTGAAAGACAATCGACTGGAAATGTGGCTAAACGTCACTACATATTTAAAATCCAATCGCTTTGGACATTGGCTGTGTTTTCAAGATGAGGCCCTAACCCTTAGTTGGAAGTTATCAGTCCTCGATACAGTACAAAAAATAAAGCTAAAGCTAACATGACTCACTGAGAATGGACAACACAGCGACACAGAGCTAATTTTAGGAACCTGGTGCTCGCAAGCCTGGGCTCTGAGCTCTTTACATTACTCAAGGGTATATTTCCTATTTTCCACTCACATTTCAAAACAAAACAGAACAGCTCCAGATACAAACGAGCAAACTCTGCTCGAAAGCTAAAATATCCTACAGTCGCATGCTTAGAAGCAAGGGGGGGGCGGGGGGGGATGTGTGTGTGTCTAACCTGAGTTACACAAAGAACACATTTTCTCAGCCACACAGGTTTTGCATAGAATATATTTCTGTCTTCATAAGAAAAAAACAACTCAGAAGTTACTCAAGAACCGGGACTACAAACCAGAAGAAGTTCCCAAAAGTGACTTTCAAGAGAGTGAAGACCCCACGTGTTGCTGTGCAGAACAACTGAGGTGCGTGGCACCCACGGGATGACCTCCCAGGTCACCCCCAGAAGTCCGAACGCCCCCAGAGGCGGTGCTGTCCCCAGCCAGGCGGGGAACAGGGACCTCGGGGAAGCTGCTCAGCGTCACCACATCAGGCTCTGGGTTTAGGGGAGGATGCAAAGGGATTAAAAAACCCTGTTGCCATCTAAAGCCACCTGCCAGTCCCCCGGCACCCGGAGGTGGAGGGCAGGAGATGCCCAGAGAGGAGCAGCAGGACATGGTAACATGGTTCACTGCTGGTTTGGTGACAAAGGAAGGATCAGCAGATACTGGGGAGGGGAGACACTAGCACCTGGGGGGAAGCACTTGCTCAAGGATAAAGCTTTGAGCCTCCTGCTAATGGGGTACAGTCCAGAGCCCCAGGGTACAGCCGGGAGGAGGGCCCCATCACCTCCTACCTCAGTTGCTCTCCAGCAATCATCACCTCTGCCCTGTAGTGCTGCTCCGTGGCTTTCTTCTTCAGGCCGTTGCTCAGGCTCTCCATGGCAGGCTGGATGCGGGCGGCGGTGGGGAGATGCTCCCGGGGTCGCAGGGAGCGCCGGGGGCCCCGCACGTCCCATGGGATGCGGGATGAGAAGATGCTCGCCCCCAGCGCGGTCCCCAGCCCGGCTGGCGAGGTGCAGGTAGGCAGCCTGAAGTTGCTGGCTCCAGCTCCCCGCCTCTCCTTCCCTCTCCGGAGGAGGAGCCTGCTGCAAACTGATCCTGGCTTTGCTGGTTTCTCACCCGCTCGTCTCCAGCTGAGAGCCGGGATGGTGGCAGGTCCCTTCCAGCAGGCTGGGGACAGCGTCCTTTCTGCTCCCTCTGTGTAGGTGACCCCAGCAGGCTCCGGGCAGACACAAGCTGTGGGATGAGTGGTTTGATTAGCAATGAGGTGGGCAAAGCGATTCCTTCCTTATGCTGTAACTTCCCTATGAAGTGCTCAGGCTGTGCCGTTCCCCGAGGCAAGCCGTGTGGCTTGCTCCCAACCTCTTCCCTAAGGGCTTTCCACCTCTCCCCACAGTGGGCTGCATCCAACAGCGCGGCCAATACTTGCTAGCAGTGGGCTCAGAGCAGCTTGAGCCCTTCCACATTGTAGCAGCTGTCACAGAGGATGGACAGAGGAGCACAGGCTGTAATTAGCAAGAGCTGGCACTGATGACTCCGGGACTCCACTGGTGCCAAGCTCTTTGCCTGCATGGTGCTACTGGTTACAGCCTTTAACACCCACCTCCAGGCACTGGTACCTGCCTCAGCTGCTGCCAGTCATTTCCACTATTTATTTTCCACAGGCCAGAGCTGACCTGGAAGCGATAGCGTTCAGCAAAGCAACAAGCGGAGGAACTGGGATGTGGAGATGCTTAATTACATCCATCATTACCATCAGATGCATGTGCAATTATATTTCCATTAGTTAAAGTACGAGTGAAAAATACTGGCTGGCATAAAGGACCAAACCTCAGAAATGCAAAAGAGGGAGGAAACCTACCAAAAGAGAACGTGGAGAAGATGAGGTTGAGGGAAGGGAAGGAAATCGTATCAGCTAAGGAGATTCTGCTTCAGTTTGAAGCACCAGTAAACTAAATGCTGTCTTTAATCATCTTCAGCAGCAGCTCAGCAGCGAGGAGCTAGTTAGCCAGTGTCCCCATCAGCCCAAGCAGACCCTCCCAGGCTTACATTCCCCCTGCGCCATACTATGGCTAAATCAAACGAGCTCACGTTAGCGTTTCCAGAAGCGCAGCTCGCAGCGTCCAGGGCCAAGGTCCGACACCAAAGGGAGACCTGTGTCCCTCCTGCCCCGGGGGAGCAGCGAGCTGGCACGTGGGACCACGCAGGCTTGGCGCTCCCGAACGAGTTCAGTGCCCTAAAACACCGCTCGCCGCCTGTGGTTTTAAGATGACACGTGAACAGAGGAGGACCGGCTCTTACAGACTGCCTGCCCTGGGCTGTCTCTGCCTCCAATGTCCTCCTTACCTTGCGTGACCTCTCTCCCAAAAGCAAACCATTGAAACACTTCCCTTCTGTCACCGAGTCCTGAGAAGAGGGATTTTTAGACGGTGATAGCCGGGCTCCTGGATCCCTGAGAGGCGGGTGCTGAAAGGTTTCAGGGGTGAGACTGGTGCCTTGCAAGCTGTCAGGCACTGGGGCTGGGGCGCAGAGCCCAGTAACGCCCAGCTGCTGATACAGTCACTGACAAATTGTGCTAATTTTTGCCAAGTCAGGAGAAGATTTTCATACATCCAAGGAGAGGATTTTCATACATCCCAGGAAAGACCCAGCTCTTGCATCTGCTGTTCTGTAGGTGCCAAGGCACGTCTTTACAAAGGCTGAGTACACGCCATGCGGCTCGTTCCCCAGGGTGCCGTTTGCAGAATGGCTTTGCAGAGGGCTGTAGGGGCTGTTATCTCCCTGTCTGACACCCGCCTTCTCCCTGCTTGGATGGCTGCGAACTTGGTTGACTTCATCTGATATCCTCTAAGTTTTCTGCCGCGTAACAGAGCCCTACATCAGGCTTTTGCCAATTTGCACGAGTGGTTCCACCACGTCTGTATCAGGATGCAACCACAGACCTTCCCGCAGAGGGTACCACTGCCCACCCGGGTGGGACAGGCACCTGACACCATGACAGACATCAGGACTCCTGTGCGAGCATTCAGGGCGTGCATTGCCCATCTCCAGACAGCCAAATAAAACACATAGACTGAGCAGAGGGAGAAAAGGTGGGAGAAGATGTTTCTGCACACACAGAGATGGGGGCAGAGCAAGAAGGAAGAGGCGACACAGGGTAAGGGCACTGCTGGAGCTGGAGGTACGCTGGTCTTCCTCTGGCCAGCATCACGGCTGGCTCCCTGCTGACGAAGGAGCCGCAGAGGTGTAGTTAGTGGGGCTGAACAAATCTCAGGCTCACGCTTCCATCCAAGTCAAACAGCTGTCGCAGCCCGGCTGCGCGGAGAGCAGCAGCGATGGGCTGCACCAACAAGGCTTCTTCTGTCCAGGCTCTCCTGGAGCGTCCTCTCTCCGTGTCCTGCTGACCACGCCGTGCCATAAATGCAGGAGAACAGACTCTCCTTGTGCGTGAAGGCAGGCTCAGCCGGCAGCTCTCGGGCTGTCTCCTGGAGTCAGCTCCCAGCGTCGCTGATGCTGGGGCGTCTGTGCCAGTCTCAGCAAAAGGGCCTTGAAGCTGCTCACTTATTTTGTATATTCTTTTACCGTTATTATTATTTTCTCTTCCGTTACAGTTCTATTAAACTGTCTTTATCTCAACCCATCATTTGGGGGGTTTTGGGGGTTTTTTTCTCCCTCTTCTCCCTACCGCTACACGGCTGCGTGTTCCTAGTTGCCNAAAAAAAAAAAAAAAAGGAAAAGGAAAAGGAAAAGGAGAGACTATTTAAAGTGAAGCTCCACTCCCGAGTGTGAATATTTTGCTGTTAAAGTAACAAGGTAAAGGATTTCAGCTCTTGCCAACTTCTTTCATGAAAAACAAAGGAGGAAAAAAAGCTTAAACAACCTTGTAAAATGTACCCTTTAAATTAGACATTGATGTTTCTACTGAAGCCACAAAAACAAGGAAAAGAAGCTACTAAAAATATATTATGTCCCCTCCTAAAGCCCTGAGGGTAGTTGGGCAAGGGAGTAGAGGGATGGCACGGCAGCCGGTGGTGTCCAGGTCTGGGGAGGACGGCAGAGCCGCGCTTAGGAAGCTGCCTGTGGGGCGGGTGGGCGGCCAGATGGACTAAATCTTTCATGAGAGGACAGAGGACCACTGCAAAATTACACCCATTAAAGAGAAGGTGAGTACGGAGTAGTTGTTCTCCCAACAAGGACCAGGGCCAAGCTCATAAAATGAGTCAGGAGGCCTGAGACAAATTCTAGGATTTTTTTTTTCCCCTTCACCAGCATAAAATTAAATTGTGCAATTTATCACCACTGGATATTAAACCTCAAAATCTACATGGATTTAAAAAGGGATTAGGTAAATTCATGCAGGACGGATCTTGGTAGCGAACATGGTAATCCAGATGCTTATTTCTTTCTTCATTGCAGGAAACTGCTGGAATATGTTAGTGGAGAGGTTACGCACTGTTTCTTATCCGCTGGCATCTGCTGTCGGTGCACGTCAGAGCAAGGATCCGGGCCTGGAGGAACCTCTACTCTCCATCAGCACAGCAGTCTGGATGGCACAACCCCGGGGTTTTTTAGCCTGGCATTTAGGGGGAAGAGCATCTCATCAATTCAGGAGAAAAGGGATGTTCAACCAAAGCCAGGCGTGCCCCATGCTCACACCACCAACTTCTTATTTAAGCTCAGGAGTGTCCTTTGCAGATTCGACACCGTTCCCCCAAAGCATTTTGTGTCACTGTGAATACACAGTGAGCTGCTGTTGACCCCAGCCTGGAGGTGACAGCATTTCAGGGCTGACGTATCGCTAGACCTGTCTTCCCCACTCCCCATACATGCAGGGATTAATTAGATTGAATTAGTTATCAGCTACATCTACAGCTGAAAGGTGCCATTCATAGCATGGCTTTGGAGTCCAGGGCTACAATGAACACGCATACGGCACTGCGGAGTCACTCCATCCAGCTCTCCTCTCCAGAGGAACTGCAGTGTCTGAATTTTTCTGTTTCAATAGATTAGTGAGTCGTCTGACTCATTAAGCGTTCAGAAAAGACAGAGGCACCTCTGGGTACAGCCAGTTCTCTTGTTTTTCAGCTCCAAATATTGTTACAACATCAAGTAGAAGGTTTAGCCCCCACTGATATTATTTTTTTTTAATGTTTTTTTTTCTTCTTTTTCCCAGGCTGAGGAAAAGACAAGAAGGAATTAGATGAGTTTGTTTTTCAATTATAATCGCACAAGTTGTCAAAAGATGAAGAAAACTATTTGTAAACCATTCCTTTTCCGCAGCAGCAACTCAGGAGCGAGCACAGAGGACACCACGAGCTGTCACATAGTCATCCTTGTCAACAACTGCAAAGTCTGCCTGAGTCCTTTGCCTAAAATTTGCCCTCCTCACAGCAGCCCAGGCTCTGCGTTTCAAGCAGGCGAGCAGAGAGCTGCAGAGATGCTCCGTGCAGGGCAGGAGAGCCTGACAACAGAGAGATTCAGATTTTTCCTGCTCCGAGCTGGCACGGGCGACGGCAGCAGCCTGCAGCTGGCCATCAGCCATCGCCTCTCGCCCCACACACTGATTTTGATTCAGCTTAGCAAAAAAAATTAAAAAAAAAAAAAAGGAGTTCACAGCCAACATCAACACAATAAAATCCCTGATTTTGCAGGGCCTGCGTTTCCTCTGAGCGAGAAAGGCCGCCCCACGCCAGCTGACAGTGAGCTGCTCTTGCCAGAGACCATTTTCCCAGGGCGGGGGGGGGCAACTCCTGGTCCCCCGCAAGGTGCGTTCACCTGGGCTGGAGCCCCGCCAGCCCGGCGGGGCAGCGGAGCGCACAGCGGGGCCTGGGAGCCAGGCTCTCCCTCCTGCTTTCGGAAAAGAAGTTTACCTTTGGCTGCAAAGCTCGCACTCCACCCCTGGGGCTGTTTGCCGCTTAACTCATTGATGGCAGCGCCAGGACAAATCCTGGAGGCCACCTCACAGCAAACTCCTCCACAGAAAAACAGTTAAAAACAGCAGATCAGCAACACTGGGAGGGTCTTGCGTGGAGGTCTCTCCTCCGACAGCAGCCAGGGGAGTGGTCTCGGAGCCATTAAAGCCAACCTTGAGATTGCCGTGCACCAGGGAAGTCCGCTGCATCACAGACACTCCTTCGTTTCTGTGTTGGAAGCTGACAATGAGCCTGGACAGCAGCGTTCTTCGAGCCCGAGCAGTTTGGGAAGATTTATTACCTTCGAGTGGCAGAAAATGACCACGTTATTCAGCAATTTCTCATTAGCCGGTTATAAATCTAAGCTGGAGCTCTCAAGTCATTGAGTGTCCTTCGTTTTGTCCCAGAAAATAAATTTGGATGTTAGAGCAATATATATTGCTTCTTTCCACAGAAAAGAAGGACTGCTAACCTCAAACAATCAAACACAAATCAAAATAAACTGGCTGGCTTCATAATAGTAAATTAAAATTTTAAACAGTTAGAGCTCAGTCACGGTTCTCCAAAACTCCAAAGAACAGAACTTTAGCTTGCAAAAAAAACCAACCCCAAACGCCTGAAAAATGAACTCCCACAACTGCATTGCTTCAGGACCTGCAGCTTTAATGAAAACACCCCCAAATACTTACCTTCAGAATGAACTCATGAAAGTTTTTATTGGGGGGGGGGGGGNGAAGCCAAAGAACAACAACAAAAGAAACACTCTTATGCAACAAGACATGGAACCCGCGTCATCTTCACTTCCCCATTCCTCAACAGCTATTAGAAGAAACATTAAAAACTTTTAATAGTCCTTTAACTTTCAGGTCCCATACCAGTGCTTGGGCGTGAGACTTCCAAGCAAGCCAGATGAGTTTAATTCCCTCCCTTCACCCGCAGGGTGAGGCTCTTCAACATATTTTTTAAGATCAAAGTCGGGCGTTGCAGACCACTGATGGGGACATGGAGGCTTCACAGTCCCTGCGCTGGGGGTCTGTGAGATGCTCCTCTGCTGCTCCAGCTCCACAAAAGCCTCCCAGAGAGGGGCAGACAGCAGAGCTGCACCCACAGCTCCCACCGCAGTCTGGAACCCCAGCCTGGGTCAGGGCCACCTCAGATGCTGCACAGAACACACAGTGGTAAATTCTAGACCCACATTTCTCCCAGAGAAGAAACTCTCAAGTTTCAGAGGTGGGAAAGTATCCGGTCTCATGCTGTGATGTATCAGGAGCGATGGAGAGGACAGCTCTGTCCCGGCTCCGGACCACGGATCTGCTGCTTCCTCGTCGCAAAGAAAGGGCAAAGGGCCGGAATAACAGGGGTTAACGTAACAGCCTAGGACCTGCTATTTATTACAGCCTGAGCTTTAAACCGCCTGCCTCCAGCCTGGCCGCTCAGCCACAGAGAAGGGAGAGCTAAAATCCTAAGGCAGCAAGTAAAATCAAAGGAGGATGTGTGTGTGGTTGGAGGAGAGGAATTTGCGTCGTGTAGGCTTAACGCAGCATGGAAGTCAAAGGCGGAGGACAGGACGGGGCTGCGGACAAGCACGAGCAGGAACACATTTCTCCCCCTGCATCCAGCTATTCAAACCTCATCTAAGCTACATTCCTCCAACAGCCGTGGACAGTGACACAATCCCCTCTAGAGGAAGGAAGGAGAAGTGAGGCTCTTCCTCAGCAGCGTCCTCTGACCACAAGCTCCTCAAGTAGCATCTTCCGTGTGAGCTGGTGCATCGCCCCAGTCCTTCACCACAACCAGCGCAAGAGAGGGTCGGCGCTGGGACTGATCCGGAGGAGTTGCAGCCCAAGGAAGGCACCCTGCAGAGCCTAGCTCGTGTTAAGACTACACAAGCAAATGATCAACAGCCCAGAGAAGATGTACTGGTCCTGGGCACGAGTGTTTCCCACTGGCGCTGAGATTCAGACACAATTTGTCTGAACACATCTGCTTCAGTTTTCTTGCCGTACCTCCTGTTCCACCAGCAGCGGCAACCAAGCACAGCTGAGCTGTTTCTTCTCCGACACCTTGTGAGCTCTGGAAGGAGACGGGTCACAAACGGAGAAAGGCAGGTGATTTTCTGGACTGCACCACCGGCAGAGCCCAGGGCGTGCGTGGCCTTTCACAGGTGAAAAAAAGCCCTTCATGATCACGGTCACAGAGAGGACAGGCGTTTAACAGGCGTGGAGACAGGTAAGCCTATTCTGCACGAGGTTTAATTTAACTAGCCTGGGTATCACTAGCCACCGAGGCTACACGAGAAGCATTCATTCCACTGCTTTGATATGCTCAGTGCTCCATACCAAGTTCCACGACAAGCTTTGAGACACACCATGGTGTGGGCAAGAAGAGACTCACGAGTGGATTTAGATTCAGACTCTCTCTGTTCTTGCAGTAACACTGGGGAGCCGAAGCTGAATGGTTAAGCCCCATCTCGGTAGACTGAATTTGCAATTCAAGCCCGGTGTATCGCACTGAGGCGCATCCCAAAAGTGACAGCTGATGGCTGGAGTCAATAGGAAATTTGTGAACACAGAGCAAAAACAGCAGTTCGCATAGAAACTTGTTGCAGTTCAAGAGCAATAACAGCACAGAAAGGTTTCTGAAAGAAAATCCCTAATTTGACCTTGATCACAACTGCCTTTATATAGTCCAGCACATCAATTTACACATGTTAACCATCCACGTCAGCAGAACAGGAAAAAAATATATATATACAAGCGAGTTTTGCCATAGGTAGTCAAACACTGTTATATTTAAGGCAACTTGAGCAATCCAGTGAGGAATTGCTGATACCAAGCAGTAACACTTCAATCAGAAGTGGGGAAAAAAATTTTTTTCTAAAGACACACTCCAGCCTCTCTGTGTTTCCTGGCAGAAGCTGATCTATCTATTGTAAAATTCAACAGCCTCAGCAAAGCTGAACAGCCTCTCAGAGGGAGCACGCTTTGGCAGAGCTTAAAGGGAAAGACAAAAACCGGTTTACGAACTGTGAAGAGCTGATAGCACTGGATTTTCCTGCTTGAGCAGCGATCACGGTCCTGGTGAGGCACAGTGCGGCTGTATTCTTGGCAGTCCTTCTAACCAGCCCCGCCAGAGAGGCTCCATCTCTCCCACTTGCTCTCAGCGATTGCAAGTGCAAGTAGGCTTCTCCTAGGAGGTCTTGTCAGTATTTATTTCATCTCTTCCATTTTTAGCCAGTTTAAACATCGCCATTGTGGCAGGGTTGGTGAAATTCAGCGATTGGCAGAGCATCATTTGAGATAAATGGTGAAGTTTCATCTCACCGAAAACAAACATCGGCAACTTGCTCCGAAGAGGCAGCTCGCCTTTCTTTTCCTGCGTTACCGATGAGATGCAGCTTCTTGCTGACAGAGCACAAAGAGCTGGAGCCAAGACAGCCAGGCAATGTGTTTTGGCCTCCTAGCAAATTAGTGACTTAACAGATGATGAAGGATCGCACTGCGCGTACGCCAGAGCTTTGGTTTTTACAGCTTCCCAAGGGGACAACCCCGCTCCACTTCGCTTTCCTTACAGGACTTGCAGTTTTCAGCCAGTGGCCGCATCCTGCAAACCTTCCTCAAAGCAGCGGAGAGGCAAAGAGCCTTCATCCTGGCCTGACGCCCGTTTTGTACTGGGGTACCTCTGTACTGGTCTAAGCCTGTGGAGTTCGGGGAAGGCAATGGTGGTCAGCCAGCTCCCGAGAGAACCAAAAGCGTGTTGCCAAAGGCAGAGCGCCTGTTGATGAACCCACTAGAAAAGGCAGAGAAGGGAAACCAGGACACATCCCCGCTGCCTGCTCTCAGCCACCTCAGAGGGCACAAATGCTTGTTCCTTGAAATCAGTGAGCTGTGAACCCCAGGAAACCCAGGCCATGATCTTCTGGGCCTGCATCTGCTATCACAGCATATGGAACAGCTATATATGGTAAAACAGCTTAAACTGAACTTGCTCACGTTACTGGGATCAGAGCACAAAGACAACAGCTTGTGAAGGGACAAAGAAACATTTACCCAGCAGAAGCGAGTCGGACATCGTAACGGTGATCTGTCCTCCCTCAAGTCAATGACTGGTATTTTCTGATCTACAGACTCCAGTTTTTCTATCAGTTTTGCTGATTGTGCTCAGCTTGAGATTCAAAATATGCATTATTGCTTTCCGTGGTATTTTGTACGTTTCTAGGTCATCGGCCTCCATACGCTGTCAAAACAGACGGCCAAAAGCCTCCCTCCAGAACCAGCATATCCCACTTTCCATGAAGTAATCTCAGCTGAAAACTTTGCATCCAACACACAGAGCAGCCCTTAACGCAGGACGTTATGGCAAGAATCAGTATCAGTGGAATAATACCAGTGCCATTAACCAACTCATTGGGGGGGGGGGGGGNNNGGAAATCAATGCAGTTACTTCTACAAGGCAGCTAGGGTTCAGTCCTGCTGACCAAGAACATAATAAAAGATATTTTAAATTTACATAAAGCTCAGTGTAGTCATGAATCATCCAGAGTACTCACTTCGCTGTTTGGCTAATGAAGGAAACTGGAATCTGAATGTGAAGCATCACCACCAGCTGGAGGATTCATCAGAGGAATCTCACTTCTTGGAAGGAAAAACTGCTTTAAAAGTCACCTTTTCTCCTGTGATCAGTGCCTTTGTAGACAAGCTAATAAAAAGGTCCAAGTACATCTATTTGCAACCGCTTTAATTTCTATTTTATAGTTCTCTTTAAATAAAGGAGGCAACCGGTGTTGTCTTAAAACTGTTCCTAATTCAAATAAATCTTAAATTAGTATTTAAAGTCGGACTATGAAACTCCAGTGAGGTACAAAGATAAAACAGCTGGTTTGGGCTCTGTCATCAACACTGGCAGCTTCCTTTCTCCCTCATTACTGGTAGTGAAGAATATGCCTGACATCAGCACATCAGGACACACCGTCATCCTGTTAATGTCAGTTACTCGCCTCCAAGACGACAATTTCATACTCATAACAATACTTTCCTACTTTCTTAATTAGGAAGCACCCCATTTGGAGTTTACTCTGTGATGCTAACCATACTAAGAACTAATTAACTTCGTTCAAAAGGCCACATGAGCTATACTAATGCACATGGCTTTAAAATTTACTGAAGTCTCCTGAAAAAGGGCTAAACACCGTTCTGCTCCATATCTCTTTGCTTTATTATAATGCTCTTTAAAAGATGACACTGAGATTCAAGTCCAGTACCACTCTACAGAACAATGAATAGTGTTCACTGAAATTGCCATTCCTGTGAACTTCACAAAAAACACATCAGGAAAGTTAAAGATACAGTACTCCATACTGACCAAGATTCTGCTGGCATGAAAATGAAAGAGGGCTCTACAACTAGAGGTCACTGAGCCATTACAATCAAATTCTAATAATGGACATTGAAATGTTTCTTGATTTCCGTTTAAATCGCTGATTGCTGGTAAGCCTTTCTTAACAGGGTTAGAAATTTAATAGTGCCAAAGTAAAGTGAAATACCTTGGTAGACTGCTGTTCTCCAAGAGGACCACTGTATCTTTAAATGTATCCTGGATTAAACAACAAAGGTTTTGACCTACACTTGTTAAGTTATTGCACAGATCATTACACTGATAAATACATTATGAACTCATGGAATGTTACACAGTCTGGCCTGGAAAATAAAAGCAGCAGCATTGTCCTTGAGGTCTCAACCACGAGGGAGAGCTGGCCAAGNCTCAACCACTTCTTGAAATGTTATAATTATTAACAGGTTTCGAGACACAAATGAAACATTTTAAAACAATCCCTAACTCCTAGGATTAGGTTCCTGGTTCAGGAACATTCTCCAAGACTTTCACACTTTTGCAAGTAGCGCTTAGTTTGAATGTCTCGAAGTTTTTCTTATTTCAGACTACCTGCAGGAATCCAGCTGCTCTGTACTTTCCAAAGTTGAAGCCACACGAAGGAATAAACCACTCTGAAACACTAGGAAATTTAAACATTGCAACGTCCAATTGTTGCAGCAGTCATTTTACCTTCTGCGCTCTCACCTGGCAATTTGCTTGTATTACTTAAAATTGTTAGTGCATGGTGTGGGATCGGAAGGAAAGTGGAGCCCTGTTCATCCACCAAAGCGGTGAAGCAGACAGTGACAGTAAAGCCTTGCCAATCCTCATGCTCACTCAGATTCAATGGCCGTATCTTCACTTCAACAGGCGGCCTCAGCTCTAGCTGGCCACACTCAATGCCTCTGTTTACAGTGCTCACCATCAGGCCAAAAAAGAAAGAGGAACTGGCGTGAGGAGGGGGGGGAAAACAAAAAGGTCTAATTCAAAAACACTCACTCCACACATGCACCTTGATTGCATGCATTCCACCAAACTGCAGAAACTTGCCAGCCATCTACTCTAAAAAAACCTAAAATCCAATATAACAGAGGCTTTGCAAAAGAAAATGCCCCCACTTCATCCTCTCCTCTGGAAGACACAGTAAAACGTTCAGATACAGACAAGTCATTAAAAAAAATACTGATTTGCCTGTCAAACTGAGACCAGTTGGGACACTAGTTTTGTGGCTGCAGTTACACTCTCTGCCATTATATTGTTTTTTAGTATTTCCATTGACACCTTTCTGGGAGTTGTAGCATTTTGTTGCCTCTCTACAGCACTGCAAAGAGAGACAACAACTGTTCTGTCACTGCCTCAGCTGAAAGAAAAATCATTACCCAAAGCTTCTGCCTGAGTAGGGCCCTGGCTGTTTAGTTTAAGAACATAAAGTCTGAAGAGATACAAAACTAAAACAAGAAGAACAAACAAATGGCTCATGTCAATTGTAGCTGCAAGTGACATATAAATAAACCAGGTTTCTCCTAGGCAAAGCACAGAGCTGAGGAGAACGTATGCGTACACATCACAATACTGTTGATTGCATGGACTGAAATAAAGCTTACCCTGCTACGAGTTATTTCAGGAGGTTTATGAAAGAGAAACTGTAATTAATTTGTACACAGGAAGCTGAATCAGCTTCACATCACTCCAGACAGACACCAGCAGTCAGACAGCGCAACCCATCGGATGCATTTTGCCATCACCAGCTACTGCAACACTTCACAAAGACTAACCGTTAGTCAAGGACCGGGCAGTGCCACTTCACGTACATTACACAGCACCGCCTTCAAAGTACATGCATTACAGTTTCGTACTGGGCAGCAGACAAATGACAAGTAGGCGACAGAGGTGTATGCATAAAAATACAAAGTTACATTTGACATGCAATTAAGCTATGACAAAGGTATATTTGGAACTGGAGAAAAAGCAGAACAAAATCCTTGTTTTACAGTCAGGCTGTAAACATCTGCCAACGGTACCCCAAGCAGCACTGTAAACCCAGATCTCTCGTGCCTTCGGCACTTGCAAAGCATCAGCGTGTCGGCAAGAACGCCTTGGGCGCCTGCCGTGGCTCAGCCTGGAGCAGTGCTTGGGTGGTGAGCAGCACCGGGTCCTGCTGCACAAGCACCACGCTATCGGAAAAGCAAGGGGGAAAAAAGAAATACCAACTCTGCAGGACAGGGCTAGAGAAGACTAGAAAAATATTTTGTTCACCATCTGAGAGATCCTACTAATAGAAATACAGAATCAGGCTATAAATAGAGCTGCTACTACTACTTAAACTTAAGCCTTTATAAAATCTGCTACTTTTGAGGCGATTCATGATTTTCCTTCCTTTTTAACCTCTTGATATTACTATAAGCTTGAAAACCTCTGTGAAGAGAAAAAGAAATGCATAATTTAAGGTAACTTTGACAACTTAGGTTGGTTGGTCGCTTGAACAAATCAATAATTTTAAAAAGAAAAGGCTTTTTAGGTATGCATTAAGATTTACAGGGTCCACAGTAAAGAACTCCATGCTGGTAGTAAAGCAGACTACACAACGACATCATGATTTGAAGTTTTCAAGTGAGCTGGTTGTTTTCAGGCTGAGTGTACGTTTACAACCCACCCCCAAAAATAAAATGGGATACACAGGACACCTTTGTCTTTAAAGTCACAATTCTTCCTGTCGAAGTTACAGTTTCTGTCATGCAAAGCAATTTGTTGGATCAAAACCGAGACAGAAGTGAATCTTCTATTCCATTCCTTAATGCTGACAGGGAGTTTCCAAAATAGTGATTCTTTAACAAGATCCAGGAAAAAAAAATGTAGAGAAATACATGGTAGATACAGTTTGACATATTAAAGATTAATCTGGAAAACATCTGCTTAATTTAAATTTACTATTAAATCCAGACATCCACTCATCTTAAAAGGGGCTTGCTGCCAGCCTCTCTCCTCAATGTTCTCATATTTTCCACCCATTTTGTCTTACTGGGATCTTTCTTATAAATTTGTTTCACTGCCAAGTTGCCAAACAGATGTCCAAAAGGCCATAAGCAGCAGAAAGATTTAATTTTTACCAGAATAGATAAAGTAGATGGGTAGAAGGAAGAAAGACAGAGAAAAAACAGACTATATAAAATACTCAAACTGGGGGAAGGGCGTAGGTAAGGAAGGCGAACACCGCAGCTTTGCATTTTATCTGTGTAGGAGAGCTGCACTGTGCATATTCTTAACCCACTGAGCCAGAAGGGCAAGTAGAGCTATTCTGGATATCCCTTGATAGCTCAGGTCAAAACTATGAGTTTACACAAATAATTATCTAGCTCTGGATTGCTTATTAATTTTAAGGGGGAGAAAATAAGTTTTAAAAGACTAAAAAAAAAAAATCTCATGAAGTTTAAAAACAAAGCTCCAATAAAAAGCATCTTAAAGACCATCTTGAATTGCCAGACTTAATACAGTCAGAGCAATCCGTAAGGCATTTGAACTAGATCTGTTCAACTGCAGTTTGTTTATTTAATGGCTATCTTTTCAAGACACACCCTGTCTTTTGTTTGCATTAAACACCTCAGGTCATCTCAAATTATATGAGGACTGGATGGATACCTATTAACCTACACATGCAAGGCTGTGCCATGAAAGTGTGCTTGCACTGATTTTTTTTTTCCTTTCAACATTCAAGTTATGAAAGTCACTGTATCCAGCTTCAATAGTGCAAGGAGAATATAGTTACCACTCCCCTTAAATAAGGGGAGAGNAGAATATAGTTACCACTCCCCTTAAAAAAGGGGAGAGCCACCTTTATGTAATAAAAGATTCAGATGCTACTTTTTTTTTTTCCAAAACCGGGATAGAAGAAAGGAGAATGAATGGGAAGCACAAAAGTAACAGATCAGTAAGGTCAACCAAGATACTCCAGTTGCACGTAAAACTTTCTCCCCTCCATCAGCCAGCAAAGCCTCCCTTTCCTAGCTGTGCAAAACAGGGTTAACAGAGTTCTACCAGTTCTGGTTATCCCACCCATCATCAGCTGAAGATGCCTTTTTTGTTGCCTTAGGAGGTTTTTTGGTCTTGGTCTCCCCTCCTGTGTTTTCCCAGTTGGTCTCCCAATTTTCCCAACTGTCGCTATTACTGTTCTTGTTGTTGGAGACTGTTCCTGAGCCCCACACGTCCCAGCTATCGGAGCTCTTCTTCTCTGTGGAATTGTCCACATAGGTCCAGCTCTCACTGCTTGGAGATTTATGAGCTTTTGGTGGATCCGAATTGCCAAAGGTCTCCCAGAAGCTTTGATCTACAGCATTGTTCTGGTAGCCCTCCCCTCCACTGTTCTGGTAGCTGTTTCCTTCAGCTGATCTTTTAACGGGGGCAAAAAAAAAAGAAGGTAGAAATAAATTAGTTATGCCAAACATAAAAGTAAATGACCACAAACAAAGAAAACGATAATGCCCTTTCCTTAAACAAAAACTGAGAGTGAAGGCAGAAGAACTAAATACATTGCTCCAAATTGCATAAGCTTACATTCTGATTCACAGAATTTTGTTAACAGCCTTAAGTGCTAATAGGCCCAAGGTGGGGAGATAGGGCAGATATGCATTTGGAAAAAAGGTGCCGTGCACTATTTTGTTCTCAGTTTAACAACTCTCATAAACAAAGTTAGATTGAATTTCTCCTGTATTACAGACAGGAAGACTACTAGCAAAGACAGAATAATTTCTTCATATTTAAAAATTACCTGCTACTAATATACTGCAGAGGATATATAGGACATAAAATTATGTGTCTAAAGAGACACAGAAAATAATAACAAAAAAATACCTTTCAGAATTATCATCTGGTTTGCCAGAAAAAAAGGTGGTGACGTCTCGCCATCCTTTAGTTCCAACTCCCTGAACCTAGAGGAAAAAAAAAGACCCTCCATTCATCTTGGCTGAACCAACACCTCTTCCAAGCCCAACAGCAAATGCCACAACACATTCCTCCCCTTGTTCAGATAAAGAGAACACATTTCATCAGAAAAGTTCACTCACAGCTATTCATATTTTTCATGGGTGGTTATATGGTTGATGTAAAGAACATACATTTGACAGCATCATGCTGCTGGAAGATGTGAACAGTACGTCAAGTTCAGCTTTTTCACCCATCATTGTCAACAACATCTTTTGAACTCTCTCCTAGACCTCCTTTGACAAAAACGCCAGAATTACTCCTTACATAAAATTAAACAATGACAGCACTGATGTTTTGATGTTACAATTCATGTAACTACTATTTGTATTTATACTGTTCTACAAAACTACTTTCACTGTTTCATCACTGCCCATGTAAAAGAGGCCAAAAGCTGAGTTCCAGAATACACATGACCGCTAGAAGAATCCTTTAGGGGTTATTATAATTGACTGGCATTGTATTAGAAACACAAATTCTGAAGTGACACCCATGGAAGTCACTATTCTAAGTCACAGATACGGAGGATGAATCCCAGAATTCAGGCCTAAAGTTGCCAGGCTCTAAACAGGACAGGTAACCACTTAATTTATTCAAATATTCCCAACATTTAAGACATTAAGATGGTACATGATAGAGCTTCCAGCGCTGACTTTCACAGTGCTAGAAAGACAGACCCTCCTAGGTAACACCACACAATTTATCAAGTAGGTATTAGATTGTGCAGGACTTCTGTACTTAGCAGTTGTAGAGAGCACTTACCACATTACCAAGCAATGATAGCAAAGGAAGACAAAGAAAAAAGGTACAGAACATTAGTAAGTTTAACCAGACAAATGTAACGCAAGCTGTCTCCATATTCTCTAGCAGCCATTTTCTTTCTGCGTTTGGAACACTGGCTGTCTTATGACTCCACATCATGCCCTTGGTTAAAACTGTTACAGGGACTACACTATACCTGTACAGATTTTTAACACCCCAACAGAAGTACTGCATACGGAAAATTACACTTTCAAAATTTTTGTATTCAACACAAGCAGAGACTAAAGCTGCATTGTGGTTTTGTTTCACTATGAGCTTTTCGTAAGAATATGGAGACTGGCTTACTGTTTGGCCTGCTTAAAGGCAGGCAGGCCACTTCATACCTTGCTGGCCCACTGTGATACCCCCACGGTGACCTCCTCAAATATTTTCCCCTCTTTCACCTACATAAATCAAAGTATTGGTAATTAGTCATAAAACAAAGTATTACTGAAACCTTAAGACAAGCTTACTTGTGCTTAATAGCTAAGAACAAAAAGTGTAAAAAAAAAAAACAACCCACAACCCAAACTGAAAGTGAATCAAAATATACTTAAGTCAAAGCTAACAAAATTAAGAAAAAGACATAGAAAGTCCATTGATCTCTAATGGAGTGAACCTTAGTCCTTTGAAGTTTGTGGGAATTTTCCATTGATATACAGACAGTTTGAGGAAGATCTCATTACACTAATGCTGAGCATAAAAACACCAGGACAAAAAAAAAATTTGCAATTGTGACATTTTATAAATATATTTTACTATATAAAAAGATTTTGTCTCGAGAGATTAAAAACCTATCAGATCCATTTTATTCTCTGTCTTTTATAAATGCTTGTTTTAATATTAAAAGGGCTTTGAACTTTGGTCAACCAAAATACAATTGGTGTCTTTCACCAATTAATAAGTGGCAGCTGTTCCAAAGCAAATGATTTTACGTAACCATGTATGTGCCAGGCAGTGATTACTGAATACTCACTTCAGAAAATAACACTTATTTAGAACTAACAGCACAATGTCCTACGGGAAATAGACCTTTTTTTTTAATATATATATAGAATGCAACATTCCTCATTAAACAGTCCTACAAAATAAAAATCAGCTCAAGGAAATGCACTCTAAACCCTTAAAATAATGCATCTAAGCACTGTGAAATAAGTTGTGGGTAATTCTAGGGAATAGGAAATCNTGAAATAAGTTGTGGGTAATTCCAGGGAATAGGAAATCAATTAGAGTCTTCTCCTGTGATTTGAAATGCTATGTAAAGAATGTTGAATTAATATAGGTAATGCAAGAGAAATTATTTTGTAGTGTGATTAAACCATTCTTTACAAATTGAAAATTAATCCATATCCCAAAGTGGTGGCACTGCTTCTCTTATGAGAGCAAAATTAGTCTGCTTTATCAAAACCAATACATTTTGGGAAAAGGTACGCAGGTAAGTAGAGCACCACATTCTCAGAAAAGACTTCATCAAAATTTTGGAGCTGACCCAAAATTCTAGAAGCAGAGAACAAATGCATGCCAATTGGGAAAGATGTACATTTTTTTTTAAACACATGAAACAGGAAGGCAACATTTGACACTAGGGAGATTCTTTGATTAAAATTTGTAGTCTCAGTGATCACTAGTCACTTATGAGGATTGCTTTGCTTTTTTTATATGCCCACTAGCGACTATCTGTATTTGCTCAGGTCAGCACATGTGCTTTTTCCAGCTGCTGTTGGAAGCGCCATTACCCACNAGTCACTTATGAGGATTGCTTTGCTTTTTTTATATGCCCACTAGAGACTGTCTGTATTTGCTCAGGTCAGCACGTGTGCTTTCTTCCAGCTGCTGTTGGAAGCGCCATTACCCACGTTTCTGGTCACTAACAATTGCAAAGGGAAGATGAAAATCTGCTTCAAACTGGTTTCCTAGAAACACCAGAGTAACTAGAACAGCTAATCAAAATGTTACTTTAGACAACACTTTGCGTATGGATGTGTGCAAAACTTGGGTTTAACTGACCACCAGAATACTCTGAACAAATACCAAATAAAGGTTCTAAGAACGTTACTTCTATTGATAAATTGTCCCCATTCACCTTAAACACACACTTTACCCCAAATTCTACTGCCCTGATAAGGCAGCAGATGAACTACTGTGGTTCAAAGATGCTTAGCTGAATTAAATGCTGGCAGGCAGATGGATAAAACACTAGGAACTTAACACTCGAAGATACTAGTAATAGTCATATTTTTAATAAATGATTTTTAGATCCATTTTCTTCTTGTCCCATCTTCCATTATTAAAAGCACGAAATTTATAAAATAGTATCTACCTGGGAAGAATGTAACAGACTCTTGTGGACATCGGAAAGATTGGTGGAGGGAAATTACTCTCATTAACATTTTTTTTGCTAGCATAAAAGCTTTGAATTATTTGATGTTTCCCATTTGCTACTGGACCAGTATATGAAAAAACAGAAGGCCGCACTGATAAACTGGGCAGTTGTGGCAGGAGGAAACAATCACTGCCTAAGTCAGCGTAACCACATTCCACAGGTAATTCACTAGTTCCAAAGTTACCTTTTCCTGTGCAGGTTTGAGAACATTTTCATTTAATGTCTGACCTAACTCTGAGGCCTATTTAAAAGCAAAACAAAACAAAGTCAGTTATATTTTCCTTAAAAAAAAAAAAAACCCAAATAAAAACAAGCGACAAAACCAACACAGCCAACATCTTCTGCAGGCTAATTTCTCAGCAGTATCTCCAAAAACACGTGAAGCCTTAAGCTTTGATTCATACAAGCAGAATGAGCTGAAAAGCACACATAATACAGTGCTGCAGAAAACATTAAAAGAAAATAAATTAAAAACAGATGCACATGGCAATAGGTTGCTGGAGACGCCCAGAGCCCAAGCAAAGTCTGACCTTGCACTGGAAGCAGAAGCAATGGTTCTACCAGCAATAGCCTAGAAGACAGGCACCTTGCTAATGCCTGCAGCTGAATATTTGGAAGAACTGACGCCATCCACTCTTATTTTTCCTTACTAATGGAATTACTTGTAGATTTAGATCTTTTCGGCCAATTTTTCACCAATTCTTCTGTCTTGTAGTGCTGCTATTGTCATCTATTAATAACAGCCCAATTGTTTCTAAGAAATACACAAGAGGCCAAGCTGTGACAGGAGAATTTTGTAATCTTTTTTACAGCTCCAGGTTCGCAGGGAGAGAAAACAATGAACTTCAGAAATCTACTGCAATCCAGAACAATATGCATAAGGATATTATAGTTCAGAGGCATCTTACAAAAATGTAAGCCCAAAATATAAGTCACAAAATTATTTTCATAAGATGATATTGATATGGACAGTAGGGTTTGCAAATGTTTCATACGAAATCATTACTTTCCCTACTACAAGCCTACAGTATTTCCCTACACTAAACCTTTGATCGATTTAAACTTTTCTTCAGAATTGCCGTATTATATCAATTACCTTCTGAATTAGCCCAATTAATCAAAAAGGGCCAATTTGCTTGCAAGACAAACATTATTCCTAAACGTTAGCAGAGACCAATGAAGTTTCATTTCCTGAAAGTTTGTATCTTTTTGCTAACATTGTTGAGGGTGTGAGCCTTCATTCTCTTCCTGGGGATGGAGCACCTTGAGCATCTTTCCTCCACAGATTCCCAGGTGTCTAAAAAGCCTTTCCCTTTGCCACAGTGCTACTAGGATCTCCCCTCTGCCCAACCACCATTATCTCCAATACTTCTGCCCCTTACCAGTTCAAAGGTTATTTGAGAAGACAAAGGCAAAAGGTAACCCCTTTTCCACCTAGTAAGAAATGTAAATGCAAATCACATAAGGCTTGTTTCCATTGGAAGCAAGGCTAGAAAGTGCTTAAGAAAAACAAGAAAGGGGACTTTTCGTCTTTGAAAAATCCTTCAGAGTCTATTAAACCTGGCAAACTGGTTATGTTATATAGGAAAGAGTGTAATACGCTAAGACTAACAGTTCAGGCATGCTAAGCGAAGTCATTGCTAGAATCAGGAAGAATTCTCACATTGTGCCATTTACTCAACCACATAATTTTGTAAAAACAGAAAGGAAAGATTTGGGTACAATTGTGTTTCCATCTGAATCACTTCCTCATCTCTACTATCGTTGACTTTAGGTTAGCATCTGTCCTGGTTTGAGCTACACAGCATTAATTTCTCTTTCAGTTTTACTTTTTGTTAAGGTCTCTTCTGATGCTAGGGAAAACTGCATTTTTAGAAGACTCTAGTGTCTGAATTTGTGAAAATATTTACTTTACAGCCTGCTATGGTATGTGGGTTTCAAGGTCTCGGCGTTTTCGAGCCTAGCCAGGTGCAGAGATGAGGAGGGGTGAGACCCGGGTACTTGACCCAAGCTGGCCAACAGGATTATTTC
>RSEF01000020.1:8515161-8539843 GCA_003993805.1 Himantopus leucocephalus
ACCGTTCTGTGATTCTGTGAAAGCCCAGAAAAATAAAACACAAGCTCCTCCGCTCCCAAGGTCGTTTTCACTATCGGTCATTTGCTGAAAACAACTCCTTGGAATCGGTGCTGTGGAAGTTTGCACCTGGTCTCAAGTTCCCCAAGCAAGTCTGACCTCCCAGGCGGTGGGTTCCTTCACCTGCGAGGGCAATGAAGCAAACCTGGGCTGCAGAGCCTGGCAGGAGCCACCCTGTGTCACCAACAGAGTCTCACAGCTGTCCCTTGGCTGGACCGTCTCTCAGAAGGGCTCCTGCCGCTGAGAAGCACTTGGATGGAGAGCTGCCTCCTGATGGTTCCCACTGCCGAGCGAGCAATGGGCGTCCGGTTTCCTGCAGGAACTTTTCCCCTACACCATCCCCGAGGAGCATATAATAAACCATAGCTTATTATTTTAATGAAATATCTTGATTTTTCTTCTGTTTTCTATTCCAGATAAGACCTTCAAATGAGTCCCTGGATCCCAGCTCTCTCGCACTCCTTTGGAAAGCTCGCTCTCCGGTTTGCTCTCCATCACACAAAGGCAACAGCTTTCCCCACAGACAAAAAAGGGAACTGAAACAGTGCATGTTTACTCTGAGCAGTTCACTTCAAGAAATGATGTGAATTAACTGGACAGAATCCAGAGGAAAGCAATGGGAATGATGTGAAGTCTAGAAAACATGGCAATGAAAAGAAGTGCAATGGCGTGTTTAGCCATAGATACAACAACTACGTCAAACATTGCTCCAAATAGAAAAGGGCAAATAGTCACTGACTAAAACTGCAGATTCAGGTGGTTTTTTATAAATACCTTAAATAGCAAGGCTAATAAAACACTCAGGTGGACTGCAGGTGAGACAGACATGGTTTAGGTAGTGTGGATCCTGCCCTGGAGGCAGAAGGATGGACTATAGACTATTTTGCTCCCTGTACTCAAGAAAGCAGTGAAAAAAAGCTTGTGGGGATGTCCCCGCACAGCAAAGAAAGCCCCGAGAGGCACAGAGGAACCCACATCTTCCTCCTTACCACTGCATTTTAAAAAACTGCCTTTGGCTCCTCCATAGCGTTTTCCTCCAGCCCTTGCCTTAGCCTGAAGCTCAGCCGGTAACGAATGCCGTGTCGGGCGGCACTGGGAAATTCTTGGCTTGTGGGTATTTGAGAACGTTCCCTACAGAGTTTGTCCCCTCTTACACAGAAACGCTTGTTTCTCTCTATTCCCAGGGCATTCACTCTGGAAACTTTACGTTCCTTTTCACGAACAAGTGTGCTTTTTACGGGGACCCACCACACAGCTTCTCCCGTGCCAGCCCGTCCCAGCTGCTGCGTGCAGCGGCAGCTGCGCTCCCTCACTCCCGCCGGCTTCTTTCCCCCTTGGAATTTGCAAAATGGGGGGGTTTTTAAAAAAAAAAAAAAAAAAGAAAAAAAAAATTTTCCTTGTGATTTAACTCTCCCCCACGTTTTCAAGGCCGGCTGTCGGGGATGACAAGATACCTTTTCCACAAGGAACAAAGGGGAGAGCTGCTGCTAAGGGATCCCAGAGCCTTTTCTGCCTTCGCATACCTGGCGGCCTGGGGCAGCAGCTGTCCTGCATCACGCCACACTGATCCCGCCGGGCAATACCGGCTTCACTGGATCAGCAGAACATCTCACCAACCCCTTGTGCCAAAGCACCATAGCTTTGGCAGGGAACGGAGCTGGACTACGTGGATAATCTAGGATCTGCTACTGAAATAACGCACCTTTGCTGACTCGGGAAACCCTTAACCCCATCGCAGAGGTTTATCAAACTGGCAGAATTTGCAAATGGATGGGGAAACAGGTCTTTACAGAGCGACACTTGAATCTTTCTGATCCTCTCAGCTGCTATCAGAACAATCATTCCTGAAAGCACTGTGTCAAATAATTAACAGTGATTAGCATATAAAGCAATCAACGGCTTTTACAAGAAACTTCCACTTCTATTTAATCTATTTAGGCTTTTACAGAATCATGTATTACTATGTTAACTAAGCAGATAATTAGCTACAAGAGGTATTTTACTGCAGTTCCATGGAAATTACTGGGTTTGTTTCACTGAAACATCTTTTGTGTCAAAAACATTGCGCACAGCAACGATGCTGGCAGTTCTGGACCATTTCACCCAGAACTGGTTGAGTAAGTGGCAGCCACCCACTCGTTATCAACGAAGAAGCAGAGAGTAAAGGTGGTTTTACGCAGATAAGACATTGAGCTCCCTCCCAGTGTTTCCCCGGGGAAGGGAAGGCGCGGAAGACATCCTAAACACAACTTTAAAGGCAAGTTTCCCATATGTAAGAGCCAGAACATTTATCAGGAAGATGATCATTTACTTATCCGCAGAACATCGGAGTGAGCTCTGCAGGTTCCCCCCGTCCTGCCAAACGGCTCCAGTCCCGGCAGGAAGGGAAAACAGCCACGCTGAGATGGAAATGAAGTCTTCCAGACTCACTGTCATCAGCTCCCCAACTCAGGAATGTCCCTCTCTCACACACGAGTCCCCAAATGGCTTTAATAAATGACAGCCTTCATCTCCAAATCCCTACATGGACAGCTGAGCGTTGCCACCTCTGCTAGACAGATGAGGAGACCGCAGGGAGGCTCAGGGCTGGGGGTTTTTCCAAGTCCTGGCTATTTTGGGGTGAACCAGCTTAAGACAGCAAGATTTGACTGTTCAAGGAGTGAAGAGAAAGGAAAATATGTCCAGCATGGAAACACTAGTTAACCAGATTATCTGATCATGGATGAAACACCGAAGAACAAGCAGATGCAGAGCGCCTCGTGCTGCAGAACAGGCTGCTGTTCTCTGTTGCACCGCCACGCTGCTTACATTTTAAAGTTTTAGGGCCGGGCACGCTAGATTTTAATTAAGAAATTACCACAGGCATTCCTGAAACCAGCTTTTTAAGATTTCAGCTCCCACGAACAGAGGGTCAGGTTTGCAAAAGGGCTCCCTCTGCGTCGGCTGGGGCAAGACAGTAATTCAGCAGTCAACGTACGTACTGAGCTGTTTTGATCCCACCTTTTCTGTGCACGTAAGCTGGCGTCAACGTTGCACTTCACAGCCTGGCCCCAAAGGCAGTGCCAGGGCAGGAGGGGGCTGGTGGTGCTTCAGCCCTGGGGAAATCATTTCATCAGCTGCCACAGAGCATCCCTTTAGCTCTAGCCAGTAAAGGCGGGCGCAAAGAATACCTCCAAAACATAGTTTTGGCCCTGGACGAATATTCAAGTAGGGAGATTACACAGCAAACTGTTGACCTCATCAATCTGAGATAATTTGAGCTATTATGTATTAGCAGAGGGTACGGAGATTAGGGGCTGATCCTAATCAAACCAGCTAAGTCTATTCTTGGGCATTCATGTCAGCGAGGAGCAGGACTCTCTTAACCTAACGTGTATTTCCTTTGCGCCATCTATTCAAGATATTGCCCGCATCAAACAACGAGAACTTTCCCTCCTCCTGACGTGTGTTCTGACCCTGATCTGGAGGGAGTAAAAGAAAATTTCCCAGCATAAAGACATACTTACCTTTTTCATCGAGTTCAAGAAGCAGCAGCACCATGCCAGCTCAAACGAACTGCTGGGGCACTCTTTAATATCAAGTCTCATGTAGCACAGGTGTCAGCTTTTTTCTTTTTTAACAGCATGACCATTTCAGTCTTTACCCAGAATACACACACATTTTTTCACCAAAAAATACTGACTTCTCCTTAAAAAGCACAGGAAAAAATCCTGGTACACCTACAGGGAGAAGGATGCGGTGAGGTCAATGAAAATACAAATACTCAAGTGGGAACCAGATGATGAAGCACTGTGAAGTTCAGCGAAGGCAGAATTTCTAAACACTTGAGGTAGCTGCAATCCCAGGAGTTTGGATGTTTTCATCAAAAGAAGCTGGAATGTTTCTAGGAAGGAAAATATGCTTTAAATACCTTCCCTCCCTGTTTTCCTTCCAATGAAGGGACTTCTATAAACAGAATATACAGAAGACTTTCGTCACCTCTAAAAGGTTTAATGAGGATTAAACACTAGAGCGAAAGAAGTCGGAAAGAGATCACACCTGGCACATCCAGAATGTGTGGGTGTGCGTTTAATGGCTGCATATATGACTATCACACGCAGAGGAAATGAGTAATCCATTCTTCAACCCAAAGAGCACGACAGAGACCACAAAGGGAGCAGCATTTCCAAGAACTCATTTGCTCAGTAAACCTTTCCCCGACGAATGTATAAAGTTCCTTCTCAAAACTGCGCTCCTTAAGACAGACCAGGAGTGCTACACCCTGTCCTACCGCCTTCCCTACTGCGGCGCAGCGACCTGCGGGAGGAAGCAAAGAACCGAGCGGCCACCAAACAAGCAGCACAACGACCATACAGGGAAACAAAACTTGTCAGGCTGGCCATGCTTACGCTGCCCAATTAGCAACCAGGTCTGTGAACAACTGGGTCACCTTCAGTTCATGCCAGCGATGCGTTCAGATCCCAGATACTGCGCCGCCTTTGCTTGTGCCCTCAGCTATGCTTCTCTAGAAGTGCTCATTCATTATGAGCTACGCATAATGCAGAAAGGAGAACAACCCATGGATAATTGGATTGCAATCCATTAGCTGCCAGCCAGAGGGGAGCTTCTTTCCATAGATTTCTTCTACTCATGCCCACACATTTCAAAGTTTATTGTTTTAAATGTCACACTGTAGAACAAATGGCTTAGAAGGTTAAAGACCTATTGAAATTTTCTGAGTCTATGTTTCACAGCTGTTCCCTTCTTTGGGCTGCTGGCGAAAAGAACTGCTTGAATCCCAGCGGTAACCAGCAGATCACATCTGGATAATCATGTTCCAGTTGAAGAGACAACAGCCAAAATACGTTTGCAGTTATACACCATGAATTTTTATAGCTTACTTATCCGTACATGTGTAGCCATTCCTGCCATCCTCTTCTCTGCTCAGGATAAAATGAACAGACTTCATTACTGAAGATAAACAGTCTATCGCTAAAACCAGACATTGGGCCAGATCCTCAGCTGCACCCAGCTGGGACTGGGAAGGGAGGAGGGAAATGGCGACCAAAGAGGAGCCAGTAACAGCTCATCAATCCTGGAACTGGTTCCATGCCAATCCCAGCATCGCTGGGAGAAGGCTCTGGGCTGCTCTAAGTTACGCCAGCTGGCTACAGCCCCGAGGGGGCCATCTGCCAACCGGGCTTGTTGAAGCACAGCGTGTGCCGGCTAGAAGACTTCCCCACTCTTCAAGGATTGTTAGAGAGAGGGTGGCACGGAGTCATGGAGGTCAGAAAGTCCCAAACTCCCAACTTCAAAGCAAACTCCATCTGGAAACTGCAGCTGTTCCGCGAGGGAACCGAGCTGGAGCCTGGGATCGGTGTTTGTATCTGCAGTCACAGACTCGGTCCTATTCATACCAAAGGGCAAATGTGGAAAATATCACAATCCCACACTTTCTACTCAGAATAACTCCATGATCAAGACTATTCTTGCTACAATTCTCAATGTTCACTGTGGCACAACGGTCCTCCCAGGAGAAAGATTAACATACCAAACAGCTGGAGTAGTCAGGGGCTCGGTTAAGAAGCATTCTTTGATCTTTCACAATTAAAAAAAGTTTAATTATTCAAATGCTATTTATACCAGATACAATGGGATGCTGGCTGGCAAATGCTTTTACATACATTAGATCTTCAAGATAGCCAGAAAGTCAGGATTTTGACTTGCCACACACCACACAAAGGCACATGATCTGCCAACAGAGAACACTTACTAAATTCCTATGTCTTTGTATCTATGGGGATCTCTGCTCATCAGTATGGGTTTTGCTTATAATTTTGCAGGCGGTATTAAAAGAGAATAAACGAGATAAATCTCCTTAAAAAAACCCTGGTCTATAAAGGCAGTCATCTCGTTTTGGAATATCTCACGCCTATACCATTTAGCTAATGTTTAAAAACCCTGTCTCCCATTCAAGGCTGTGGCTATCACGTTAAACTAAATAAACCAGCTTTCCAAATGGCTAAGCAGGCAAAACACGCACCGTTTACAAGTAGTGTACGTGCGTGTACTGCAGGGAGAGGGAACTACGGGGACTGCATACCCTGCACTGGGAAATGTGGCCAGCTTTCTAGATTGAGTTTTACAGACAACTAAATGCCACTTACATTATAGGAAGATATTACCTGGAACTTTCCTAAGGCTGCAAGGACAAGCCATGGACCAGGGTCAGGTTTTTCCCCTTGCAGCACAGAAAGAATGAAGTGTGCTGTTGCCAGAGGGCATTTAGAAATCCACCATTCCAGTACTGAAAAAAAGTTGGTGACCACAGTAAACTTCCCAAATTCAAAGAATCTCTACCAGAAACACACTCAGGCTACCCAGCGTGACAGTAAATGTTGTCTCATTTCAAACAGAAAACAGAAATCAAGCCTAACTGAGCTCAGAAATATCCCAGTTCAGCCAATGAAACAAACTTTTCCTCCAATAAAATCTATGTTTAAACAAGGAGAAACAAGTTATTTTGCTAAAATCAAACAGTGTAAGGGTATTTTAAACATTTTAATATATCAGGATGTGGGGGGAATAAAGGGGGGAAAAAAAGTTTAGCGACAATTTGGAGAGTCAGAATCTGCAAGTGAGAGCAGATAACCACTATGCAGACAGTTTGCAACATGCCACACAGTACTGATGAGTTTCACACTGCAGAATAACCACGCCAGCGCTAGCCTAGGGAGAGAGCAAGTCCGGATTCTGACCTGCCCCGTGTCAGGGTGACTCCCAAGCAGCCCGGCTGCCATCGGTTTCCCCAACAGCATAGCTCTGGCAGCTGCAGCAAGTGTAGACATTTCCCCCTGTGCCACTAACGCCAGAACCTCTGTGGTTTCCATCCCCCAAAGCAGATCTGGACGGCAGCAATTAAAATGCCAGCATCCCGCCCACATCATGTTCCTCAGGCTGCCGGCGGAGCAAATGCATTAGCAATATTAGTGGGATGTTTACAGGAGAAATGCTGGTATAGATGTGCTGGCTGAGACCAAATTTGGTTTGTTACAGGCACAGGGAAAAGCTTCTCAAACTGGCATTGAAAAAGTTTTACAATCAGCAGCAGATTAAGGACAGAGAGTACAAAGATACATTTTTGACAAGTCTTTCCTACTATTTACAAAAAAGTAACTTCGAAACTGAGGGATCAGCTAAGAGTAGCACAAAGGGAAGTATTTTGTCACTGCATCTTAAAGCCACCTTTAAATTCAGGATTAACTACTTCAGAATCTCAGGGAAGCACTCTTCTGGCTCTATCAGAAAGGCGTCTCCAGGCGTTACATGCCCTTTTCCTCCACTTTTTCTGTTCGAATGGACTCAGCCTGCAACTCCCTCTCCAACAGGTACTTTATTTCTCAGGGGATCTGTGAGCTGCCACAATTTCTGCTTTCCAAATAAGCCTTAAGTTTGGTTTGCATAGTCCAGATACAAACTGGAAAACCAGTACTTAAAGTCTAGGAAAGAAATAGGGTTGTATTTATCAGAAAAGTGTGTGTTTTTTCTGTAGAGGCAAAAGCCTGAACTGCAATACTTCCTCTCTCCCCCCTACAGCCACATACAAAGCCTTCTCAAACGTAAACTGTATACCTTTCTATAAGCTCAATTTAACATTTGCGACCTTTGATTCCCCAAAACTGTCTTCCAGTGATTGCCCTGGCATTATTATTCCGAAATTTTTCAGTTCCCTTGATTATCCTGTTAACAATTAACTGGTGCTAAAAGCAGCAGCTTCTGTTTCCCGCTTTAAAAGCATGAAACACTTTGTGATGCAGACAACTCTGCAGGAAAAAAAAAAAGGAGGAAGATAAAAAGCGTGCCTTTGGCCTTTTCCTCTTTCTAAAGACCAAGCAGGTAAGAAAGACAGTAAAATGAAACGGTTACTCACAGTATGTTTGTCTGGGGTGGGATATCGGGGATGGTTTCCAACATCAGATGCATGCATCTTACTGTAGTCCTGAAGCACAGGCAGCGACTAGGACAGGAGCAGGAGAAACTGGGCAAGAGGAGAAAACACAAAAAGCCTCGAAGAGCTGCGGATTTGATGAGCATGGTGTTTGCTGGAGTGTATTTGCCTCAATTCTGAACTGCAGGGAGCTGACAAAAAAAAAAAAAAAGTTTCCCAGCCCTGAGGTCCAGGAGGAGGGGACTCATCAGCATGTGTTTGCAATTAAATTAAGGCAGTTTGACAGTCCAACCGCCCACCCTCTCTGCCATTATGTACATCGTCTAAGACCAGACTGTTCCCACCCCTCTTTTAATTGTGGTGCTGAAATACAAATTCTTAATTTTGATTCGTTTTTTGCCTTGCTTCTTATTTTGAACAGCAAGTTAACTCCTCACCTTCTGCTCGGGCACTTATCTGTAAGCATATGCAGAATGCACCTTCACAGACAATGACCGACAAGTGACCCTGTGCTTCCAGGGCTGAGCCAGGACCCAGACGGCTCAGGGTCAAGTTTTTTACGTCCAAATTTTTGCCTTAGCGCACTCTCTGCAAACTAAGGATAGCATCTTATCTAACAGCCTGTCAAATGCATCAGGCAGGAAGACTGTTAGGACAGAGGCTGTCTTTTATCACATGTAGTTAGAACATCCAGCAAAAATACATCTCCAACCATTGACGGGAGCATGGAATGCTACAGATAAGTGATTTTAAAAGGGAGATCGCTAACACAGATAAATAACCTGCAAATAAAGACAAAAAAAAACCCTGATTGTATGCATTTGGTAAAGTTTCTTACGCAGAATAAAAGCTGATTGATATCAAAGACCTTTTAGATAGTGTAATTTCTTTCTGCAGGGATGTCATTTGGAAAAAGTCACGATTTTGGAGAAACTAAAAGCAATTGAGGAGTGAAGAGGGAAAGAAAGAAATCAACCAAGTTTGAACTGTAGGAAATGCAAACCTCAGTTTGTTTCTCCCATTGGATGCTAAAACTGAGATGCAAAAGAGAGGATCTGTTTCCAGTTGAATTAATCACGTTTCACTGCTATAAAGCACCTTAGAGTGAAAACAGCTTGTCTTTAGGTTTTAAGTTTTTACTCCACCAGATCCTAAATGTGTGGGTTTAGCACAAGTGTGAGGCATTAACTCTCATTAGGATATAAAGGTACTCGAGGAATTGCAAGCATGGCACCATTCCACATTACCTAGAAGATCAAATGAAAGTTCCCACCAACCTGCATCAGGCTGCTTTATCTGGTAAACTACAATATTATTAACGTGACAAAACAATCCCTAACAAGAGTGACATTGAAACCTCCCCGGTTCTGTTGGGTTTGGGGGTTTCACTTACAAATTTCACATCACAGATGGTAAAAGCTGTATTTTTTCCCGGCCGTAAAAGGGCACCATCCTGCAGGTTTTCTGCATCTAGTCCTCAGGCAATCTGTCGGTCGTTTGCCCTCACATCACTTCCAAACTTAAGCAAGTTCTCTGAACACCTCCTCACTCCCGCTGTGGACCCAGCTCATGGTTTTGAGCAGAGTGTCCTCTAGTGGCCACCCAACCCGAAAACAGGTTGTAAAAGGCTGAAATTGTCTGCTTCAGCCTTTATTTAACAATTGGCAGCTGAGAGCAGACTGCTCCGGGTGAATGACAGCTTTTAATTCCAATTTGAGAAGTTAAGTGCATTAGAAGCGCGTCCTTCAAATGCATCAGAAAAGACAGCACAGGTTCTGTCATCAAAGTCTTCAAGACTTATGTCACATATTCTTCCAGCCCAATTGCTCCCCATATCATCTCTTTCCAAAATACACTGAACTCTTAGGACAGGGTAACACAGCTACTTAGGAGCTGCTCTGTAAAGTATTTCTAGGGAAATAAACAAAAATGCTCCCTTCAAACCATACTTCAGTATTTAAGAAAGTCAACATCTTCCCTGGCAGATCTGGCCACTTTACAAATACAAAGCTTTTGCCTTCTGCCTCCGATTGCATGTTGGTGCATAAACCCTGAGCTCTAAACCAACCGTCTGCAAAATAAAACCCTCCCAGGTTTATTTGTACTGCTAACAGGAGGGCTGGGCTAAGCATCAGTCATGCTTCTATACGTACTGGCTTTGGAATCTCATTTCAGCGCCTGGCTCTGCAGTGCGTGGCAGCTTCTGGAAGGATTGATGGGTATTTGCCTACTACTCTGTGGGAATGGGATCTTTTGCCAAGTCAGCAGATTTAACAGTGGCCATACCCCAGGGAATAATCTGAGTGCAAAACGGCAAGTTCTGCAACCTATACACGCGCTTAGAAGCGGATATTCACTTGCACTTGAAATGTACCTCCACTTATCTCCCCTTCATGACAAAACGCGATGTTTTTGAGGTGTTACGAAACACTAGCAATCACAGTTCCCTTACTCTTGCATTAATTTATCTTATTTTCCATCAACATGACGAATTGTTTAAAAAGGAGCGTGCCACTCCCAACAAGAACCAAAAGTTAACTCCTAAGCAACAGGAATGAAAGTCAACGCTTGTGTGCCACGCTTAAGCATTTCCAGCCGCTGCTGGACAGACTTTTCTACTCTGGTAGAATGCAAAGAAATTTGCTTTTGTTTTTCAGGTGTGGTGGTTTCCCTCTCCTCCCTGCTTCTTTGCTTCATTTTTTAACTGTCACTTCTGCCCCAGTAGAAAGATTTCATTGCAGTAGGTCCCCCTGAAGAGCTCATCACCACTTCCCAGGGAAGTGTGATGTTGTAGATTTTACTATGAAGTGAACATAAACATTATCTGACAAATTTAATTTACTTGATACCATTTGTATGACACATCCAGAGCTTTCCAAAGCAGAAAAGGAAGCAAGCATCACGTGAAGGAAACATTAACACTGAACTAGTCTCATGCTACAGTTGGTAAAAGGACATCTATCATACACGCAGGTGACAGGAAGAAACACAGACTGCAGATAATTATCCTGTGGAATAAAGGTTAACAGATACATTTAATTAGCAACAGCTGTATTTGCTATTATGATCAGTTTCTATTACAGCTGACACCAAAATACTATTCTCAATACTAGTGAAATGGAAGCCTTGACCACCAGCTCTTAAAAATCTGCATTAATTAAGCACTGAAACAGAGCACGGGAGACAAGAGGGGAGTTGCAGTTCTGAATGCATGAAAAACTCCTGACATGTTTGGTTTAGGCAATTCCTTGAAGTGCAGAAATGCACTAAGTGACCTCTTGATATCTGTTGTCTACAGATCTAACAGCCAGGTAAGTGAATTCACTCTTAAACTGTTCTGATATACTAAATCTAGATTAGTGCTGTGTGTGCCAATTCCAAAATACATCTTGCACAACTCCATTACATAAAGGTTTAGAAATCATCAGCTGGGCAGGTTTCTTTTGAGAGATTATATTCTGAGGAGTTAATCTAAAACTATGCATCTGCACCACACTATTAAGTGCTGCTTCTAGCACTCTAGTGTCTTAACCTTCAATTATGGAGAGAGTGCTTATCTACAAAACATTCTAATCACAACATGATGCGAAGCCAGTTTAAGAAGGCTAAAAAGTCTTTACTGAATTTATTGATACAGAAACACTTATTAATAAAGTTTAAATTGCGTAACACTTCTGCATGCCTCAGGCCAATTTAACTATAGTTTCTACACATATATTTTTCAACTTACACACTAATGATTAAAGCAGCTTGAAGTTCATTTCTTTTTACAAATTTACTGCAGTATTGAAACCTAAAAGGAGTCTCATACAATTGAAGACAATTAGAACACAAAAGGAAACAGTCCAAGCAGGTAAAATTCCTAGACAGCTTACAGACTATACAAAAACAGTTATGCTACAATTACTCTATTAGAAATGCATACAAAACTACAGTGCAAGTGCTTGTGCACAGGGAAAACGTATTTACAGTTCCCCTTCATTTACAGGCTATAAGCAATACTATTTCACAATTATATTACACATAATATTTCTACTATGAGTTTGTTTGGATATGTGGTTTTTCAGACAAGGGGACAATTTGACAACCTAGAACATACAATTCCTGTATATATATTTATTTATTCAACCTTATCCGGGAAAAATAGCAGTATTTTATGCATCTTATAGAAAGCTACAAAAATCTAGCAAATGTAATAATAAAAAAGGCAAATCTGGTGAAAAATCTGGTAAAATATCTTTTACAACTGAGGGTGGGATGGGGGTAAAAATCAAACAGGGATAAATGAAAGATAATTCTCCCTCAACTGGACAGCTTTAACAGAATCTCAGCAAGGTTTACTAATACGAACCTGAAGCTTAACATCATTTTTAAAGCAACTTCTTTAAAAGTTTTGTAATTAACAAACTGAAGGATGACCTGGTAGCCAAAAGCAGGAGGCGCCCTGTACTATGTAGGGGTATGAAATTGTGCCACAACAGAAAGGCACATACCTGGTTTGAGAGCTATTAAGCAGAAATGCCTAACAATTACGGAGGCGACAGCCTTTGGGGAAGCACAGAGAAATATTACAGGTAGACTCTATTAAGTCTCCATTTACCGCCATATTCAGGATTTTCATTTGTAGAAATAAATTCATTGTAGTTGCCAGAATTACAAGATGAGTACTTGTATCTTTACAGGAAACCATCAGCTCAGTGGCCACAGAACTGCCCCATTTAAAATAAAGAAATGAAAATCTGAGGGAGCAAGATAGCTTCGGGTACCACTTAGACCAGATGTGGAGACTTAGGAAACCAGAGGCAAAACACAGCCTATGACTGTGTTATGTGCCAGCGGCCACATGACACTGTATTATCAGATAATATTCTCAAAGATATACAAAAAGCCTATCAAGCAAGGAAGAATTCTCCACCTCAGGCTTAGACGTACAAGAGTTAACTGTTTATTTTCAAAGCTGCACAGAACTTCGAAACACTATTTATCATTAAGCAAGTTGTGCAACTCAGTACCATTAACTGAAAACCCAGCATATTTTTGGCAAGACAGTCTTCATTCATTCATTCCTTCCTCCGAAAATGAGGAGATAGTTCAAAAAAAGAATATCCAAGTGATACCAACTTAAGTGCTTCTAATGGGGCAATGCCTTAACATAGCTTCATCATCTACTGAGAGGGGGTTTTCACTCCCCCCAGCTTTAGGAGTGTTTCACATCAATACAAGCTCAAGGCTTTCTTTCCAGCCTTTACTAGTTTAGGTAGATTTTTTTCAAACAGGCTGAACCAAGTAAACTTCCCCTTCTAAACATGGTATCTCCTTCCATCACCTTTCCAGGAAGACTTGGGAATAAAAATTAGAATTCACATCCACAGAATGGCAGAGTGCAAAATCTTTTTATATGAGCCTGTTAAAACATCTACTTAATTGTTGCAGGAATAAAATAACCTACAAAGTCGATCAACTTCATTCCACCTATCATATGCGGACTGCATGTGCACAAGTTGTATTCCAGGCACCTTGCTACAGCAGGAGCGCACACACAGGACTGCCTAAGAACTGCATGAATTTGGCTTTCTGGACTGTTTTCAAGTTCTACACACCCTCCACAAAACAACATTTGGCTGAATTACTGGGACACAAGCCACTCTGCTCAGGCTAGTGCTCTGCACTTCACTCTGTTCAGCCCAGCAGACATAAGTTCTCTCACACAACAGCAAAATCCAGATTCTGCTTTCACAGTCAGTTTTCACAAACTCACTGCTACGGATCTCCTCTCTACCCTCTTTCCCATTCAGAGTTACTCTGTAAACATTTCCAGAGACAACAGTCACAACCCTGACTACCCTAGCATCCTGTCAAAGCTCATCAGCTTTGCAAATCACTTGCCTCCATCACTTTAAAAAAAAAAACCAACAAATAATTTTGCATCTCTATTAGACTAATTCACTAGAACAGGTGTTTCCCATTAAGAAAATCAATATTCTGTAAATATTTTTACCTTTTACTGAAAAGTTACATATAGTTTATAAGCAAAACTGAGACCAACCAAAGGGGAGCTGATGCTTTCCTTCTCATTCAAAACCTGGATGCCACAGGGCCAGATGCTAAAAATCCTTTCCTTTCTGTAAAAGTTGTGCTTTTTCAGATTACTGGAAGAAACAAGATTTGCCAGGTCAGTTTTTACTAATAATGTTCATCCTCCATTAAAAACACACCACGGTAAACACATGGCAGGTTTAGTGGGACAGATCACAGACGGCAAAGGTCTTTGGGGAACTGCTTAAGAATATTTAAAAACTGCAATTCAGTAGAGCAGCCATGAGATTTTTAGAATATCTCTGTGCAGTTAGTTTCAGGGAATTAAATCCTCCTTTCCGTAAGCAGCTGACCATTTCACCAACTTGCTTCCTAAGGAATCCCTGCTGTAGGATAAAACTATAGCATACAACTGAGAAGAAAGAAGAAACTCAAAAAAGCTATAATGTTTAAGTATACAGCAGCCACATTCCCCAGCTAGCCTACTGCCTTGGGTGGTCATATTAGCAGGCAAGCAAGTGGTATACATTTGTCAAGCCCTAAGTAGTACTTTATGTTCTGCCTACTTCCCAGTTTCTAGAAGGAAATTACTTTTCCCTGTAATAAAGCAGGTAATACTTCAAGGGATCAGGCAAAGGCAGACTCAAGACCTTTTCTCTCAAAAAGTTCACAGGGGGATCTGGCTTTAGTTCAGAGGGTTTAGTTTCTTCCTCTTCTTGTCTCTCATCCTCGATATCCTCACTGTTGTTGTTATCATCTGATGGGTTGGAGATACGACTAGCGAAGACCTCTTTGTCCAAGAAAACAATAGTTTCCATGCGACGGCGGCGCACACGTCTTCGTTTAAATCTTGGGGGGTTCTTCAGCCCATTTCCATTTTTGCTCATTGTTTCTTGATGTATAATTTTTTTAATGGTTCCTCGGATGGCTATGCGAGCCAGATCCTGGAGGCTGCGAACAGCCACCGGCGCTAAAACAAAACGAAAACCATGAACAGATATGGAGAAACTCCCCTCAAGAATACTCACAGGAAAAGTTGTATTTGCTCAAACTAAATCAGGCCACTTGAATTCCATGCTCCGATTACAAAAACAGCTCTATTCAACTTCTGTCAACTCAGATAAACTGTACTGTAACTTTCCAAACAAAGTTTAATTATGCATTTCTCCCATTAACTGAAGAAAAAGACTGGGATGAAAGAAGTTTCATATTTCGATGTCAAGTCCTCACAATTATTTTAAGATACACGTCTTAAAGATTATAAGAATGCAGACTTAGTGACTGAAACTGTGACTGTTTAATAACTTAGAAAAAGATATTTTCCTACTGTAGATAACTAGGCCTGAAGTTTATTTAACTCTTCCATAAAACGATTTTTCTGTTGTGAAGTTACTTCAGCTTTGCCAAGTTTTTCACTTATAAAACATAAGTACTATTCAAAAACTGCTTCAGACTTAGTGGGTGAAGACTGGCTGGAAAGCATTTGGTATAAGTAATTATAAAAGCATACAAATAAGTTACTGTATTAGAATACCTCCCACATTAATGGTGTGGAAGCCTGTTCTGTCTTCTGCACTTATTTGCTGCCAGCCCATAAGTGCACCACACAAGTCACGCAGCATAAAGAAAATAATGTATTCATGCACATCCATCCATGTACTAAAATGAATTTAAACTGAAACAAACAAAAAAACTTGTCTTCTACTGACAAGTAAGCATTCCTGTGATCTGAATGAAGGAACCAGAAAAAAATCACATGTAATATATGTGCAGGTCTCACTACAAAGCCACCATACAAAGTATGCTGAAATACACACTTAATGGACTTTATAGCACTGTATGGACTGCTTACCGAGCTGCTTTTTGTCATGCAAAGACACCTTTCCAGAATAAGAACAAAGCCTGACTAATCTCTTTATGAAAATATCTCTGTCTTCATGTGTTCTTAAGAGGCCTCTCTTACACTTAAGTCTTAATCTAAAGATTGAGGCCACTGCACACAACCTGCATTTCAGACAGCTAACAAAAAACTGCACAATTTCTATCCCTCAAGCGTTCCAGGTTCGGGATAATTCTGAATTGTTGCGCAGTGAGAGCCTTTGAGTAGAGATAAAGTTTGTTCACAGCCACTGCTTGTGCATTTTCCATCACCATGGCAAATGCCCGAGAACCATGATAGTACACAAATCAGGATTGAAACAGATGTCTGCACATGCAAAGACAATGATCAATCATCCCACAAAGTTTAGGTACAATTTCACAAGAAATCATTTGCATTTAGAATCTATTTTACGCAACTCTGATTCTTGCACCAAGCCTCTGTATATATCCTCAAAGATAGACTGGGATCCAGCACAAGACTTAGAGGGCTGTTCAAAGGAGGAAGCAGTTGGAATAATTTTCCTTGAAAAGGATTCATAGGCATGTTACACCTAAGGAAGCAAGGTGCAGCTTATAGCCAAATAGCAAAAGAAACCTGCCCCAAACTCAAGGATGTCTGTACTCACGCAAGTGAACAAGCCTTGATTTTCCTGAATCTGCATGGTTAGGCTGAATCAAAGGAGCAAAAGAAACAGCAAGAATCTTCTTGGTCTCCCAGGCAGAAGGACCAGTACGAGTTATCTTAGTCAACTAAACCAAAGCAAAGAGATTATTGTCCATTATGTGAACTACAGTAAGATTTTTGAACAAAAAAATGAACAAAACTTTTCTGCCTTGACAAGCAGTTGAAGTACTAGAAGCTACAATAGTAAAATTTAGGTAATAAGGAGAAAAACTGGTGGGTTTTTTTGAGAAAGTTGAGACCTCCTTACAGGATTAGCCCCAGGTAACTTCATCTGTTGCAACAGAGTATGGGCACTGCAGTTTGGGTCACCCTGCTTTCCCAGTTCTTCCTCACTTCTGAACCAGAACAGCTGTGTCTGATTATTGAGAAAACATGTCCCTGATGAACGTTGACTCTTGAAGGAATCACTGGATTTGTGTTCCAGCTCAAATCTCCTGCACTAACTCATTGCACAGCATCTTGCTGGGAAGATACTCTGCACTCTGCTCATCTCAACTACCCTGACAGAGGCAAAATGTCAGACACCTACACCTCAGCCATACAAGTCCATTAAAACAGCACACCTGTACCTCAGAAAGATCACCTGAATTACAATCTTGAGCCCATACACAGGGCAGTTACCCACTTTTTACTAAAAAGAATCCATTGACACTTGCAAATAGGGACAATTTGCATGCTCCTTCATAAGCCGGTTAGGGCATAAAATTTTATATTTTACCATAAGTACACCACTAGGTTATACAACTTCAACAAAGCCTTGCTGACATTTTTCTGCAGCATGAAAGTAAATTTGCAATTAACAACAAAAGATCAGAATGTATGAAAGACTGGTAAAACGATGATTTTTTTTTTAATAGTATGAAGAGTGCAGAGTTCAGTTTCCACTCAGTGAAAACTGATGCACTTCATGCTTTCTACAATCTGCGACAAGAAGGGCAAACTAAAGGAAGAGCTACTGGCTAAAAACAGATCAGAATAAAGAACAACTGAAAGAGAAACATGGGTAGAAAGGTACTCAACCTTCTCTTCTAGAGGCATGACAAGAATTCCCCCGACTTTCAACAGGTTCTTCATGTAGTCTTCATGTTCCTTCTGTACTCCAGCACCACAGTAAACACGGTCATACTGAGTACAGTCCGGAGAGATCTCCAAACAGTTGCCGGTAACAAAAGATGGCTCACAAAATTCAAATCTGAAAATGAAGATGTGTATCATACAAGAATATTACAATTTATCAAATGAATACTTTTCATGATTCTGGAAAAATGAAACAATGAAAAATACTTGGAAAAAAACCCAACCACCAAACCACCCAGTTTCACAGGATTTCTCCTCTGAAGCCTGTATATTCTAGACATTATCGGAACAGACCACAGCTAGAAGTCTCAAAACCACAGAAAAATGAGCTGAGAATTCATAGATGAAAATCTCCAAAGGATAAGGATGCATAATTTCATACTTGAGTTGCATATAACTCTTCAGAACAAGCTATTTTTAGTCACCTCATGCTGATTCAGTTACAATACACAAATATAAATATTAGACCTGCAAATCCAAATGTTAAAGTCTTTTAAGGACTGCACCAGGGTTTTTTTGGCATTTTCAAAAGCTTTTAAATGGTTTTCAGATGTTGTGGGGAACTATAACCTAATGCTTCAGAAATATGCTTTGCTGCAGCCAATGGAAGTTCTGCCATTAGCTTCAAAAGAACTGTAACTTCACCCTTCATAAAACTAATTTTTTGCCTATAGCATTGCTGATTCAGTTCAGAGGATAAATGAATGATTCTATGATGCTTCTGGTTTTCTTACATGCTCCAAACCTACATAAGATTTAAGCCCCACATTTAAGGGCTGATTTTGATAGAATTTGTACAACATATCTGTTCTTCTACTGGTATCTTGAAAGGCAGCTCAATATAGCACCTATTTATTCCTAAACACTTCCTGAAGCTTTCTGCTTTTGCAAAGCGTACTAGACATTCAGAGCAGCCAGCTAACAGTTCCTGCACAGAGTGTTCTAACACCATAACCCAGCAGCCATTTCTCTCAGCAATGCCAATTTTCCAGTCATGTTGATGTCTGAATTCAGCTCACTTTTGCTCCATAGCTATATTTGCCTGGAGACAGAAAAAAAGTCTTCCTTAAAACATCTATTCAAACAATAGTGAATGCAACTCTGAAAAAAACCCAGTGATTTATGTGCAAGCACCTTCCACGCCGAGAACTTTCAGCCTGCTGTCAACATCAAGAAAATACAGCCCTCTCATCAGCAGCTTTCCAGTACAACAGTAACAGCACAAAGCTGAGTAGTTTAAATTCCAGCATGTAATGACTTTAATTTTCTTCCTCCCATGAGAGAACTATCAGGTATCCAAAGATGCTTTACTTCTCTGTTTGAACAAACTGTGAGATGGATCCAAAAATATGACAGCTACAACTTTTATTGCTGAGGTTACTATTGGCAATGGTTATCTTGCTGGAAAGTTATTACTTGTGACAGGAGCAGAATGGAGCTTCTAAGGAAGAACATAAATCAATTCCCAAGCAGTTTTAGTACCAACTTTATCATCATAAAACTACCTTCATATTTTAAAACACCATTTTTCTTCTTCTCAGACAAAACATATTAAGCCACCAGAAAAATCAGTTCATACTCTGAAAGCATGTATGGTTATCAGAAGATCACAAACATAACTATTAGTGTTATTTGCAAGTTTCAAGTTGTTATCTGCAAGTGTATTTTAAAATAAGTAACCTTCTTCAGTTTCCTCTAAGCTCTGCGACAGCAGCACTGCTATTAAAAACACTGCAAAAATTCCTAAAACTCCCCCACAATACGCATCAGCTTAGAAGGTCACACACTCCAGCTCAGCAAGCCTAAGGAGCCAGAATCCACAGATTACCCTGAATCCAGAGCTGCCACATGGGAGCAAGAACTGCCATGACTAAAGCCAAGTGCACAACATGAATCCAAATGAGCATTCCACAGTCTTACTTGTCAAAGCTGTCGCTTGTTTTAATGAAGAAGTCCAACTTCTGCTTCGCGTATTCGATCACATCGGAGTGAAGCTCTACACCATGGTTAACGCCAAAAGGACCTGCAAATTTAGAAGACCAGGATGATGGTAACAGGCAACACAAAATCCAGCAGGATTGAATACAGTTTTCATTATTTCCTATAACAGATTGTTCCTCAAGTGTCAGACACTCAGCACCCGTGTAGGGTCAGCTACCTTACTACTACAGTGGGAATTGCAACCGTATACCTGTAATTTCTGGCAGCAGATGAGGCTGTTTTGCACAATTGATTTTGATTCATTTGCTCTTAACTATGCAGGAAATTCCTCTGTAGGAGGGAAGCACCGATACTACCACCTGGAAAAAAATCCAATGCAGAACAATAGCCTGCATGTTTTAATAAGTCCCTCAAAAAAAAAATCTTTATGTTATTTTTATATCCCCTTGCTGATATGCTAAAAATCTCCTCAAAGGGATCAGGAGCAGTCACCATACATTGTACCTCAATTAACAGCAAAAATAAACTGGAAAATACCGAAGTTGTTCAGCACTCATGCTTTTTATTCAGAATTGACTTGGTAACTTTTCCAAAAATTCAAAAGAATTCAAAAGCCCTGGAGTTACATATTGGCATCCTAGGTAATCTCAACAAACCTAGCAGAAAACCACAAATGGGAGATGGTAGCGAGGCTCTATCCCGACAACAAACATTTCAGCAGTTAAAATTCTTGACACCCCCACAAAAGGAAAACATGTACCTTATCATCATTTGCTATCTATCCTGGCAGCATGACTGCTGACTGAAATACTTGAGGGCAAATTGCAATTGTATAATTGCACTACGATGCTCTGCTTTGTGCCTACTATAGATGTGGTCAAAGTCAGTTGTGATGTACTAACTGCTTTCCAGAGATGACTCCCGCCTGTAGGTGGGTAAGAGTCAAAACTGGATCTCAAACATGTTTCAGTCTAGACAGCACAGTGTAAAACCAAACAAGGCACAGAGCAGCTACAGTCAGGTTTCTGTGGACATGCTCTGTCCTAGGTTAAACACGGCACTCCTGCTCCCAAACTGGGTTCTTGCTTAAGGGGCAACAAACCCAAGTTTGTGCCCAGTCCTGCAAGAATCCACTACAGCCACCTGTGCAATTACATCATTGCCTGTTCTGAACTGCCACTGAAATCTGGATCCCATCTGGTTCCAGAGAGGTTTCAAGAATCCTGATAAATCTGCCAGTTGGACTGATGCACTCTTAACTTTCCTAGCTACCTTTTAGTTTCATTACTTGAGGAATGCTTCATTCCCGATTTCAAAACTTTATTTTTTAATCTGATGTAAACAGTTAACATGATTGAAAAGGTATTTACCCAAGATGAGTCCAACCATAGAACTCAGATAACCAGTGCCACTGCCAAGATTCAAAAATGACAGCCCTGGTTGCAGATCCAAAGCTTCCATCACCTCAGAGTAAATGCACGGTGCTGAGAGATGAATATTTCCATGCTTCCATGCCAAGTCCTTGTAGGCATTGTCTTTGAACTCTTCCAGGTAGTAATCTGCTCGATCAATGGCTCGGAACGCCTGTTCTACCAGTTCTGTCCGGATGTATTGGGCCTCCTTCAGGTTATCAATTAATTCATCATTATCTTCTCCTGCACTCACTGCACCTCCCATCTTCAACAGTTTTCTATAAGCACTAAAACTGAAAGAACAATAAAGGAAGGTGAGGTATAGAACATGCACTTCAACGCTAAATTATGCTGCTGTAGATGAAGTACTTTGAGAGATCTTTAGGTACTCTAAGGAAGACAAGCAGCAGAAAAACATTACCACCAGCACCCTCATCCCCCATTCAAACAATGAAAAACAAAATGCAGCAGATTTGTTATCCTGTACCTGACACTAGCAGGGAAAAATCACCATAGACAATATAAATGTGGAATGCCTGTCTTCAAACACTACCAACGTTTTACTAGCATGTCAGCTTTTCCACTGAACCCTTTTATATAAAAGGATTATTCTAGCTCCTACGCTTATAGGTCATTTTTCATTGCAAATCCAACCAACAGTGCAAGTCTGGCTTGCCTGTCAGAATTCTTGCCACACGCAGACTTTCTATCTTTAATAGCATCAAGGGGAAATTAAGAGACTAAGACACTGGCAGCAAGAACCAGAAAAATCTCAAATTGCACATTCAAAGAAAATGTATCAGGATGATGAGTTCACAGAGGTTAAAAAAACCTCTGACCTAGAGTACAAGATTACTTACTTTAGCAAATACACTTTCACACAGCTCATCTTTAAAGCTTGAGCTACCATCATCAGTAAAACACTTAATAATACAGACAGCAACAGCAGAGAGAATTTCCACTGAAGCCTGTGGAATTTCTTAGGTCCTCTTAAGTCCTAGATGAGCCAACTCCCAACTTGGAAACTCCGCAGTGACACAGACTTATGGGTTACAAACACTTCTGACTTAACCAACACCATCACCTCCAGCAACCTATTCAGGCTTGTTGGTGTGGGGGAAAGAAAAGCAAGAACCTTCCTTGACTGTGCATTACACAAAGCGTGGCTATATGCTTCATGTAGTAAAATACTACACATTTTAAAGAAAAAGGTATAGGGGGAGAAGAACATAGAAGAACTTACCACTCAAAATTAATCTAGCTTTTCTTCCCTACCCATATCTCAAAAAAAAAAACCACACACCAACTTTTCAGAAAACACAACATGTTTTTTTTTTTCTTTAAATGCATTTATTTACAATGCCTTTCTCTGCTCACAATAATAACCACAGAAGCAGCAGCTTTAGAGTTCATTCCTGGGATCAGAAGATCTGCTTACAGCTAAATTGTTGGGGTTTATTTGTTACATTCAGCAAGAGCAAATTATACACTTTCATTTTCAGAGAAACAAAGAAAAGCTACAGGAGTCTAAGGAAATTTCACTGTTATTCAAATACCACACCATTCCGATTACCTGTAGAGACACACAAAATAGGATATACTTAGGCAGGGAACTTGAGCCAGTTTTTAATACATTCATGTCTCAAACATATCAATCTGGTTTCAGACCATTACTAAGACTTTAAAAAATGTCAGCCCTCTCCTTTATATAGTTACTCCTTCATTTTCTCTACAAAAAATGATTGCATTTTATTGCTTCCCAGTGGAAATGCATCAAGTTGAAGGCTTAGGTGGGTTCATCAGCCAATTTGATTCTTTTTTTTCTTCTCTAACATACTCATCAACTCCTTGCATCTGCATATATAGGGCTGTTATATCTTTGGTCAGTATATAACATTCTGCATTAAAATACTCTCTTCCCTGAGGGTGTTGATTCCCTTGACTTTCTTTTGTATATTTTGTTCTTAGCTTTGCTTCTTTCTTCCACTTAAGCTCTTTTTGCTATTAAAAATCTAAATTTTTAGATTTAAAGCATGAATAACAAGTTACGCCTTTAACAGTGTTCCACTTTGGATCCCCAACAAATTCTTTTGATGTATGCAAGCCCCACTGTGTCACCTGGTCCGACGTGGTTTTTTTTCCATGTTCTACAACATGGAAGACATTTTTCTAATGGGGATCAAGGAATCTCCAAGTTGTGACAGGTGTCAGTTACTTCTGAAACAATTACTTTTACTGCACGCTAGTCTCCTTCCAATAAAATCCATGTTTTATATGCAGAACAATTTAATTCCTCTTTGGATAATTCTACATCTTTGTTTAACCTTGTTTCCCTTTATCTATTGGAAAGGGGAATCAAGACCACGAGTAGGACTTATTTTTAACAAACTTTTTAAAACAAGGTCTCTCCCTCCACAATTAGCACAGCTGCACTTCTCACGCTTCTAGGTAAAGCACAGATTTCCACAAATCTGATCTGGCACAAAGTTCTCATGCAAAAATTATGATTGTTAGCAGATCACAACGCAGGTATCAAACCAAGCAGCCTTTTAGTGTTGAAACATCCCTTCAACCGCATGTTGCCATCTTCCCCCTTAACAAAAACAAAACAGAAAAACAAACAAACAAAACCCCCAAGCCTGACATGAGAAGCTGCATTCAGAGGCCTGAAACAAAACACTGAAATTAAAGCAACTTCTTCCAAGGCAAACACCAGCAGATGCACAGGAGAAGACTCAAAACAATACACAAGGCACAAAAATGCAATTCTTCACCCCAACAGATTTCCAGGGTAATCCCACTCTGACATAATACATTCCAGAATGAGTAACAAAGGTGAGGATGTTTACCGACAGAAAGAAAAAAAGGTACAGCCCTCAATCCGATCCCCTCTAACCCTCACATATAACAAATTAAAAAGCCCCACGCCATATAGCTCGATCACTACCTGCGTTATCGGGCTGCTGCCGAGGAGATGAGAGAGTGGGAAGGAGGTCTAGGAAAGCCTGATGATGATATCCCCCCTCACCCCCCGCGTTAATTACAGCTCAGCGGCCCCGGACTCCCCACACAGCACCGCTGCCTCCAGCCCTGCCCGGAGCCCCGGCGCGGCCGTGTGGGAGCCCGGTCCGCCCTGACCGGGAGGCGGTGCTGTGGCGGGGGAGAGGCCACGGGAAGGGCCAAACCCCCACCGTGGGGCACCCCCAGCAGGAGCGGCAGCCCCAGTGGCGGAGGAAGGCCGCCGGGCAGGGCTGAGGGGGGCGGCGGCCTGANGGGGGGGGGGGGGGGGGGGGGGGCAGCGGCCTGAGGACGCGGCGCGGCCCCGGCCGGGGCTGAGGTGAAGAGGGATGAGGGGGGCTGCAGCGGCGCGGTGAGGTCGGGTCGAGCCGGGACCGGCCGCACCTCAGCGGACAGGGTCTCCTCCTCGCCCCCCGGGCCGTACCTGAGCGGCGGCGCGGTGCGGCCCGCTCCCTCCCGGGCCCGGCGGCACGGCCGTCCCGCAGCAGTAAACACTGCCCAGCTGAGCGCCGGCCGCGCCACTGCGCAGGCGCGGCGCGCACCACCGCCGTGAGAGGGGGGGAGCCGGAGGGCAGACCACTACCATCCGGCGGGGGGGAATGGGGGGCGCGGGCTGTACCATGTAGACCCGGCGCGGGGGGGGGGGGA
>RSEF01000020.1:8539878-8552741 GCA_003993805.1 Himantopus leucocephalus
GGGGGCAGCGCTGGTTCGCTGAGGGGACAGCGGGCGGGGCCGGGCCCGGCCCGGGGCGGGGGAGGCCGAGGGGCTCCGGTCTCCAGCGCAGCGGGAGGTCGACCTTCCCTGGCGGCACTGCGGCCCGAATACAGACGGGGCCTGTACGTGGGATCTGCTTACGGGACCTACTTATGGGGCCTATGCATGAGGCCTGTATATGAGGCCTATGTATGGGGCCTGCATACGGGGCCCTACAGGCCCGGCCTTAGTACAGACCAGGCCAACACACCGGGCCTGCGGGTCAGAGCTAAATACAGACCAGCCCTAAGTACAAACTGGGTCTAAATACAGCCCAGGTCAACAGGTTGGGACTCTAGGCAGGGCCTAAATATGGACCAGAGCTACAAATTGAGGCTAAATGCAGGTGGAGCCAACAGAGCGGGCTTAAATACGGCCTGGGCCAGCAGCCTGGGGATATTGGCCAGGGCTAAATGCAGGCCAGGGCTAAATACAGACCAGGCCAACAGCCTGCACCCACAGATCCAGACTACGTACGGACCAGGACTAAATACCAACCAGGACTAAATACCGACCAGGACTCTTTTCCCGATCTTTCCTGTTGCACAGCCTCTGGGAACATCCCTCCATCCCAGTGTGGCTGCCTTTGTCCGGGCCCCGTACCCCCTACCCTGCCCTAATTCCTGACTCCCAGCACATGGCTGCATTTCCACACCTGCTCCTTCAGCTCAGCGCCCAGTTTCCCCAGTTCTCCCAGTCCTCATCCCCTGCAGGACACCTCCCCAGTGCATCCTGCTGTGGCAGCACGTTGCCCCGGCTCTGGGTGGGATCGGGGCTTCCCAGGGTGTGGGAGCGGATGCACGGAGCAGCCCGGCAGTGGGAGCCGGCGAGGAGCTGGGGAGATGCCAGTCTCCAGCTGGCACACGCAGTCCTCGCGCTGTAGCTAAACCTCCCGCCTGAAGCATGGCCAACACCAGATGTTCTGATATCGTTAGTCAGGCTTGGGAAAAAATCATGGGAACTTAGGAAAAAAACAGCGCTCTAGGAGCTAATAGTCTCCATTTTGAGCCTATGAACACCCAACTTGAGTCAGATGCTTGGATTTTTATTTTTTTTTTCTGCAACCATAAATGCCAGAAAGAAATTCACTGAGAGAAAAATAAGTGAGGTGCAGATTCACCAGAGTCCAGGGGCTGGGGCTTGAAGGAAACATGGATTATTGCGAGAATATCTGACTTGCCATTCGTGCAGTGGAGGGATCGCTGTCCCCTGACGTGATGTGGCTGAGCGTTAAGCACCTGGTTGAGGTTTTACCCAGTCATGTATGCTCCTTCAGTGGTTGTAATCGACATGGCAGGGCCTGACAAGACATGGGGGAAAGGTGGTTCCTCTCACCCATCTCAGAATGAGAGAAATTATCCTCTAAAACTGTGTCTGTCTTCATCTGTAAGTGACCCACGCAGCACTGGCTGAGGCTATGCAGTCTGTGGGACCCCCAAGGCTGCGTATCAAACAAAATTGTCTGGACTGGCCTTAGATCCAGGACTCGATACTATGTATGGCTACAAAATGAGAAGGAATAACCACATCTAGACAAGAGGCTTCTTGATTTAAGTTGTTTGGAGACGTATTGTGAAAAAAGAAATAGCGATCCTTCCAGACACAACAAGCCCACAGTGGAAAAAAAAAAATAAGAATTACCCTGGTAAATGAGACTCCAATAGGAGAAAGTGAATCAGCATCTGAGATGTATTTATGCTTTAAGGTGATTATCTCAGCTCCCTTCATTAACATGATAACAGCAGACTCTGCAAACAGGCACGGGGTAATACTGTAGATGTCTGCACTTTCGTTTCGCAGAAGACAGCTGCCTGGGAGAATGGGATTATTCGCGGAGAGTGAGCGCTGACACTCCTCCTTGCTGATTCAACCAAAACGGGACGTGGTGATTGCGCTCGCCTCGTCTTGTTTAATACGGAAAGCACTCGAGCATAATGGCAACGCAGTTGAAATCTGCAAATGCAGAACAGACAAACTCCTCACACGTGTGATTCCAGGGCTTCCATTCAGCATCTGCTCCCATTCCCACTGGAGCCGCTTGAAAAATAGCAGTTGGTTTGTTTTCTTTTTTTTTTTTTTTGCACAGAAATTGTTAAAATAAAAGCTGGGGGAAAAAAAATGCCCGTTATTACTGGAGCAGCTGTGCTGTAGGCAAGAGCTCGCAGCAGCAGGGGTAGAGGGGAGCACCGCTGTGCCTCCCTGCAAACTGTTTCTAAGGCAGAAGAGGGCACCAGCCCTCTTCAGGGGCACCAGCTGCTCTAGCAGCAAGTCCCCAAGAAGACCAGAAAGAGCTCAAGGAGTGTTTCGGGGGGTCCCAAATACCCTGAGCCCTCCCAGGTGTGTTCATCATTCCTTCCAGCCTTTCACTGACAGGATCGCTGAGACTTGCAGCCCCTCCGTTTCCAGACAGGGAATTACAGCAATTACCCAGGAGAAGCACCCAGGGAAGACACTTGCCCACTGCAAGTCCCCACCTCGTTGCCTGCACCCCAAACATGTCAGGGGGCACAGCCATGGGGAGGGACTAGCTGAAGGGAGATGGTCACCCCCAAGGGACGGGTTATTTTCTTCACCTCTAACTCATACACATCTGTGCAGCACATGGCCCGAATCGTGGGCTAAGGGGGGTGATTAAGAGAAGACCCATGCCAAGGCGTGCCCGGGCAGGCTGCTGCATGGGCTCACCCCCAGCTTCCCACTAGCACCCGCTGGTTCTGCTCCCCTAGGAGCTGTTTCCCCTCTGGATTCTTTGAAAATGTAGTTATTGGCAAAAACACCTCCGCGCAGGTGATAGAACCAGGCTCCAGCTCTGGAGGAAACCCAAAGTTGTCTGACAATATTGCAAAAATACCCACATTTAGAAGAACGGAACGGTTGGGTACTTCATGATTTCATGGGTCTGCAATTGCTGAGTCTTTGTGCCTCTTCTTCCCCTGCACTATAAAAAGCCCTTCCCTTCATTCTTACGGCTCACCTGGGGCTTTGTTATCCATGAGTTATAGTCAGCAATAGATTAGTGAGTAACTCCTGCGTCTGCGTTGTCCTCAGATGCGTGTGGGCAGCTCCCCCCAGCTTGAAGAGTCCCAGTAGCCTCTGAGCGTGGAAAAAGCAAAGTGGGATTGAGAAAGCGGGGCCTGATGGCACTGGATGAATCCCAGCGTTTTTATGTTTCTCAGCCATGTACCACAAGGTGTCTCCAGCAGTACAGGCATCGCTGCCGGGTTTGGAGGTTGCGCCTCAGCATCCTCTCCTGGGCTGGGGCACTGCAGGGACCCTCGCAGGCGCAAGTGTCCCTACTCTAGCAACCTCCAGCTCTACAGTCTTACCAGTAAGAGTAGTTCTCCATCCTTCATTAGATACTTAATTGTTGAGAGCAAGCAACTTTCATGAGGGTGAGCTGAAGCAGAGACTTTTGTTGCTTTTCCTTGTCTTTATTTCCCTGCGTTTTACAGTTTCCTCCTTCCTTTTTTTTAAACCAATTTCTTGTACGGATATTTTTAAGACACCAATCAGTGTGAATTAACTTCCAAAGTCCATCTTTGTGATGGTCAGTTAAAATGGGATATTTTTATTTATTTGAAAGGGCAAATAGTAAAAATTCATTTTAGCGCCCAAGTCGGGGCCTCGTGCGCTCGGGCAGCCTGACCTGCGGCATTGCAATGCAGATGGCTGTTTAAGTCAGCAGGGTAATTTGTGGGTGAAAGGATGACTCACATAAATTAAGAGCTGGAGGAGCATTAAATCATCGGGTTATATTTTCACCATTTCCTTTTTTGTTGTTGTTTGGTTTGCAAAATATGTTCTGTTGCGTTTTCTGGTCAGTTTGGCACTATACCACTTTCAGAAGCATACGCTATCTATGCATCCACACACACATATGCATATATGTAAATACACGCAGACATATGCATTTACACTAGTATTACTGTTAACACACTGACAGCAAATCACTTGAGACCCTCCTGCCCATGCAGGGGGTGTGTGTGTGTGTGTCTCCTAAAGCCATCCTCTTGCCTCGCTTCATCAAAGGGCTCTGTGAGTAATTGCTGAAGCAAGAGGAAGAACATATGTCTTGATTTCCACTGTATTGCACCGTGCATAACCACTGCTGCTTGGAAAAAGGACCCATAAAGACCTGGATTCATCTCACTTAACTGCATCGTCAAAGAAAAGCAGCCAGAAGAAGGTGCAGCCTGGCTGAGGGTCGGGGAAGGCATCACCAGAGGTCCCTGCCATTGGAGACATACGGCAGCGAGGGGCTTTTTCCCTTCCTGGTGCTGCTGGGAGCACTGGCGAGCCCCCTTCAGTGTCTGGTCTCTCTCCTGTCTCATTATGGCCTGTCTGCCGTGATTTAGGAGAGGGTTGCTAAATAAAAAATCTCAAAAATCAAACTTTATGTATTTATGGGTGAAGAAAACGATTCCTGGATCTTTCAAGTGATTCATGGATTAAATAGAACCTATGGATGTTATGGATTCATAAATAATAAAAATACGACAGCAGCCATATCACATTTTCCTGCTCCTGCTTTGGCTTTGGTAGTCCTGCCTGTCCTGCCTGCGGATTCTCCTGTGGGGCTGCGCCAGCCACAACTTTTGGCCATCTCCCCTTAAAAACCGTGAGGGCTCAGCCGTCCTGCTCAGAAGGCTTTTCCGAAACTTCCCTCCTCCAGCAACAGGAAAACATCTTCAGATTTCCAATGGAAATTTATTCCTGGCCAAGACGTGCCTTAGTTGATCTCCTACTTGTATTATCCTCTAACTTAAATCATTCCCCTTCCTCCCACCCTGAATGTATTTATGAAGAGTAATCATATCCCCTCTTAACCTTTGTTTTTCTAGGCTAAACAAGCCAAGCTCTTTTAATCTCCTCTCCTAAGATAGGTTCTCCGTTCTGCTAATCACCCTGCCAGTCCTTCCCCGCACCTGTTCAAGGATAAATTCATCTTTTCTCTTTCCAAAGAGAGGTCCCAGAACTACACACAATATCCCACGTGAGGTCCTACCGACGCCGGTACTAATATTTCTCTGTGTCTACCGAATAAACGGTTTGTTGCATGAGCCTTTTTGCACAGCAAACGGGTAATAGATACAAATCCATAAACTAATAACCGTAACACAATCTCACTTAAGGAGATTGCTGTTTTCCTTGGAAGGGCATTCTGCTCCTTTGTATTTGTGGGTCCTGGTCCTTAGGAGGCCTTAATCAGTGGTTTTCCATATTTCATTTACCCTGGATGAGCATCAGGACCTTGTGTTAAAGGAGGCACCGAGGGAAGTCTTGTCTGCGTTTCACTCAGCCTTTGCTCTGGCAAAACTCGCTTTGAAATCACGGCTGAGGGTTTGAACTTCGAAGATGCAGAGTCAAATGATGAAAAGCATTTTGCATTCGTCTCTTCTCTTTTCAAAATGATTTTCCAGTTTTACTCGGGGTTTAATTAAATTTCTGTGACCCAGGCAGGGAGTTCAGCCTTTCTTGATTAATGCTCTTTTAGGTGGCTCTGATAAGAATTTAGCACTAACAATTGAGCTAACAAGCCCCAGTGAACAGTTTATAGCTGGAGACTAATTCTATTAACGCTTTGCAGTGTCAGGGCTCCGCTTTGAGCTCGCAGCCGAGAGGAGGGATGGGGGAGAGGGAGCAAATGTAAAATTTGGCAACTAAATCACCAAGATTCAGCTTCTTTGTGGGCAGAGCTCAGCTGGAAACTATTTTAGCTGACAACATCAGAATTTCACCTGTTCTTTTTTTTTTTNTTTTTTTTTTTTTTTTTTTTTTTTTTCCTCCTGGCTGATGCTCTGCACTTTCTTGGCTCATTGTGATAACAGCTGGGAATAAGGAGTGGAACTGAATGGTGGCGTTGATAAGAGGAATGAAAGGGTAATGTGATGACATGATACTGGGGTAGGGTCTCCGCAGTTAGCCCTGCCCGTGCTGGATGTGTACCGGAGTACAGGATGGTCAGGACAAAGATGCTCGTGCTGACAGTTGCAAATTAGTCTGTTCTGAGGGAAAAATTGAGGTTAACGCTCTGCAGAAATGCTTCTGTTACTTTTTGGCGACAACAGGGCTTTCTTGCAGGTCTGTTGTGATTCACAAGCATTTTCTGTCTCCCTTTCCGTCTCCTCCCTACCCTGCTTAAGGGTAAGGTACCACTAAAATCTCACTCTGTCTGTGCTAAAACACAGCCCGGTGCCATTAAACGGTAATGCAAAGCCTTGGCCAAGACATCACAGTTGATCCACCTGTACAGAGCTTCTCATCTCCTGTACCTGGAGACCCAGTTTTGTACTTGTCTGCTTTGAGCTGCCCGCAAACCTCAGGCAAGCCTCTCCTTTGTGGGAGCCTGCGGAAACCAGAATATTATTTCAGGGATGTTGTTCTCCTTTCTCTCCTGGGCAGTCATCCAGGGTAACTGGAGTCAACCAGGTTATCTGGAAATTCCCTGAAAACAAGGCTGCTTGGTGCTCTCTGGGTTGATAGCAGAACTACAGTCACACCAAATGGTGCAAGGTAAAAATCAGTGTCCACCACTGCGTGACCCACAGGCACTTATCATTGCTTCTTGTGTTAACAGAGACCACAGATGCCTTTCTCCATCGCTGGCCACCGTCTCTCCTGTTGGCCTCTTACTTACTCAAGGTACCTGCTTCGGGCTCCCACTCAGTTCTGCTTTGCCAGGTCCCTGTGGCTCCGCTGCCCTCTGAGGCTTTAGGAGGACCAGGGATGCCCATGGCCAAAGGGGCTCTTCCAAGGCTGGTGGCGGAGTAGGGAGCACGGGCTCCGTAGGGGAGCTGCGGCTCCATCAGGACATAGCTCTCCAGGAGCCATCCAGCACCCTGCAGTGCTTTCCGAGCTGTTCCTCCTGCCCTCCTCAAGAACAGGGACGGGCACTAAGCACTGCTGGAGCTGGTCCCCCCCAAGGAAGGCTGGAGCTGGGGCTGCCTGGCGCGGCTGGGTGGCTGCGCCCTTATGTTCATCTGAGCTGTGGTCTGTGTCCTGTGCTCACAGTATGTGCCTCATGTAGTTTTATTTATTTTACAAAGCAGGCTAAAGATTCGATTAAATTATTTAGGCAATTCGATTACCTCCGTTGTCAGTGTGGTCGTCGGGGAGGATTAGCAGTGTCTCGGCCCCTCATCAGCAGGAGCTGGCGGGGGGCACACGTCCCACATCACACACCGCCTCCTGCTCAAAACCTACCCCCTGTGCACTTCATTTGGATGACAGCTCTTTGCTGTCCCTGGATGAAACCGATGACAAAATATGCCAGGGGCGCACAGACACCCTCCCTCCCTCCCTCCCTCATCCCCCCCTGCTCCGAATTTTGCTGCAGCTTCGCTGCAAATTGCAGTTGTCAGCGGGGGAGCACGCTCATCAGGGGACTCCATCCATAATCACTATAAAGAGGATGCGTATATCTAAGTCCTGGATGCTCCCCAATATCAGATCACAGCAGGGACTGGACTAATACCCATGTTCCTTCTCCTGAAAACATGAAGACCCACTGAGAAATCACAGGCGAGGGAGGCTCTGACAACGCTCCCAACCTCTCAGGACGAGAGGCATCCAAAGCATCGGTCCCCAAAGGCACCTGCTCTCGTGATGCTGCCGGGACCGGGCTCGCCGTGGGAGCCACGTCATGAGCAACCAGCGAGTGCCAACAAAGATCCTCCTGCCTTCGTCTCTACAGCTGTTGAAAGTGGCCCTGTGCACAAAGGGCAGCGTCCTCATTAAATTTCGCGGAGGGTTGCCATGTGGCCAGCAGAAATTTTGTTTTGTTTTATTTCGGTAAGCGGCACGGTAATATATTCACCACCTCCGAACGTAATGGGGTGACAGATGGGAGCTGGGCTCTGGCTTTCATGGGAAAGGCTCCTCTCAGCAGGGAGGCAGTAAGTTTCCCACCTAATCTTCTGTAACCTTCAGACTGCTAACAACTGTAAGAAGCAAAGCAATGGGTAGTTATTAAATTAATGACTTCATCCCCAAGCTGGTAATAAATATTTTACAGTTTTATCTCTCCACCCTGTACACTGACTAGACTGTTTATTAATCTAGCTTCTGGATTTATGTTATTTAATTGCTAAACAGCCTCAGCATGGTTGGGCCGGATTATTAAATGTTGAAGCCCGAGAAGGAGTCCTCTGGCAAATGGCAAAACCTGAGGAGCTGATCCTTGATCTTGGGCTTGATGAGGTTCAGGCCAAAACCAACTCCCCTGCGGTGCTAAGGTCGGGTTTGCCCCTGTTTGACTCCAAACTATTTGGCCGTTGCCTCTTCCTTAGTTTGGGTGGACTCTGGGACTTGTTGTGAGGAAGGAAGAGGCAAGGCAGAGTTTTGGCTATGATAAGGGCGTGCCGGAGTTAACCGTGGCCATGATGCTGCGGGGTCGGACATCACACCTTAGCGTGGACGGGTCCTCCTGGGGTGGTCCAGCCCTTCATGCTCGTCCTGGAGCTCTATCCCTTCGTGGCTCGTGTTTCTTCAGATCATCTCAGATAGTCACTGACATTCAAACAAAAGAGCGTTGCAGTTATATAAATGAAAGCAAGCTTTAATGGTTGCTATACTTCCTTGTTGACAGGGTCGAAAATGTCTTTAAATCTGATCCTAGCGTTTTTACAACAATTGGTGATTTATTCATCCCGCTGAAAGAAGGGGATGAAGGCATCTGGAATAACGAGAGCTATTTGTCTGAAGAATGCATCATCCGCCTGCTTTCCTACAGCCTCAATCCCATGAGCCCGTCTGTACAAAGCGGAAGGTCGTTTCAGGATATATCTTCTCATAAAAGTGTAGAAGTGAGTGTGTTAACAAGTGCGGGCCAGAGCCTTTAATCCAGCCAAGCTGTGCTCAGTGCTGGTTGGGAGGGGAGCAGTTTCCAGCCGGGGGCTGCCCCGTCGGCTGCAGTGTCATCTCCAGCCCATCCGATTGCTCCCCAGCTTCAGCATCATCTTCCCAGGGCCCAAGGGGGGTGAATTTGATGCCAAGTGGCAGATCTGAAGAAGAAAGTTGCTTTCTCTCCCCAGTAACCTGATGGAAAATGAGGTAACCCCTTCCTGACCACCCAGCTGCGTGAGTTTTGGGACACCTTGGTCATGGGAGCAGGGCGAGATGGTCCGAGCCTTGAGACGAGGAGAGGAACAAAAATCAGAAAAAAAAATGCATGAGGCTGGGAAAGAACCCCCTTCCTGCACACACCCAAAAGCCATCGCGGGAGCCCACAGCTCACCGGGAGACGCTTGGTAAATGTTGACAAGTGGAAGGTACCACTTGAGCAGGAGAATGGAGGAATGGGTCGTTAGCAGCTTTTAACAGTTAACGGTGGCATCAGTGAGGCCAAATGACACTCTCTTTGGTCAATGATTTATTGACATGTTTAGAAACAGCCATATGCTGACAAGTATCTTTTCCCTTCCATCCTTGAAGCAAAAGACCCGCTCCCCTCTGCCGTTCAGCTCTCACCCTACGCGTGTTGGAGGAGGCTTAAGAGCTCTCCTAAGCACACCTATAAACTGGCAGTGTACCATCTTAAACCAATTCAATTCCCTTCCCTGCGATAAAGGACGCCAGTTCAGAGAAGATAACATCTCGCGGTGATGGCTCCCAAAGCTGCAATTTAACACAAATCTAACCGCTCTATTATGCAGCACAGCCAATTCGTTAGGAAAGGACAGGCGAGCATGTCTATTAGCTCTATCATCATAATCAAATATTGGCACAAGGAACCGCTCGGCGGTGCAAAGTCTAGCGAAACTCCCCATAAAACGATTAGGTGCCCTTCAGAAAAACAACATGCCAGCCAGTTTAGGCGAAGCATTGCACAAGTCTCCCGGTTTTTCTTCTTTGAAGATCTGCAGCCCTTTGCGGAGGTGACAAAACCTCGTCAGCTCTAAGCTGTGTCCAGCAAAGCCAGCCCTGGAAACCCACCAGCACGAAGCAAGAGCATCTCCTGCTGCCTCTCCAGGAGGGGACCTCCTCTCCTCCACCATCCCCACGAGCCTGTCCTAAGCCTCTGCCAGTGGACCTGCCGCAGGACAGCTTGTAGACACCCGAGGAAGACAGAAAAACCTTCCAGTGGACGCCCATGGCCATGTACATGCTTGAGGAAAGGCTTGAAGAAATCTTTCTATCCAAAATTTTCCTCCAGTTTTTTCCTGGCTACGTTTCTTACCCTTTTGGCTCCATTTTACTCTGCCTTTCACCCTCGTGTCTTTGCAGCACAGCCGCCACCTCCTGCCTTATCCCAACAGCGCTTGTGCCTCTGCACAGGGACGGTCAGGAAAGTTCAGCTCAGTTAATCAGAGAATTGAATTTCTTGGTGATGGACCTGCCTGAAATTCCCATTTGACCCGACTCGCTCGGCTCCGAATGGCCTTAACATGATTTACCTTATTTCACCTCAGAAGCTACAGCTACAGCAAAGCGAAACTGAATTTCCTTGACTTCAGAAATGACATCTCCGACACAGAGACCGGTGAGAAATTCTCTTCATTGCCACCGCTTCAAAACATAAACTCTTTTGCCAGTGACAAAGCTCCATTTTTCCAGGAAGGTAATCTGTGAACGTTGCGGTCAGGCAGATATAAGTGAGGAAATCTCGTTGACAAAGCCGAGCCATCTCCCAGCATTTTAGCTAAACCTCAGAGATCAATTTGGCGAGGCTTTTTCTGTAAATCCAGGAGGGAAAAGCATCCGTCTCCTGTATCCCATCCCAGGGCTGACGTCTCCTGCGCCGCTCCCGATGGCATCTCCTCTGCTCGCACGCCGCCCGCGGGAGCACCAAGCCGTGAAATCCCGAGGGATGCCGAGCCTGCCCGGAGGAACGCCACCTGCAGCCCTCCTGCCTTGGGAAGGGGCTCCAGCCACCAACTAAACAAACACGTACCTTTGCTCGGACTTTTCAGTCTCCCCAGCGTGGGACTAGCAGGATTTTAGGCACCCGCTTGGCCGGATGGTGAGAACTCCTTGTTCTTCAAAGCCTTCAGAGATAGCAAACCTAAATTTGCCCTAAATCCCCCAATTTAGTAGGCGGGGAGAGCCAGGTTAGGGGTTGGGCAGTCCCTGGATGCGGCTCCGAGATGGGGGGACGCGCCGACCCTCCAAGCCGCAGTGCAGGAGCAAGGACGAAGCCCGTCAGGGACCCGTCGGGGCCGTTGGCAGCAGCTCGAAGAAAGACCATAGGAACTAAAGTCACAAACAGAACTGGGTTTTATTACGAAATAACCCTGCCATTACATAAGGAAGTTCTGTCTGCAAAATACATTTCCTGAGGAAAGTAGATCACAGTATTTGTTTTCACAGAATAACATGTAGCCTGCTATAACTTTCAATGTGACTCTTTATTATTTAAATATTAACAGTATTCCTTCACATAAACAAGTACTCAGTCATCACATAACCGACACACAAACGACAAAATAAATATACAACAAGAGCACAGTTCATTTTTTTTCCCCCGACTTAAATATTAAATAAATAATAAATACAGAATTTTCATTTTCTGTTATCAGTGCCTGAAACAATATGAATGAAAAAGAAAAGAAAAACTGAAAAAAGTCTCTCTTCCCCCCGGTGCCCCTGCCCCCACAAAAAAACAAACCAAAAAATTATCAAAATGTCTCAGTTATAAAATATCTTTAAAAAAATTCCCATCGTTAAAAGAATAAATAACAAAATATATAAAAAATAACTTGGTTGCATCAAAATTACAAGTAGGAGTTGTAGATAGGGTTTTTTTCTTTTTTTTCTTTTTTTTGGAATATCATTTTTTTATGGTCAAAAGTTTTAATTTTTAACTTTTTTTTGCTTCTTTTATCTTCTTTTCTATGGTGCGGTGTCCAGTTTAAAATAAGTATAAAATTAATAAATAAAAAAGTTAAATAAATAGCAAAAAGTTAACATAAGGTGTTGTAAATATAAATTACATACATCTTGCCAAAATTAAATAATTTACAGGATAATTAAACTAACTACTTTTTTTTATTTTCCTCTCTTTCTTCCAGGAAGTGCAATTTCTCTACTTTTAAATACTAACTGAATTGCAGTCACAATCAATTTGGACTCTATTTACACGTTAAGAACCATTGTGTTTTTAACACCTCAAATTATTTCTTTTGTTTTTCCCTTTCTTTTGTATTTTTGCACTTGGAATGGGTTCTAAAATAAGTGAACTCATGGAGTCTGATCCTGCAAACACTTAAGGATGTGAGCGCGCACACACACACCCCCCCCTCACCAGATGCCCCATTGAACTCAACGGGGGAACCGCCACGAGTCAATTCGCTCGTGAGCTTCGAGGCCGGATCCCGTGGCCGCTGCAATCGCTGGGAAGCTCCCTACCGACTTCTCCAAATCACGGATTACACCCTAAATATCTGCAGGATTGGGCTCGAAATGACACCACAGTCTTGCCTTTAGTATGGGTCAGCAAAATCCTCCCCAGCTCTGCCCGCCCTGCCGCCGGGAGGGATGCGGGATGCGGGATGCGGGATGCGGGATGCAGGATGCGGGATGCGGGATGCGGACGCTCCCATGCTGGGACCCCTCGGGGGGTTTTGTCCCCCTCCGCTTCCCAGGTGTTTGCAGCAGGGGGACAGCGAGCTCCGGAGGGGAGCGAAGGTGGGGGAGAGCGAACCCGCGGGGTGACAGCCGGCTCCACGCGCGATGGAGCAGGTGCTGGAGAGCAGCGGCGCAAAGACATTCATCAAGTTGTTCTTTAAGTGCACAGTGGGCTGCATGTACCAGGCTGCTTACAAAATGCTTCTTTGGAAGAATACCCAATACCTGAATACTCTTTT
>RSEF01000020.1:8552754-8567274 GCA_003993805.1 Himantopus leucocephalus
CCCCCCCCCCCCCTTTTTTTTTTCCAGAATGGCGCACGCGCTGTGATTTTGCGCAAAATGTAGAACACCAAACCAAAAATTCCCCATTGCCCTGTGGATACCTGTAAGAAATCAACTACTGATTCGCGGTAGGTGAGCGCTTTGCTGGCCGTCAATTAACAGCTCTCTTTTTGTTGTTTTTTTCGTTTCTTTTTTTGTTTTGTTTTGTTTGTTCATCGCAATCTCAAACGTTCTCTGGCATTGATGTATGATCTCTGGACTGGCAGTACTGCGCCACTGTAAGGATGATCACAATAATGAAAAGAACCAGAACTGTCATCAAACAGACTTCCAAAAAATCATATACACCGGACCATGACACATCAAAGAATTCTTCTGTATGAAATATCTGGTATTGGCCTATTCATAATAGCTATTCTCATATTTAAGACAGACAAAGGAATACTGTAGTTGCAAACTCCAAAAGCTTCCCTGAGAACCTTTTTTCCATTGCGCTTTCCACTGGAGATCCAGAACTGCTCTTCAGATTTCTTTCAGAAAATAAAAATAAGCTACTTTATAATACTTCAGAGTTCCCATGCCCAGTGGATATCTGAACACCTCGGGGTTGGGAGGCCCAGCACAGGTTCAGATTTACAGGTAGCTTGCAGCTCCAGCACTTGTAGCAACACAGAACGTAATTCATGTGTGAGAAGGTGATCTGGACATACGACCATAGACAACATGAGGGTTTAAGCCAGTCATACGCTAGTCTTGGATCAGACAAGACCCTGTTCTTGTAACGTTTTAACCCTTGGATCAACTCTGCAAGAGCGCGGCAACTCGGGAAAGATGCCCGCTCTTCACCAGCTACACAAGCCCCACAGCCTACTGGAGGATTTAACCTTCCGTCCTGATCTACCTCGTGGTCCAGGTAGAAAAATCCCACTTTTCTCAAGAAGGTCCAAAGTGAAGTAAACGAGAACATTGAGTTCAATCAGTTCCACATCTCAGAAATGGCCTCTTGGTTACGTTTTGGTCCTTTTTTTTTTTTTCTCCTTTTTCTTTTTTTTTTTTTTTTTTTNTTTCATTCATTAAACAAGTTTTCTAACTTGTAAACCTGAATACTTGGAGGGAAAGTTCCATCTTACAGTCTGTTCGCTTGCTCGTCTCCGTCCCGCGGCACTAAACCTGGATGCCCTTGACGGCTTGCTTGATGCTCTCCAGCAGGTCCTTGTTCTCCGGGTTCTGGTAGCACTCCTGGTTGGTGTACATGTCGGTCAGCGTGTTCACGTACGCGTCGAAGTTCTGCTCACTAATTGGCTCCTGCAGCCAAAAAAAAAAAAGCCAAATAAAAGCGTTAGTAGCAGAGCAGGAAGAGGCTGAGGTGTTTCTTTGCAATTAATCAGGTGTGTATGTACCAAGAGCCAAAGGTCTCCACGTCGGAGCCTCTTTGTGTGTGGTGCTGTACGTACGGGAATCTCCTCGTGCAACCCCTGATCCTGCCAGATCTTAACTGGGTCCTTAATTTTATGCATTGGCCTCGTGGAACTATTAACAGCATCAGGTTAAGCGTGTGCAGGCGGTTTGACAGGCTGGAGGCTGAATTAAGCCATGGAAATGAAGGGCTGGAGGACGAGAGGACTGCTGAAGCATCACGGAGGGAATGAAAGGCAAAGTTAGGACAGGAGCCTGGTCACCTTGGGCTCGCGTCCGCCCACACCAGCACGCCGCTGCTGCTGCTGCTGCTGCGGTACAGCTTTTGCTTTTGAGGGGCGTTGTGGAAACCTTGCAAATATCTGACTTGGAGTTAATGGGGAAAAAAGAAAGAGGGAAGGAAGAAAAGAACAGGAATAAAATGAGCATACAAGTCTCGTGGGTATTATTTAATTGGAGTTGCCTGAAACCTTGAAAAAATATTTGCTGAACAGTTTATTTGACCTTTATGTGTCAAATACTTTACAGAAAAGCACTCAGCGAGCGGTTTTCTGCCAGTTCGGCAGCTGGGTGAATACTATCCAAAACCGCTCTGCTGGAGGATGGCTTCTCTCCAACCAGCCTGAATTTAAATACAAACCCCAATGAAAAGGAATTTCCGCCCCCCCCNTCCCCCCCCCCCCAAAAAAAAAAAAAATTATGGCAGAAAAAATAAATCAAAAGCTTATTCCTCTGATCATTGAGATGGTCTTTATGAGTTGTAAGAGGACAACTTCCCCGACAACACGAGCCCCCCCTCCACACACCTGGTTTTGACAACAGTAATTACATTCCTGGGAATAGAGAGAAGGTAATTAATAGCCTTTTGTGGTTTTACTATTTTAATGCAGTCTTTTCATTTTGCAGTAACTCTATGGTAACATGCTGTGGGCTGTTAGACCTTGTTAAATTAAACAAAATACACTCTCTTTAAGAATGCTATTCTTTGGCTGCCAGCTATTCAAAACTGAATTGAAACTACCTGCATTATAATAGGAGCTGTAAGATCTTTCTGACGTTGAAATCCAATCCCTCCTGATCTCTGCTTGTGCTGTCTTAGCCTAAAAGGCGCTGGGTGCCCTTGATAAAGTTTCCTATTTTGTGATAATGCTCCCAGATGTAATGAGACAGAACAATAGATACAAAGGGAGATCAGCAGAAAATGACAACAAAAGGGAGATAGAACGCAAGCTTCAGAGATAAGGCAAAAGTACTGATCTTACAAAGGACATGTAGGTGTATGTGGAGAAATTCTCCCGCTCTTTAATTGTACATAAGCCTTATTGTGAACTGGGTTTTGCACAGCTCCCTCGATCACACCGGCCGGGGGAAGCGTTGTCGAAGTTTCTTACCATGTGCGGAAGGCGGATATTGGCAAGACTTTGGATTAGAGCCTGGCTCAACCCTGAGAGCTCCAGGAACAGGGCTTCGTTTTGCTCCTCTATGATTTTGTTTTCCTCCTCAATGTTCTTCAGGTTCTTCTCCATGGTGGAGATCTGCAGAGCAAGGAGCGGGGCAGGGTTACCAACCCTCCCGCGATGGCACCCACCGCCCCCCAGGCAGGGGGCACCCAGCCCTGGGTCTGGACACGCATCCCAGCACACAAACCTGCGACTGCAGTTTCACCATGGCCGCTTCCATCTCCGAGTTGGACTCGTTCAGCTCACTGATCTCCTTGTTCAGCTGCTTGATCTCCTCGTCGTTCTCCAGAACTGCAGGGGGAAGGTCGTGGTCAATCAGCAGACGCTCGCGGGAAAAGCAAAAACGTTGGGCTTTCTGCTGCGCCCATCCTGTTGCGTAGACAGCACCACTCACAAAGCCCTCGCCTTCGCTTTTGCATCCTCTAAACGGGATGCACATCTCACCTATTTATTTATTTTTTCATTTTTTTTAGTAATGTTTTTAGCATCATGGGTCAATGCTACTTTATAGGTCAATACGTAAATGCAGAATCCAACGGCAGCACAGCGGTGGGAGTCCGGCACATCCCCGCACCCTGCAGGGCTGATTGCCCTGAAAACTCAGGTCATTCCCTCCGGTCCTGAGTTTGGGAAGATGCCATTTAAAAAACTAATGCATGTCTTGATTAGAAATTACAAGGATCATAAAATAAAGTAATATTTCTAGGAGAGCGCGGATATTTATAGGTTCCACACTATGTAAGTATTCAAGTTAAATGCCTGAACCTTGTCAAATACCACAGAAACCTCAGTAATAGCACTGGAAATGCAAAGTGCCATCGCTAACAAAATTCCAGATCCAGAAATATATCAGGATTAAAAGCCCTGAATAGGTGAAAATCGCTGAACGACTGCAAGGGATTTGTAAAAATGCCAGTGAATATTTGAAAAAAAAAAAACCAAACCCCAAACCTAAACTCAGTTTCAGCATTAATGTTTTTTTTGCCTGGAATTTCACTACGGAAACCCCTTCTTTATCGTTTCACCGACTCCCTCACAGTGTGTCACTCAGGGAGCAGTGCCGGTACCATGCCACCGCCAATACCCAGGAACCCCCCAAAACGGGTGTTCGTAGCACATGATATCCTTGCAAATCCGGGACCAGATTTCAGTTGTTGAAACCTCCCCAGTCTGCAAAGAACAAAAGATATACGGGCTCAATATCCTGCCACACCTGCCAGGCAAAAGGAGCGAAAATCCTTACCGTCGCTGGTCTTGAACTTTGTGTTGAGAATTTCATCCCCTGAGAGTTTTCCTTTCTTCCCAGCAAAAGTAGCTCTTGGACACCCCGACAAACTGAAAAGCAAGTAAAAATGGATTTCATAAACTCTAGGTATTTATAGGTGCTTATGTTCCCAACAAGAGTGTGTACCATTTGGTGGAGTTCATGCTGCGAGACAGTTCTTCTAAAAGCTTTTTATGGTACAGAGGAAATTGCTTTATGAATAATGCCACAAAGCTCCCCATTTATAAAGCGAGAGCAATTTTCTCTGAGCAAAGATTAAAAAACACATAGTTTCCTAAAAGAAAGGGCATGACAGGTGAGGAAGGTGAGACGAGTCTGGCTGGCTTGGGCATCACATCCCTGTTTCGGGCGCCGAAGTCCTGTTCTGACTTGCTCATGGAAGGACTTTTCATGATTTTGCCCAATCCACATCTCACCATTGCAATATTGAAACAACTACGTGTTTTCTTCTGTGCAGAAAACTCCAACCTTGGAGCAACCCGACTGAGGTCGGCATGAAAAGCACCAGCTATCGAGCCTTGCAGGAAGAGCTGAAGGGTGCTCAAGCAGCATCTACGGGCAGGTAGGTTAGTCCACAGCAATGTCGTCACGCTCACGGTGATTTCAACCCTGCGATTTACCTTCTGTGAGTGAGGAAGCTCCCATTGGCGTGGCCGGAGCCGTCGCAACCCGGGGTTGGGCAGGTCGGGCCTTCGTTCTTCAACGACTTCCAGGAAAATGAGGAGCCGTTGAGCGATCCTTCCTTCTGCCTGCGGGCTGCGAGAGGGCACCCTGATGCGCTCCGGTGAGAGGCGTATTTACCGCTGATGTGCCCAAGCCCAACGCAGCCAGGAACCGGACACCTGGGCACAGGGAATTACCAAAAATTACAGCATGGGAATGAAGAGGGATGTAAGGAAATAAAGGATGAGCAGGAATGAGGAAGCCTGGGAAGCGAGCGCTTGCATTTGGGGATCTCATCTGGATCTTATGTGGTAGATGCTTCGTTGATGGAGAGGGCAGATGGGAGATTAAGGGCTACGACTGCCCCTTCAAAAGAGCCAAAGAGAACCAAGGTAAATCCTGCAAGAGGGAAAGGCTGTGGAGGTCACATCGCACTCACGCTTGCAGCAAAAGCAGGTCCCAGTGGTGTCCAGAACTCTGTGTTTGGTGCCTCACCACGGGCAAAGACGGCAGGTTGGGCTGCCTGACTGTGCATCCCAACGTGAACCAAGGCTGACACGTTCACACCCAACCACCACGCATTTCCAGCCAGCTCTGCCCAGTGTTACTGCCGAGGAACCCAGGGTCATCAACGTCATCACCCTACACCAGCACGGTCAACGCCATCTAGGAGCACTCTCTGCGCCCATGGGGACACAACCCTTCCCCGTCAACCAGTCTCTGACCCGGGAGCCGGTCAGGCTGCAACCTGTGCGCTGAGAAGCTGAAACCTTCTCTTGCAAGGAGGGCACCTGAGGGGTTTCTGAGCCCGTACCCCATCAGAAAGGACAAATAAACCCTGGGGCACTGCTTGCCTCCTCCTCCTCCTCCCGGTTTCACATCCCGCGGCTACCGAGAGATCAACCTGCACTCACAAAGGGGATAAAAGTGGGAATTACCATCACGGCGGCTCAGGAGCCCTCCCGCCCCTGTGCTTCTGCCGCCGTTTATGGCCGGTTAAAGCACACAGGAGCTGCGAGGGGCGTCGCGGAAGCGCTGACACGACTTGTGCTAATTGCCAGGAGGATGAGCGCCTCTGAAGGCACCTCTCCCCCCACCGCTCGCAAACTCCCCGCCTAATGGACTACTCACTAAATTCAGCGGTTCGGCAGAGCCCCGTCTATCTATTAAGGTTTCTGCTGTGGTTTGCATTTGTTTAAAGATGCCAGCCAATTATAAATACAGTTAAAAGTTTATTACTCAAGGGAGGTTGCTCTAAAAAGAGGGGAGGTGGAAATAGGTAAGAAATGGCAAAAATGACCCCCGTGTCGTCGGTTTGAAAGCAGTTAGGGACTTCGAGTTTCCCCAGCAAAATATCCGCTGAGCTGCTCCTGAAAATCGCAAGCTGCGTTTCACCGCAGAAATCATTACCCTGATTGTTTATATTTCGTAAGAAAGGGAGATGACAGCAGAAGGGGGGAGCTGTACACCCAGCCTTTTCCCGAGATAATTTGAAAAATGCTGATCTCGATTTTAATCAGCTGCAAATGCAGCACAATTCACTTATAATATCCCTGCCAGCAGGATCCTCAGTAAATTCATAACATCATTGCTTTTATATGATCACGAGCAAATTACTGAATCCTCAGGAGGAAAAGGAGAGGGGGGGAAAAAGAGCGAGAGAGAGAAAGAGACAAACCCCAGCATTTAGTATGCAGCCGTTACGGCCCAACCGTTACATATTTTACACTGTTAATTTAACTTTCATTACATTTTCATTGTTAAAAAATAAACCGGAGCCTTATTGTGCAAAACAGCCGGCTTGGACATTTTTTAATTTTTAATTTTTTGAATTATTTTTATTTAACGGAAGCACCAGTAGCTTTTGATCAATTAGGCAGCCGCGGATGCTTCCGTTTTATGCCAGGGCCGGGCTGAAGGTTGAGGTGATCTGTTCGATCACGTCTGTAGCAAATTACTTGAAGGATGAACAGCAAAAACAACAGGGACTAAACGACTTTCTCCTCGGTGGCGATGTGCAAAACTCGGCCGGGTTCCAAGTGGCGCTCGGTGCAGACGGAGGATGGATTTAGAGCCAAAGCTCCTTAACGCAAAAACCCGCGCCGGGCGCACCTTGCTGCGGGAACCAGAAGGCGAGATTTCCGAGGGCTGGGGGATGGCGGCAGCCAAGGGACCGCCGCACCGTTCTGTTTTGCACATCTCGGAGGAGCTTCTGCTCCTCCTTGGGTGTACTGGAGGAGCGGAGGTTGCCGCCGGTGCCGCAGGACGTTGGGGAATGCCTTCACGTCCTCATGCTGCAGAGACCCCCGCAGCCCGGCCGGCGCTGCCTGCGCCCTGCCCGCGGTCCCGCTGCCGACGGAGCAGCAGAGCCACAAGCAGCCTCCAAGGCCAGTCCGGGGGTGGACGGCGTCAGCTAGTCAGCTTTATCGCTTTTCTAGGAATCAGAAAATCCTGGCTCTGGTGATGCTCCAACCCCCATTTCTTGCCATTTTAGCTTCCCAGCGTTCGCACCTGTCAATAATACCTATTGTTTTTAGTTGTTGCTGAGTGATATTTACACTATTCAAGGACTTTTTTCAGCTTCCCATAGAAGCCCAGACAGAAGGGTGGAATGGCCAAAGGAATATTCCATACCATAGACATCATGCTCAGTATATAAATGGGGGTTAGCCGGGGGCGGGGGGGGGGGAATCCACAATCACTGCTCAGGACAGCGCCGATTCGCTGGGCAGTGAGAGTGACCCCTGTCATTATTATTAATGTTATTTTTCCTCTTCTGTTATTGTTTCTATTAAACTGTCTTTATCTCAACCCACCTGGGTTTTCTCTCCTTTTCCCCTTCTTTTTTCTTCCCCCTTCCCCTCACCCTTCCTGGGAGGGGGGGCAAGGGAGGGTGATCAAGCAGCTGTGTGGTTCTAGTTGCTGGCGGGTGTTAAACCAGGACAGGGTGGACTAGGAGAGCCCCAGTCCCTGGTGAGGATGCCAGGGGGGACCGTCGTTCCGCTGGGGACACCCTGACAGCTCATCCCGCGTTCCTGTACCCGCACCGGCTGCACTGTAACTAAACCGCCGTATAAAAGCCCCTTTCTCCTTGCACGGGGAAGAAATCTCTTTGCACTGGGCAGCCCCTTGGCACATCCCCGACTGGTCCCAGCCCCGAATGGCGCAGGCAAGGATGAGCAAAGCCACGGCTTCCCCAGCCCCGAAGGACATGTGTCCCTTGGGAAAACCTGGAGAGGGGCGACGTCCCAATGGGGACATCTGACTGCAGTGAAAGAAGCAAACGTGCAACCGCTGGCAGTTGCACAAGAGCATTTGCTGCTTGTCCTTTCCTTCGCTGTGTCACTGCTTAATGGCACAGCAGTACAATGCCACCAGCAACTTAGTGTATTTGAGCCAAAAAAGGATTTTTTCCCACAGATTCTCGAGTAGGTTGCTTAATTTTTAATAAACTCCACTAACTCCTGCTAATTATCGCACGGCTCATTTAACTGGGAGGCTTTCCTTCCTGTAGACTGAGGAGTAAGAACAGAACAGATGGTTCAAATACCATCTTTCACTTAAAGGTCCTTCCCGCGGCTGGCGTATCCCAGTTTCCTGCAGCCCCCGCGGAGCTCTCCCGCACCCACCGGGTCCCGCTTCGGCTCAGCCGCTGCTCCAGGGAAAAACTCGGGCACGGGGAGGTGTTCACCTCTGCTCTTCTGCAAGGGCAACACCTTCCCTAGGGCTAAAATGGGGAAAAAAACATGCATTTGGGGACAGACTGCTGAGCCAAAGGGGTTTGGCCAGAAATGCCAGTGCTCACGGGCATCCAGAAACTCTTGGAGGGGGTTGATAAGTTTTTCCACATTTCTTTTTACCCACCTGCACCTGCACTTGCTGGGTGAGCGGACAGGCTCCAGAAGGGCTGGGGATGCTCTGGGTTAACCAAAAACAGGATACTGGAGTCAGTGCTGGCCCCAGCCCCGCCATAAAGGCTTTGATGTCCTGTAGCTGTGTGAGGGGTCGAGACACAGACCCCAAACCTCACATCAGGCCCTGGACGCCGAGCCCGTGATGCTGGGGCTTGCTAAAAGTCAGGACAAATGGATTTCACAGCAATGAAAGCTCCCGAGGCAGACTAAGGGATTTAAAATCCCTGTTCCCAGTAGGATAAACCCCCTGGGACGTTCTGAAAAATTCAGCCTGAGGCAGCAGAGACAGACTTTTTCTGTTCACTCCGAATATTCAGCCATGGCAAAGACTCTGCAAAACGTGTCTTATTGGGGGTTACCGGATCCTCACCCGACCCGATGCTGGGTAGTTTCTGTTTCTACCGTGTTCCTGGGAGTTAAGCAAGCCCACCAGCACCCCTCGCCTGCCAAGTGCTGCCCAAAAACCTGCGACATTTCACCTCCCTGTGGGTTTTTACCCTCCTTTACAACACTGGTGATTTTTCCAGGCATTACATCAAGCGCAGGTAGGAGAGGTTCACGCCCTACCAGCCTACATTTCACATCCGTAAAAACAAGTGAGAAAGAATACACCGTTACCTCCCCAACCTCCTGACTTTCCAATCGCATTTCAAAATTACACCCCCTTTTTGGGGATCAGGGAGAAATTCCCCGGAAAGCAGCGGAAGAGCTTTGGCAGCGCCCGCTCCAGCGCGGGCAGACGATGCTCCGAGCAGCGCCAGCGAGGGGGGATGCGGGATGGATGCTGCTCCCCTGCATAAACCTGCGCGAGGCAAAGGGGATCGAGCGGAAAGGGTCCGCTCGGGAGTTTTCTCCAGACTTACTTCATCAGCTCTGGGTCTTCTTTATCATCCTTTGTCGGGGTGATCTTGATCCCACTTTTCTTGGCACGAGGGCAGCCTGACAGACTGTGGTTAAAAAGAGAAGAAAGGGCTGTCTCACTGGCAGAATCACTGCATTTGCTATTCCCCCGCTCCAGTCATCTTTCCCTTGAATTTGGCACAGTGTTTTTGATCTCTCTCGTTTTGCAGCTTCACATCACGAGGAGAAGTCAGGAGGAAAAAAAAAAATAATAAAAAATTGAGGGAGATGGACAGTAATTAATGGTGTCTAGATAAGGAGATATCTGCTAACAGCCTGCGATGTTTAATGGAATTGTTGAAACAGAAGGCTCAGATCTCTGCTATTAATGCTCTAAAGTGATAATAGAAGTCATAAATAGGTAGCATTATTAACGGGAACATTGCATCAGCTAAAATCTGACCCTTTGTCTTCTATTCTGTTGAAGGGAGCTTCTAATCAGATGCTGGAAACATCAAAAAAAAAAAAGAGAAGTCAGATTAAAGANAAAAAAAAAAAAAAAAAAACAAACCAGAAAGAGGCTACAGAGAAAATAATTTAAGGGAGATCTTACCTTCTATGCGATGCATAATTTCCTGTTATGTGACCAGAGCCATCACAACCAGGAGTAGGGCACCTGCGGAGGAAAGGGATGCTCAGATTAGCCTGGGGATGTGAGCAGGGGATCGACGCTTTGCGACAGCTCATTTCAAAGAGAAATGTAGGGACTGTCAACACAGAAGCAGGTTTTTCTTCCTGCCTCTTCTCCCTCCGTAAGAACAAGGTCTGGTCTGTAATATCCATGATACCAAAGTCGATGCATCGCTGCATGATGTCGGTGTCGGAGAGGAACATCTGTGGGAAGAGGTGGGGATGTTGGGAGCGTGGCAGGTAGGTGCTCTTCAGAGGGGGGATGTGGGTCCCAGCCTCTGTCCCCATCCTCACCAAGGGAACAGCTCAGGAGATGATAACAAAGGAGCTAAAAAAAGACCTCCAGGACAGTGTCCGTCTTCCTGAGGAAGACATAAGGAGATGGCAGATACCATCCAGGGCCATTGGGCTGGATGCAAGCATAGACAAGACACCAGGAAAATAGCCTACAACTCTGGACAACTTGGCCATCAAGCTTTCTCCTCCAGGGCCACCTTGGCCAACACCAAGAGGAAGCCCAACAGAAGGTCTCAGCTCAGGTCTGGGTGATTTGGCAGGGGCTAACTTCACTGAGGGCAAACAGGCACCCCACCCCAGGAGGGTCCTCAGAGTCCGAAACCATTTGATGCCTCTGATGGAAAGTAATGAAGGAATAGGAGGGAAAAGGTGAGGTTAACCTCGGGTCTCCTCCTTCCATAACACCACGGGCAAGGGACAGGGGTGTCTACAAGGGGACAGCTGCCCATGGGATCCCCTTGGGATGGGGATCACCAGGTCACCACGCAGGGTGCACCAGCAGCTTCTGGTGCGTCGGTGCAAAATCTGCCCCTCGGTCCTCAGCTGCTGCCGTTACAAAGGGGTCTTTGAAGGTGCAGCCATGATCATGGGTTTGAAGGTAAGCATCCAGCACTCCGGGACGCAATTGAAAGCAAAGCCTAGAGAATAGTTCTGTGATCACACAAACCCGCACAAAGGCTAGCAGGGGCTGCGAGCGAAGATAATGGCACGAGTTAAGCACCGCATCATTAAGGGCGCAGAAGCGAGAAAGGTGAGGGGATATGAAGTACCACGAGTACAAAGATCTGCTCCGAATGATGTAGGTGATGCGGCGGACATAAAAGTTGTCATGGGGACAAGGAAGAGAGGCGAGGAGTGCTCGCCAAGGATGTGCACGCCAGCCTGCCAATTAGCCAGGGCTGTTTGAGTCAAGTGATTAGGACCGGGGGGAGGAAACCCACCGTGCTGCCACGGGACAAGCGGGAGATGCCCAACCGCTCGCTTCTGAGCCAGAGCAAGCACAGCTCACGGGATGACCACAAGCTTGCGGAGTGCCCTTTCTCTTTGAGGGAGGATTTTGCTTTGTCCCCGCTTTCCCGATCCCCATCTTTAAAGCCACCAGTGCCTGGTTTGGTAGCACTGGTTGGAAGCCCGCAGCAGAGCAGGGAGTGATGTGTCTCCAGGACAGCCCAGTGAACTGATGGGCAACGTGTGGCGGTGCACGGGCAGCCCCCGAGGCCAATGCCTTTGGGAAAGCCCACGCCTGTCCCGGGCAATGGTATAGCTGGGGTGCTCTGGCCCCCGAGAATCAATGGAGCAACGGTTTCCACAGATGCATTTAGTTCTGCAGCTTGGAAAATGGCCTGTTAAAAAATCCTTTTTTTTTTTTTTGTTATTAGAAAATATCAAAATTCTTCTCCTTGCACCAGCTCTGAGGGAGGGTTTGGCATTTGCGGGCCATTGAATAGTTTCCATTGGCAAAAAAAATTGGCATCTCACCTGGGGTGGGGACACGTCCTGGTCCCAGAAGGGTGGCAGGGAGACTAAGTCAGGACCAAGGCTCGGCCCGCTCAGACCCAAGAAAATATAAATGCACGTAGGTCCGGTGCAGTAAGAGAAGGGACACATCCAGCAGGACGCCGATGAGGGTGCAAATTCTCTACCTCATTTAGAAATTACAGGTTTAAGAGATGACTGTGACATTTCCCTGCTATACACTGTTAAAGCAGAAAGCAAAACTATTTCTTTGTTGTTCTAGCTTCAGGGTGGGATGAAATTATGAAAACACTAACACCAAACTCCTTTTTGCCTTTCAGGACTTTTAAAAAAGGGAGAGAAGTGATTTGAGTTTTATTTTTAATTATCTGGAGACAAATCATACCGACAGAGACCTTTTATTGCATGTTCCAGCCTGGAGCTATTTTTTTTATATCAGGGATATTAACCCCTGAAATAGAATTTATAATGGAAACACTGACATGGCCTTATCTGAAGTTGTGAAAAGCGATGACGGCGCTATCTGTAATATCTCCAAATCCTCTTCCCTTCCTCCCTCCTCTGCTCCCGTCCTCACCAGGACAAAGTAAAAAAGCAGTACTTGGGAAACAGCATTAAAAAGCTTTGTTTTGGCCAGAAGTCTCGTTTTAAATAGTATTTTGATAAAAAGCACTGGCATTGGATGCCCAAGGGGATCGGGACACTGCACGGCAAGGCTCGGCGCGATGCTCGGTCTCAGGGACGACCCCGTCTGCTTTCTCTCTGGGCCCTTACTGGAAACGGGCACTGTTCCTGAGAGCTTTTAATATCTTTAACGCTAATTGCCTGATCACTGGGCTATTCTTTAAGGCTGTTGGAGAAACACCAGTTCAGCAAAGCTCTCTTAAGAGGTACTTTCAAAATGTATATCGTCTATAATGCATGATTAAGTGTACTTAGCACTAATCATGTGAGTCCTTTCCCTCCACTAGCATATTCTATTAATATCAACTAATCCGGCTACTTTTTCCACCTCTGTGATAAGGAGCAGGTGGCTAACGAAAATTTTCCTGGCACCAGCACCCGCCTCGGCGGTGGGGTGCAGAGCAGTCCTGGACCCGCGCTGCCCTCTGGGCCACCAAAATGGGATTTGGGGCTTTACTGACCACCTTAGTGACCAAAGGGGCTCCTGACTTGACTATTCTTACCATGGCTCCGAATATCACTGAGTGCATACAGCACACAGGACATACTTATTTTTTCTGTGATGAGCCTCTGCAGTGTGAAGCCCCCCATGAGGTTTTACTCTCCATAGAGGCTCTTCAGTTATGGTTGTGAATATCTCAGTGTCTAAATAACCCTGAAATGGGATTCAGCAAAGCGGGGAGCTCAGAGGAGAATCAGCCTCCAAAAATTGGCTGACTCCGTGGAAGTGATGTTGGAAAAAAATTCACAATTAGCTTTTCCCCAATGATGAAGGTTGGGGGTGGGGGGTGGTTGGGTCCCCCCAGAGTCTCCATCTATTTTAAACACAATTTCTATTCAACTTTTCTTCAGGGGAGGCAACCTAAGCAAGAATTTGGGAAACCCTCTTGTGAAGAATAAGCTCCTAGTGAAAATGAGGAGCTTTGGGAAGTCAGCAGCAAAGCTGAAAACAGGATTCAGAGGAAGATATTTGAATGGAAATGTGAACACCGGGTTCCTCTCATCAGGAGCAGGAACGGGCACAAAGAAATTCATGTGCCCGTGAGCTCTTTGCCACTGGCTCAGGATCCGACCTCACCAAGCCTTTGCTTGCTCCCTCTTACATTCCCTCACAAATCAAACTCCGGTGGAAATGAATAGGAACCTCTGTCACTGCATCCCAAACAACCCCTAAAATTCAGCATAAAATTAGCATCCTAGGTTCTCCAAAAGAGTTGGCTTCTTTTCGCAATGTCCTGGTGGTATTTTCCCAGCTGTGTCTCTACCCAAAAATAAAGCGTGTGCCTTTATCTTGGCTTTGGATTATTTGAGAGCCGTACAAAAACATTGAATGAAAAGGGTTATGGCACAAACTGGGGAAACAAGAGCTTGGGAAAAGACACCAAATGAAGAAGAAAATAGCATATTTCTACAGCGCCCAAAGGAAACCTGCCAGGGATGCAGGTTATTTCTGATCCCCCCTCCCCAAAATAAGCCTTGCTCCATGATGCTGACTCTTCCCGACGCGGCAGCTGGAGGCCGGGCTCCACCAGAGCTCCTCGCAGGCGAATTTTGATCATCTCTTTGAAAGGAGAAGGGAGGGGATGGAAAAGCAAAAGCAGAGCAAGAGGAGGGGGTGGCAGGGAGGGGGAAGAGAGAAAAAAGGGTGGAAAAAAAGAAAAAAAAGGAGTTCCAAGTTGAGCGCAAACATACTTGAGGTCAGCAGAGTGGGCAGCCATGAGGTTTCTGAGGCTCTTGTCAGCAAGAGGACAACCAGAAAGGCTGAAAGAGAAGAGATGGAATATCTGGATAAGCA
>RSEF01000020.1:8567374-8577898 GCA_003993805.1 Himantopus leucocephalus
AAAAAGAAAAAAGGAAAAAGAAAAAGGGCCGGGGCGTGGGGAGGGAGAGGGGCAACAGAAGGTGGGAGGAAACAGAACCAAACTATCCACATGGTCAAAAAATATACTAAAAGAAAAAAAAAAAGTTGTCTTTAGAGTCCAAACCATGAAAAAAGGGTCAACCCACCTGCGGTGAGAGGCATAGTTTCCAGTTATGTGTCCGCTGCCGTCACAGCCTGGGGTTGGGCAACTGGGCAACAACAAAACAGCAACAACAACGAGTATAAGCGCTGGAAAGGAATTGGATTCACCCGAGCGCCGCGGATCTGCAAAGCCAGCTGAGCCCCCCTCGGGGTCTGTCTGCTGGGGGGCGGTCAGCCAGAGCCCTTACAGCAGCTCCTTCCATCGGACATCGGCATGTGCTTATATGTTTGCATGTAAATAAACCCGCTCTTTCCCTTTCGGCTCCCTTTCCTCCCTTTTTTTGTTCCCAAAAGATCACAAGGATACTGAAGAGAATTTGAAAAAATTGAAAAAATTTGTGGCAAACGTGAAGAAAGTGTCCCAAATACTTAGTTGCTTGGTTTTTCTCCGTGGCAGTGGAAGACTTAAAGCAGCCTGCTGGATGGCATGAACGCACAGGCGTGAACACCACTGTCTGGGCGCTGCCGATTTGGATGATTTTTGCAAGCTCTGGCTGTGGGAATCGGCTTATTCCCCCAAAGTGTCAAATTTCAGCTTTCTGAATTTTTTTTTTTTTCCAGCCCTTATAGCTGCAAAGAAAAGCTTGAAAACAAGTGTTCGCTCCAGCAAGGGAGTAAAAGTAACCTTTGACTTGTGTGCCTGGGGGCTCCTAAATTGAGGACAGGCAGAAGCTGCTGCATCCCGCCTGCTGCCTTCGCCGGGGACGCGGTTCCCACCCGTCCCTCTCCGCTGCCTCCGCAGAGAATTGCCTTTGCACGGGTGATGGGAAAAGGTGCCATCCCTTCTCAGTATCCAGGGAATAAAGTCTGGTTTGTGCATGAGCAGTGAGGCTGTGGCACAGCCGTGCCCTGCCTTCCCGAGGCCAGGGGGTATGCGAGAGAGCAGGGATGTCCCGGGACACTGCAGGGATGTCCCGGGACAGTTTGGCCCGGCAGGTTGAGGCGTGGGGATGCGGCTATTCCCTGCTCGCCCAGAGTCCTTTCCACGGCCACGGCACCCACACAAAAGCAGTGAGCCCTTGAGCCAGCGCTGATATGAAGGTGTTCGAGCAGCAGTGATGTATTGCTACGCAGTACCCACTCGCGTGCCGATGGGTGGGCGAGGAGAAGACAGAGGTGAGGAGCACCTTCACGGCAGCTGCCATCAGTGCCTGGAGGTGGCCCAAGAACTACACCCAGACACGGAGCATCGAACAGGCACAGCGGGCAAGCCTGCTCCTGCGTTAACCACAGCTAATTCATTGCAGCCCTTGGGCCAGAAAGGAAGAAGGATGCTAAATGGGGAGAGAAGGCTCAGGGCTGCCCACGACACCATTTATTTATTCCAGGGCTGTTTCCATTTAGGAAATTTCTCTACCCTCATAATACCATTAAAGCACGGGAGGACTTCAGGGCTCTACCTCCGAAATCGCTATTCACATCGCTGCTGAGTTTTAAAAAAGCCTTTAGAGCTTTGCATAGGGCAGCTGGTCCGTGCTTTGCTCATTTAGGGAAGATGCTGCTGCTGCTCTGCCCCCACGGGTCTCCTCCCTGCCTGTCTGCTCCCTCAGCCTCCTGCCTGCGTAGCCAAATAACGAGCTACGTTGTATAAGGTCAGCAAAACGATGCCCGCTGACTCTTCCCCGTTTAACACACGGGAAGGTCAGACGCACAGGCCCACACGCAGCAGATCTGCTGGGATGCCTGCGAGGGGACACCTCCCCACCACGACCTCCAGACTGATCCTGACGTGCCATTAGATCAGAGCCCGGTCCGAGCTGCAGCGTTTGGGTCAGACTTTAAACATTAATCATTAGTTTGGGGATCAGTGCGAATGCAGAGCGATACTCTATCTAATAGAATAGACATGGGTCTCTATTTCCACCCACCCAATGCCATGAATACACAGATGTGAGCGGGGTTAGGATCTCTCTCCACTATAAGATGCAGCATGACAGCAGTCTTGCTGCAGCCCTAATTCATGTTTTGTGGACCTCCGGTATCACCGTGATGGGACCCATTGCTCTACGTTAAGCAGCCAACAAGTCCTGTCTTCCCAAGGAGGCACCTTCTGGTTCAACACCCCCATCGAGACGGTACTGAGGTCCCTTGGGTGCTCTTGGCTCCACAGCATCACCCGGTGTCCCAAAACGAGGGGGCGGGAGATTAGGCAGGTTCCATCACTGTGCCAGAAACACTCTTGCAGGAAAATACCAGGGAGAACGGGCCTTGCAAGGAGGTTTCCACATCCGCATCCGTGAATCCTGAGAGCACCGAGCTCCCCAGAAAGTTTCTTTCACCACTGCAGAGTTTCAAGGCCATGTGGGAATGTATTTTGCCTCAATGATCTGTGGTTTTATGAGAATAGGGTTTCTCTTCGAGCTTTCATTTGAACCGCTTAGATGAGGGAAGACCAATCACAGTAAGAAAGGGAACTACACTTCTAATTTTTAAAATGTATTTGCTAATAAATTTTGTCTCCTGCCAGCCTGGCTGTGCTGGGTACATATTTTATACATTTTGGAGGAAGAGACAAGAAGGCAGGACTTACGTGAGCAGCTCTTTCTTGATGTCCTTGGAGAGGAATTTAAGCTTGAAGTTGGTTAAAGTAACTTCCCCTGGGTATTTTCGTTCTTCAAAGTTTTCCTCCGACACTTCTTGCTCATCAGCTTCCGAGGAGGCAAAAGAGTGGGCGGCAGGCTCTGACTGCAAGAAAACAGCCAGGAGAAGTGGTTGCAGTGGTGATCATCGCTGCTGAGCCATGGTGGGAAAGGATCCCAGGTCCATCCCAGTTAGTGCAGCGTTGCCAACACTCCTGAGCCCTTTGCAAGCACCTCGCAGTACCCAAACCAGGGTATGTATGTACTTTTCATAGGAGAAATGTGTAAAACACATCTGTACAGGGATTTACACTTGGCTTTCCCAAGGTCTTGAAGGGCTGGAGATCAGCGCAATGCCCCATACTCACCCTCACCTGCCTCCCCCCGGGCGGAGAGGCAGTGCGTCGCTTCCAGTGCCAGGACACTCACCCCAGCCAAGAGGTAATGGCTGGGTTCCCCCACCTGCAAGGATTAATGTTACTGGGATCTGCTAATGGCAGATATAAATCATCCTGGGGAACGTCACCAGGAGCATTACTGGTGCAAATGAGCCGAAAGGATTTACAACGCAGAAAGCACTGCAGACCCAGGGCAGCGCAAGTGGTGAGTTCTTCCTTAGCAAGACCACCCCAGAGGAGCCAACAGCACCCATGTTCACCCCAGGACACCTCTGCCTTCTGCCTGACTGTCCGCAGTCAATGTCTGGTAGCACTGCTGAAGCTAATAATACTTCTCTCCGAGGCTCAAAGGGCAAAGGAGGTGGCTGGGGGAAAAATAGGACAACTCTGCAAGCACACATGGCATTCAGTTCCCCATGAGGTGTTATTTAAACATCAAAAGTCACCACTCACCTCTTCTGGCTCCTCTTCCCGCTGACGGTTTGGTTTAGTGTAGTCAATGGGCCCGTCCCATTCATCCTGGCGGGAGGTCTGGCTGGACTGGGGGGAGGTCATGGTGCTGCTCGTGGCACTGGTACTGTTTTGGCGCTGGGACACATCCGGGGACTTCATGCTGGGACTACTGCTGCAGCTGCTGCTGCTGGGAAAGGCGCTCTCCCGTTTGCGGTGCTTGTTCATACTCAAGTCCAGAGTCCCATTTTCATCCACCTCTATGTCCATGGACTGGAAGGTTGGAAACATGCCCAGCGTTAGCAGCTGCCAGCAATTCCCGATGGGAACCTTGCCCCCATTTGTCTTTTGCAGTGTGGGGGACAGGTTATTCATGTCCCGTCCTCTCCACAGTCAGTTAGAAGGAACTGAATGGAAGGGATGCTCTTTCATAAGTATTTCAGAAACATGCCGTGCAAATGCACCCCTGTACCACCAGCAATGTGGCGTTTTGACTCAGTTGCTCAAGCACAGGCATCTAGTGCCATTTAAGGTGCCCCATGGTATCTAAGATATCTGCCCAAGGCTGGGACTGCAACATGGGGCTTCTGGAAACCTGTGTTTCTCTGAAAAATAGCTGGAGGTCAGCCTGAACGCAACTGGGAAATCTCAAATGGCATCAGATACAGACCAGTGAGCAACTGAAACCAGCCCTGAGACTGTGCTTGGAAACGATGCTCGTCTCAGGTGGCTAATTTGAACCACAATGCGTCTCCATAACACACTAAGAGCCAAGATTACCTCCTCCAAACTGCATCACCCAAAGCAGGGAGCAAAAGGATGATGATGAGTCCCTGCATTCCCTCTATATTCAAAAATTAAAATGAAAGGAAGGGCAAAAAGAAAAAAAAAAAAGGTATTTCTCCCATCCCAAACGTCAAGTTTTAACCTGCTCCGCTGCGTGCTGGCGCGGTGGTCCCCGGGCACGCTGGGCTCACCTTGCTGGGGGCCTCTTGCTGCTTGGTGCTGAGATTCTCCGGCATTTCCCAGCAGCGGGTGGAGAGGTTGAGGATGGCAGTGGCAGCCATGTGCGCAGCCTCGGCGTCGTGGGAGTAGTCGAAGCCTGTGGAGGAAGATGAAGTGCTCTTCACGTAACTGCTGGAGGGGCTGTGGCTGGGGGAAGAGGCCTTTGGAAAAGGTTTGGCTGGAATAAAAAGAGAAGGAACAACACAAGGCGAATGTATAACCAGCACGGGCAGCGGTGAGAGGTTAAGTCAGTGTGAAACAGGCAATGTATAAGCAGTTCCAGCGGCAACCTGTGGTTATTACCCACCCACGGGCTATTTTGTTGCCCGGGATGTGCGATAGGAGCAGTGCTGGCTGCGGCTTGTGCAACGGTCTCTCGGTGCGAAAACTTAATTCATGAACTGAATCTGCCATCAAGTCCCCAAAACATGAGTGCTCTTCTTCATTAAAGCTACCCTTGGTGGAAGCAGTCAAAGGAGAAAGCTTAGAGAAGCTTCCTGGCTCTTTTTTTGTTGTTCCTAACTTACCTGCAGGGCTGACTTAAGGGGAGATTTCTCGTAGCACGTTTGAAAACTTACAATTTAAAAAATTACATTAATAGCAAAACCATGGCCATGAAATACAAGCTTCCGATGATGACACCAGTGAAATACGGATTTTCTGACAGCTGACATACCATTTAAATATGCCTGAATAACAGGATTTATTACACAGCCGCACGTGGCCATGGCACCGCACTGTTACTGTATGTCACAACACGCAGCAGGGCAATCCTGGAGACGCAATTTCTCTTTACGCCCCATGAAATGAAAGCGAGTATTTCCCAGGGTTAACCCACAATAAAACTTGCCCTAATCTCGAACCTGGTCCTGTCTAGGAGGTCCCTGACCCACACAGAGTCCCTCTGACGTCAGTAGCTTCGGTGGGTGCAAACCGGGGATCATCTGGTTTTGAACAGTCACAGGACTGTATTCTGAATCAATTAGCAAAATCTTCACATTCCTAATTGATTTCACTATGCCCTTTTTGGGGGGGAAAATCCACCCCTTTCAGTGGGAGCCTCGCCAGGGAAGACTCAGAAGCTTTGGCCCGACGATGGCGAAGCAGCAAGTCACCCTTGGTTGATGTGGCTACAGAGCAAAGCGATTTCATTATTTCCATTACAAACTCGTAATATAAGACACTATAAAATGCTAATCTTCCCGAGGACTGCTTTCTTCCTCGTTGTGTGCGTATATAATGCATATTGACATTAATGGGAGTTATGCACACACATGCAGGGGAATATAAATCCCTCTGGATGAAGATCTCTTTAAAATAAGTTCTCAGTGAAAGGAACAGATTTCCCTGCTATGATTGGCAATCATATTCATCTTGTCGCTTTGATTAACTCATTGGAGGTTTGCCCAAATGGTTATTCTTGTGTATGGCTGCTTGTTTTCGAGTCCGGTTTAATCCATGTCTTTGCGGCGGGGTGCGGGTATTTGCCAGCCCAACCTGACAATATCCAGGATCGTGAGATGCCAATTTCAATTTCACACCGTAGGCTCAGCGATGCTTTTCCATTTCATAAGTATTTCTACCACTAATAGACTCGCAATCAGCAAATTAGTAAAATAAGTGATGAGAAAAAATAGAAAGGATTATCCTAGTAGGTCTGCTGGAATTATTTTTGTCAGTACAATTACCCTGAAAATTCTTTGCTAATATTGCAAATAACACAATCTATTCAGCAAGAGAATCACTTGTGCTGGGAAACAAATTACTTTTCCATCAGCCCTAACCCAGGATGACAGTGGCAGTTGTGCTCTCTGGCCTCCATCCAATTTCATTGTCTGATCCTTTACAGATTTAGTACTGTAATAAAGGGCGCTTCCATTGTAGTGCAACAACCGGGATGCTTTCAAGTACGAGCACTTTTTAGAGAGCAGCTGCACCAGGATTAAACAGGATTGTGGAAGTGGGATTAGCCAGACAGAAAGCCCTCTTGGGGCTGCTGACTTCTGCAAACTGGGCTCCTAAATNTTTTTTTTTTTTTTTTCTTAAAAAGATGTCTTCAGGTGCACTTTTGGTGTCGAAGGGAAGGAGGAGGTTTAACATCAGTCTGCGGCAGGCTGGCTCCCCATGCAGCTCCCCTCCTGCTCCTGACAGCCCAGCCCCCAAGGGTTTATTTAGCCATTTCGTTTTCACCCACGCTTTTGTTGCACGGTGTTGGAACCAGTGCAAGGTCCTCGGTACGGAGCGGAGGTGGGTGGCTACGATAGGAAAGAGCTGGGAGATGGCAGGTGGGTGATCGATAGGTAGCAGAGCTGGAGAGCAGAGCACGGCAGAGAAGACAAATGGGTGGAGTGGGTCATATATAAGATGGAAGAGAAGAAAACTATAATCCATTTAGCTAGATGAGGAAAGACAGATCAATAGATATGAACTGCAAAGCAATGGGGACCGACTGAGGACAACTGTGTAACTTATCCCACCTAGAGACATCGCTCAGATTAATGTTCCCACCACTTGATGCAATTCTTCCCAAAGCCGAAGCCAAAGCGACTCTCCCCCAAGCAAAGCTTTCCCGGCAGCCACGGGCTCCTCTCTCCACCAAAGGTGGACACCTTGGAACCCAGCTCAGCCTCCCCATCCCCATTTCTCCCCGGCTCCACAGCAGCAGGAGGGATCCAGCAGCTCATGCCCAAGACTCTCCCATCACCCCAAGGCCACGATCCCAAGAGCCTCACGACACGCTGAGAAAGACAGAAAATGCAAACCCCAGCCCAATCCCTGCTCCCAACTTACATTTAAAGGCTTTAGGTGAGGTTTCGCTAGTCTGAATCTTTGGGGCAAGCATGCGTTTGCCAAAAACCTGAGCATCAAAACTTGCATAATCGAAGGTGACCTTGGAGTACTTCTCCAGCTCCTTGGCCAGGTTGGCCCGGGGGGTTGCTGGGACCATGTTGGGCCGGTAGCTTCCATACTGAGGGATCTCCAGTTGCTTCACAAAGCACATAGGCCTGAGGACAAAACAATGAGCAACAGTGATTTCTCTTTTCCACGATGAGATGGCTGTTGGGAGGGGATCAGACGTTGATGGGGACAGATAGCTGCACCTTGTCCCCGAGGAATTACTGGGGAAGAGGAGGCAGCGACAGCACTTTTTCTCTCCCAGATGCAAGTCTGCATCTGGTTTGGGTCCCTTAGATGCTTTTTTTTTATTTTTTCCCCTTTTCCCCCCCTCTATTTTTCTCTTTTTAAGCAAAGAACCAAGGTGCCGATCTCATCCAAAACAATATTCTTGCAGGCTGCTGTGGTGTGGCAACATTTTCCAACAGCAGCAGAAACTTGGGCATCACTTATTTATGGGAGCACGATGCAGGACGGCATGTGAAGGCGTGAGGACCCCCAGTTTAGCTCTGCTCCCCCCCCACGGATTCATTAACAAGGCACCAGGGCCTCTCCCCTGCCTGCAGAATCCCTCTTAAAGACCCGCTTCTGCTGGCCTGCCTATCATGAATCAATTTGTCTTGCATATAAATTGTATATAAATGGCCTATTGTTATTCTCCTTCCTGTGACCTCTTTCCACCAGCGAGTCTCGGAGCGGGAGCTCCTTGGAGCATGGACCATCCTCGTGATGTGCTCAGAGCGCTCCGCGCCCGGCACGGGCTCCGCTGCAAATAAATAAGTAATCGCCCTAAATGGCCTTTCCAAAGCACGGAGCGCCGGTGCACCGGGGTGCTCAGGAGTCCTGGTGAGCAAATAAATAAATTAATCAGACCTCGATGCCTTTGTGGGAGTGCTGCTCAGGGCTCGTGCTGCGGTTTTGGTCCTGCTCTCCTTGCAAAATAACTAACCATATTACAATCCATCTGTAGCCTCATGAATCACATCAGCTACGGAAGCCAGCATCTATCAGGGACATCCTTAATGCGAGACAGCCCTTTCTCCCGGGAAGATAGAGACAGGCGAAATAACAAAATAAATGTGACTGGTTTGGAAATGAGCGGCAGGTTTCTCTCCTCTGAGCCGCGCGGGCTAAGGAAGGAAAGCCGGTGGACTTACGCGAAACTGCCATCGAGTGATTTATATGTAGCCTAAATCTCCTCCTCCCCCTCCCCGAGCCCACCCCACTTATAATGCTAATATAATAGCCGTCATTCTCTGGCAGTTTGCATCGCAGAGCAATCGGCACAAATGCCTTCTGCTGCACTGGTAAAACCCTTTGGCCTGTAGCCTCAGCATTAATTGATGCTACAGAAGCAATTCATTGTCCTCAATGCCCTCCCTGGGATCATCAATTAAATATCTCCCCACCTTGGCGAGACCTATGATCATAATAACAGGACTCAGCAGTATCAAGATACAGCCGGAGGGAGCGGTGACGGCTGCTCTTGCGAGCGTGGCGTGGCGGGGAGGGCTGGGGCAGCGGGGGGACGCGGCGCTGGGCTCGGCGCTCCCAGTTACCTGAGTATCCGGTCAGAATTGGAGCTGGTCTTCGAAGGATCACCAGACTGGGTTTGTTGCTTTTCATGCGATTTGGCTAATTTTTCAGCAGCAGCAATGGGGCACCCAGATAAACTGTGAGAGGTTTTGTTGTTGGTTTTTTTTTTTTAAAAAAAGAAAGAGGAAAAAAAAAAGAGAAGGAAATGAAGTGTGAGGGCTGAGCATGAAAATCTTCATTTCAGGGACCCAGAGCTGCACTGACCCCATGAGAAAAGCATTGCATTTAAAGGGTTTTGCTATTATCTTTATCCTAGCTTACTTTTAGTCTCGGCAAGCAGCAAAGCAGCAAAACATCAAGTGCCAAATCTCTCCAAGATGAGCCCCGGAGCATCCCCAGGGCCTGGGGGGGAATCATGGAGGCAGCTCGCCTGGGCGGAGCGCAGCAGGGGCAGAAGAGGAATGGGCTGCTTTCTTTGAGTGGTTTTAGCAGTTAAATGGCATTTTTGATTTGTATTTATTTGGATCTTTCGCAGGGGCCGTTTGAAGGGAGCCTTCTGAGGGGCACTTGCGGGGAAACATTTGCACTTCTGATGTGCAGGGCTGCCGGCGCGCCGGTGCCTGCGGGAGGTCGGGGGCTGTGATGGCTTTTGCTCGCACGCACCCTACGTTCGAGCCGGGCTCTGCCTCTTTGGGACCAGCCTGGCTTTTACAGCGATTGCTCAGGGAAGGTAAAAACCCCTCCCAAGCAGAGCCTACACACTCCAAGTCATCACGGACACCTTCCTCGCTGGAGCAGCCAGCACCAAGGGACTCCCATCTCAGCCCCACACAAGACTCAAGGCTCTGACCCCGGCGTGTCTCAGCCCAAACCGTTGTGCCCAAAGCTCATTCCGTAACCCACTGACACCAGAGGATCACTTCGATCTCACCGCAATCGCTTGCTGTCTGCACCAAACTGAGCTTCTCAATTAACTGAGCAGATTTCCCTAATTTTCCTCTAGCAACTACGGCTACGACAAAGCATCCACCAGGTTCCTCCACAGCTGAACGAGGAACAACACAAACTCACCTCACGCCTGCAAACGCATCAGCGTTTGCAGAGCTGTCACTCTCTGCCAATTAAGCTCAAGAGCAACGAATGGTAAATCATAAATTCATGAGAGCATCCCTGTAGCACAAGCTAATCTGGCTTTTTGGAAGGTTTCTAGCTTTTAAGAGCATCATCCACTCCCCTTGCAGCCTTCCCGTTTGTAAAAGTGCTGGAGTTTGTCCAAAGCCAGAACATGGGGTATAATTACAGATCCCAAAGCGCAACCCTGTCCCCTCCTGACCACGTCTGGGCTGAGGTCCTACAGCAAGAGGACCTAAATTCCCAGCTCATCAGTATCAGGGACTAATTTCAGCCTAACTATTGTGGAAATTCCTAGAAATCACAGAATGGTTTAGGTTGGAAGGGACCTTAAATATCATCGAGTTC
>RSEF01000020.1:8583882-8598444 GCA_003993805.1 Himantopus leucocephalus
TGGAAAGAAAAGATAATTGTTGAAAGATAACAAGAAAATTATCGTTAAAGGACAGTCTCACATGTGGTTGTTGCTCTCTGTAAATCCCCGGGTGGCAGGGAAAGCTTTCCCGCGTTTTTGAGACAGGTTTCTTGCATTGATTTTGTTGTTCAACCCACAGCGCCCAAATTAAGCAACCTTAAAATAATTTCCACGTCCTGGGACACAACAAGGACTCTCCGCTGGTCGGGTACCGCAGAGGGCCAAACACCCAGATGTGATGGCCCGTGATGGAAAAGGGCTGGGTCTGAGCTGTCACTTGTTAGAGCAGGAACTGAGTTCTCTGGATTTATATCCAGAAGTGCTGTGGACACTTAGGCGAGTATCCAGCACATATTCAGAAATCTCTGAATATACAGCCAAGCTGATCTTGTGCCTGGGAAGGGCAACTTTTCGCGTAGTGCCCCAAAGAGCAACCTCTCCTCTCCACTTAAATTTGACACAAAAAGGGTTGCATCTAAATAACCCCCCTGCAACGTGGACATCAAACAGGAGGGTCTGTGGGGAATACGGGCATGAATAAGTAACGTCGGGGACTTCAAAGTGCTTGATATTAATTAAACATCACAACATGCCACAAGGTAGCGGAAGGCTGAAGTGCAGCCACCTCTGGGGTGCAGTGTGGGCTCTTCACCCACATCTCGGCATCGGAGGAGGGGGGAGCTTTGAAATCAGGCTGTGCCTGGAGGTGCGAGCAGCGAAAGCAGGGGACCTCCGCGGCTGAGCAAAAAAGATATGGCCAGAATAATAGAAATGGGATTTCATGAAACTTGTCAATAAAGTTGCTGACGTGGTCAAGGAGCTGGTTTTTACATCTCGCCCTCAGCGCAGACGCTCTCTCTGCAGGCAGGTGTGTTTGGCAGCAACTGTCAAGGCAGTGATGCGGGATCAGGGTGTGAGCAGGGAGGTGGATCAGAGCCCGGTAGGTTGAGGGACAAGATGGTTTGGGGTTTATTCCAGTGTTACTGGGGCATTTCTCCCTGGGGTAACAGTAAGGAGAGAGAATCGGGGGAGGGAAGGACCATTTCCAAGTGGGATTTTGGGATTTGACATACTAAACACAAATTCTCTCTGGCACATGCTCTTTGGAGCATCCTCTACGAGGCCCAGCTGGAGGAGGATCCAACCCGCTCCTGTGCCATCCCTCAATGAGGACGCTCCACAGCTAACCCTCCGGCACCCCCGATGGAGGGGGGACACAAGTGGTGGCTCCCCCTGGTCAAGGAGCAGGAAGGGGGACACGTGCAGACGATGCACGCGTGGTACGTGCCACTGCATCCCCACCTGTGCTTCAAAACGTTTTCTTGATGGATACTGCTCACAGTCCCCAGCAGCAGGGGCCGGGGGTCCTCACCCATCGCCCTCGAAGGATGCACTGCTTGGTTTGAGCCTCTCTTGTCCCGCTTGAGGTTTGGGGGTGGCGAGGAGGGAGGGAGGCTGTTGGGCAGGCAGGGAGAGGGGACAGAGGTCCCCAGCTGATGGGGCACCGCAGCTGAAAACACCTCAAAGGGAAGGGATGAAATTTCCCCGAGCGAGTGCCTCTCTCCCTCCTGCCGCCGCCCTCCAGAAACACAGCGTTAACGCGCAATGATTTATGTGATTTGTTAGATGGGGAGATCGGAGAAGAGGGGAAAAAAAAAGGAAAAAAAATCAAAACCTGGAGCAATTTATGCGTCCTGTCAGCATTCAGCTCGTGGCACCGCGGTGTTGTGCTTCACGTTTATTACAATCTTCCCAATAACACAGCAGACAATTACTATAATTTCTATTTTTAAAGCCCCGGTTCCCTGCGGACCAATGGCTCACGTTTAAAGTGTGGAGAGGAGCAGGTGTCAAAGGGACTTCATTACATTTATGAGCCTTTCAACGTCGGCGTGCGCTGAGCGAGCTAGCTAATGCCGCCGCCGCACGCCAACAATACGACTAATACGTTTGATTGCTGGGAGCCTGCCTCCAACCAAAATGAATTTCAGAGAGGGCTTTTTCTTTTTTTTTCTTTTTTTTTTTTTGACAGTTTTCCCAGGGAATTGGCACGCGTTGGGCTGGTGCCTTGGCAATATGGGTTTCCTGCAGATAAATTATTCAAAGCGGCAGAGGAGGGCAGGCTGCGGGAAGCGTAATGGGCACCGCCGGAACCGTGCCAGCACCGGCCAAAAAAGAGGAAGGGCTGGGACCCCAACAGGGACAGCGGGGGAAAAGCAGAGCAAAACTTCACTTTCCTTAAACCTGCCCTTCAAGAACAAGCTACTTGCCTATAAATGGGCGAGATCCAATTTCATGTCACATTTGTCTTCAAAAAATTAGATGTCGTATCTGAGCTAACGGCCACGCTCCTTGCTACACCATAGCACCTCACAAAGCAATTCCTCCCATTGCCTTCACACCTCTTTCAAGCCAGGATCAAATGCGACAGGAGCACGCTCTGTCACCGCATGGGCAAAGGGGACAGGAGCCACTTAAGACAGGGACGGACCCAACCTTGTTAAGGACCAAAGGGTGGAAAAGCCAAATAAGCTGCCTTGCCTGGCTTACTGTACAAAGCAGCCTTTTTTTTTTCTTTTTAAAAAAAAAAAAAGCCAAACAAAACCTAAATTACTGGGAGGGTTCCCCATACAGAAGACCCTATTACTTGATTAGAGAACTTCACGCAGCCCCACCGCTGTGTATTTAAAAAGTTTTGCTTACAGCACCGGAGGAATGGGGTGGGCTCTGCACACCCAGACTCTCTTTTCTGCCATCAGGCTCCTTTTCTCAGCTTAAATCAACAGCAGCGTCATCCTCAAAAATCTTCATTTCCCACCAAAGTGCAGAAAACACCAGGAAAAAGGTCTGTTTCTGAGCTGAGCCCCTGCTCCTCCCAGGCAACTTAAATTAACTGACGTGGCCATTACTGCGCTCCTGGAGCCTCCGTGGTTATCGGGCTCGGATGCATGAAGGTTACATGAAACCACTGTCCTTTATTGTTCGCCTCCTCAGCGAGAAGCCCTGTAGACAGATCGTTTTAACGCGAAATTTCAGGTCACATAGTGCATGTTTGCAGTCTTGGAGACTGACGGGGTATTTTCATTTGTTCTCTCTTGCTCGCATAATAGCCAGGCTGAGGAGCAATCTGGACTTCGTTCTTATTATTTTAACTCTGAATGGAAAACAAAGCAATCTGAAAGGAAACCTGGAAATAAATTATTGCTACCAGATGCCAGCCCCAAAGCACGTTAGCCCGCCTAGAACAAGACAGGTTTATACTGCTTCTCCTCACCTTATCGCTGGATTATCTCTCACATTAAACCAAAATAAGCATTTAGGAGGTTTCCTAACCCAACGCCAGGAGACAATGCAGTGGAAAGGACCCTGCGCTGGGTGCCTCAGGGCACTGCAGGATTCACCTCCACGCTCTGCCACTGACAGTCGGGGCAACGTAACCTTGAGAACATCACTTCATCCCTGGGTGCCCCTTTTTCGTACCTTCTCTCTGAAGGTGCCGCGGTGCAGAGGATATTTCTCACCACGTGTTTGCCCTCGCGCTAAAGAGCTTCCTGACATGACCACAATACAAGCTACACTGACGATGACCTGATGCTGCAAATCTAAGTCAATGAGGTTGAGGCAGATAAACTGGAAAGACAGTTTAACCCGAGTACAACGTGAATTTCAACTGCCTACTTCTACAGTAATGGTCTTGCTCTGCTGCCAAGACTACAGCGATACAGCGCAGGAACAGCAGCACGGATCTGAAGTTTAATTTTATAGAGTATACCTACAGGGTTGATATTTGCTTCTTCTTTCTTACCTTAATACGCATTCCTTTTCCAACGGAAGACCGAGGTGCTAGCATAAAACTGCTGGAGCCTCCCGTGCGCTGATGCCCAGGTGTGCCTGAGCTTTGACAGCTCTATGCAAATATGCCATTAAGGGCCACGCTGAAATTCCCCACGGTCAGCGGTAATACCTTATATGTATTCAAGAGCACCACGGAGCTCAGAGAAAATAAACACGCTGAAAAAGCCTTCAGCTGGACAAAGGGAGGTGAGGATTCAGCAGGAATATTTATGTTACTCTGAAAGCAGCAGAGCTTCCATCAGTGCTTATTTGTGGGTATAGCAAAATGCCATTTGCAAGAAGCTGTGTCTGAGCTTCAGAGGGACAGACGGACAGAGCCTCTATTTTTACTTAAAAACCTCCAAAATCTAAAATTTACCTAGCAGCAGGTAAAGCAGGAGGAAGAAAGTACCAGAAGAAATAACATTTTTCCTACAGAAGTGTCGAAAAGCGGTTTTTCTACTCGGTCCTCCAGGTCCAAAGAGCTCCTTCTTTAGCTCCTCAAGGGAAAACACAGTACCGAGCGCCCTAATGAGGTAGGACCCCACCACACCACACCTCACTCTCCCCTGACCAGGAACAGTCAGAGGATGGTCCAGCTCCCGCAACCCTGTGGCAGGGCTGGGTTCAAAGCCAGGACGCGGGAAGGGGAGGGAGAAGGATGCTGTGTGGGAAACCTCCACCATCCCCAGCCTTGTCCCAGCAAAATCCTTCAGGCTCTCACCAGGGAAGACTAACTTGCTGGTTGATTTGCACTGTTGTTTGCTGCTTTCCTGCACAAGGATCGCCTTATCAGCGCGAGCCAACGAAGGGAGCAAACCCCAGGGTGCAGCTGGATGCAGACTACGGGGCAAATCACAGCCAGGCAGCAAAACTGCCCCTCAGCACCCAAGCAGCGAGGATGGGTTTGAATGGCCGTCCTGATTTCTCTGGGGGGGATTTTTATCTTCCACCCCACGGGGAATCCATCCCCCTTGGGTGCTGCGGGCTGAACACGGGTGGAGACAGCTGGATCTGGGTCTCCAAATCTCTGCCCCCTGCTCCCTGCAAAGTGCCGTGGCATCATCCGTCACTGCAGGAAGTGAAGAGGGCTTCATCCCGCTGGGCCTTCTCTCACTGTTAATCTTTAAGAAAATTAATAAGTAAGGGGTGATGGAGGAAGAAATACCCCTTGATCAAGAGTCTCCCTCTACTTTTAAAAAAGGCTCAATAGTACCTCCCAGCTGCTAGTTTACAACCACACTCTGAGGTTACGGTGGGTTTTTCTCCCCCCCCCTCTTCTTCCTTTAGGGTCTTCCCTGCTGCTTGATTTGAATCCTCCTGACGTTCCACCTATTGTGAGTCCCGTCCTCGGCTGAATAAACTACCGTCTGCCTTTTGCTCTCACACTGCTTCCAGGAAAGGACACCCTGTGCAGCGTTCTCAGGCTTGGAGTCGGGGGGAGGATTTTGCCTTGACGTCTTTAGATGCAAACCCGCAGCTCCTACCCACCTCAAATTAAAAATTCCACCTGGGTCACAAACATCCTCCTGAAGCCGTGCTGTCAGTTTTCATTTGCAGAAAGGGTCCAACCCCCACTCCCCAAAAAAAAAACCCAATGCTGCGAATGAAACGCTTACCAAGCGCTAATGCTCCGTAGCGATAGCAGAGGCATCCTCCGCACAAGTGAAGCGGACCAGAAAAGATGCTCCCGAGCATCACGTTTGACACAGCCGCGGCTGTGCCGTGTGCCTCCGCAGCGCTGACATTCGAGCATGAGGCTGGGGTGATTTCATATGCCGTAGTTTAAGTTGACATATACTTTCCTCTTGACTGTTTGAAAGTGCTACCGTGCGCAATCCAAACGCCATTTGACGCGCAGAGAGACCTACGCGGCTCCGTCCGTGCAAACAGCTCTTACACCAGAAGAGGAGGGGTAGGAGAGAAAAAATAAATATCGCAGTTCTTCAATGCCATTGTTTTCCAGCTCTTACTAAGCTCCTTTTTTTCATAAGATTATCGCTGAGTGGCACAACGCGGGGTGATTGCGGGAGTGAGCTACGCGCACCTCTCCAAAGAGGACTGTGGCAGCCGGTGCCCGTGGCAGCGGATGGGCTCTGGTGGCCCCATCAGTGTCAGCCCTACCTGTCCTACCAGCAGCCACCCTTCGCCAACAGCTCGGCGGTACCGGCAGCTACCTCACCACGGCACAGGAGAATAGAGAAGGTTTGGGAGAGAAAGGTTCCTTTCTCCCGCAGCCACCGCGGTCCAGGACGAGCGCAGGCAGGAGCGTCCACGCGGACGGTCTCAGCTGGCTCAGGGCAGAGCGCTCCTCTCCCCAGCGCTCGTCAGAGATCTCATTTCAGACCTGTCATGGGAAATTTTATCCTGCACCTGGACTTCTTTAGAGGCAAAAATAAATAAGTAAACGTGCCCTACACACCCCATTGTCCTTCACCGCTGTACAGCCTGTGGATTACAAGCCATAACTGGCATGAAAGACTACATTTAAATACAATATGTATTTATGAGGACACACAAAAGTGCAAGCGTGCGCATGCGGTGCAGATCCGAAGGTTCGAGCGGGACTGAGACCCCTCTCCCCGCTGCGAGGTAAGAGGGCTGCACACACAATACCCAAGCCTAAACTATCCTAAGTTCTGCCCGGATTTTAGGAAAATACAGCAGAAAATAAATACGCTATTGCACTGATATGCGAAGAAATATTTTTTTTTAAATTTGCCTAAATGGGTTTAAAGTAACACATAGGAAAAGTGCTCATAGAGAGCCGGCAAGAGCCTTGTCAAAGCCAGCCTCCTCCGCCCCCTTCCTATTCAAGTTTAACTCGGTTTTTATAAGGAAAGACCAGAATTCACCAGTTGCTCACTCACGCACCTCAGGCCCACAGGCTCAGTCTTGCAGCCGGAGATGCGCAGGATCAGGCCCTCGCGTACCCGCCACGTCCCACGGGGTGACTCTCCGTGGACCCGGCTTTGCAGGACCAGCACTGCCACCCCCAAAGGCTGCAGCTCCCCAAATCCCGCTCCCGCTTCAGATGCCCCCTCCCACCTCCCCCTCTCCCCCCCAGAGCGGTCACTCTGTTTAAACACAGACAAGCAGAGCTGGGGGTTGCAAGAAACAGTTAACATTAGCGATGTGCTTGGCAGAGGCAGCGCACTAGATGAGCACCAGGTACTAGGGATATTACCTTTTGTAATCATTGCTTTATTAACATACAACAATCTTATTAAATCTAATCTAAGTGCTTATTTGGCAGGTTCAATAGAAAAGCCTTAATTGAGCTCCTTTTAAATATAGCAACAACTGCTTACTCTGCTTTCCAAGAAGGTGTGAGCTTTCCTGGCGACACCTGCTTGCAGCTGACAGCTTGTTAGCGAAGAAGGATGATTTTTAAGGGTGGATTTTTGCTGGTTTGGGGTTTTCCCAGGGCTCGGTTTATTTGGGGATACAGGAAGAGTCGTTAACACCAGTCACCCAAGGAGGGCTTCCTCCACCGCCCAGGTGGGTCCGTCCACCCGTCTGAGATGGTGCCTCGCTACCGAGAGGCCAAAAATGGGACAGGAAGTGCCATTTGCGTAATGAGCAGCCCAGTTCTATGCTTAATTAAAGCTTCCTAATCTGCTGGCAGTGAATCCGCCAGGAGGTTTGACAGCCTTGGCTGGACCTCTTTCATCAGCCACAGCTGCAGCAGTAAATGAGCAGCTCTGTTGAGCCCCCAGGAGCTGCCCGGGGTCCCGGTGGGGATGAATGCCTCGCTTGTCTCTTCCAAAGACACCACAGCTTCACCTGGCGTATGAGGGGCTTCTTCCGACCAGCCGGCGCCTTGGAGAAAGGGCCTATTTTAACAGGCCTGGGACTGACCTAAATATCCAGCTCTGAGCCATCCTTGAAGGATGGGACCGGAGAGGAAGGGAAGGATTTAAATATCTGGACCCAAAGCCAAATCTTGACAGCTGGAAGCCCTCTCTGCCCGGATTCACCATGAGGGAGGTTCAGCTGTAACAAGGAGGACAGTGACTTCCAAGTCCTGCCCATCACTTTGGGTACAGGAAAGTCTCCATCCCTCCAGGACCACCTGGTCCATAACGGCTGGAGCAGCACGTGGCCCTCATCCTGTGGCCAACACATAGGGCTGGGGGTCACCGCACCGAAAAAGTACACATTTCTGGAGGATCAAGGGCTTTCTGCTCACCTTGATGCGTGTGCCGTGCAGGCTGGCGGCTCCCTCGCAGCTGCTGATCTTCTCTCCGCAGGTCCACCTCTGATTCAGCAGCTCGCCCCGAAACTCATTTTCTGAGGAGGGGAAGAGGAACATGGGGTCAGGACGCGGAGTCAACCCGGCACCCCACCAGTAGCATCAACCGGAGGCAAAAATGCAACATTTATTCCCTGCCTGCTTTTTTTAATGGCCATACAAATCCTGCCTGAGGGTCTCCAAGCCCCGAGCAGGACCCCATGGTGCCACGCCAAGGCCAAGAGCCCCAGCCATGAAGAACTTGCGTGTGCAGCCTCAGCCTACCCCAAATGCTGCAATGCTGCTCAGCTTGGTCCTCACTTGGAAAACACAGTGCTAACAGTGAGTGTCACTGCTGGGCTGGGCAAGGCAGCTGCCAGCACCGGCTCCGGGGACCTCACGGTGTCCGTGGCATCTGGCAAAGGGCTTCTCCCTTACATCATCTTCTCTTTCCAGAAATGAAGTTAATTTTTAATCTTTCACAAAAACTCGCACATCTAAAGCAGCGGATGGGACCCATTAGCTGGACATCACCGAGAGCCGAGCGGGGTCCCCACACAGATTTCCATGACAAGTCTCGGCGACACCAGCGTTTTGGGACTGGGTCATTACAGCGTTACGCAGAGAAGGTGCAAAACAAAGGTCTCGAAGTTAAAGCTCCCAGACACGGAGCTGCTTTGGGAGCAAGGGAGAGCCGGCAGCGAGGAGCCTCCAGCTGAAGAGAAAGATTATGGGGAAATACATACTTTGCAAGCGGATTCTTGGCACTTTCCCTTCACCTAGTACAACTTCAAACATCTCCAAGGGGCCAGCACTGGCCCTGCCGCACAGGGATGGATCTGCAGCAGCTGGGGCAGCGCGGAGGAGCTGCTGCGGCGCGAGAGCTGCATGGCACAGCTTCCCCTCCTGTGCAGTTATTGCTCACGGTGATGAGATCAAGAGCGTTTGCCCTCAGACTCTCGCCTGCGGGAGCGTCACAGCTCACCTTGGCAAAACCGCTGTCGCTTCGGGCGCCGCCGCCGCGAGCCTTCCCCTCGCATCTTTAATTGCGGCTCCCTCTGGCATTGAGTACTGAATAATTTACTGCCTTTTCTCCAAGTCTTGCTCCATTCATCTTCTACCACCGACGCAAAGGAAAAAGGAGAGCATCCCCCAGGAGGAGGCACGTGAGGAGCTACACACACGCCGCCACACTCATTCATCTCGGGCTGCTAATAGCCTGGGGAAGAGCTCAGGGCAGAGGCTTCGCTTCCTCTGCCAAACAGGCTCCCGTGCTTCCTTGACTTGATGTTTCTATTATTGGGGTGATCTCAAAGACAAGGAAAGCAGGCAGAAGGCTCGCACATGCTAAAGGAAACCTGTGGAAGGTGGGTGTTTCCAGCAACGGATAACTTGCTGAGTGTGTACCTGCCTGGACGCCGTCCTGTGCAACCTGCTGTAGGTGACCCTGCTCTGGCAGGGGGTGGGACTGGAGGAGCTCCAGAGGGCCCTTCCCACCCTGACCGTTCTGTGATTCTGTGTAGGACGCCGGCTGAGCAACTTTGGATCTGCTCTGCCACAAAGCAGCCTTTAGGAGAACATATAGCAAAAAGTTAGGGCATTTATTTCTCCTCTGCCCGTGTCTGTTCTCTACCTACAAGACTCTAAGGAACAACCAGTATATCCCACAGTGCTCTCGCAAGAATGAGTATGTTGAAACACTGGGATAATTCAATCCTATGGTGACATACAATCCAAGTTACTGCCTAAGACAGATGACCGTGAAAGTCACTTTTGTGTATTTGTCCTAAAACAAAGCTGTTCTGATGCTGGGAAGGCAGCTGGGGGGACTTTTCCAGGTTTCATCTGTGTTGTGAACTCCACTCCAAACCCTGTCTGAAGCACTGCGTTCCAGCCTGGACCTACAGGAAAGGCACAGGCCCTGGAAACAAAAATCCAAGAGTTGCTGAAACATTATTCTGCTTCGGGGAAGCTCCGAGGGAAGGGAGCGGGGAGGCACAGATGGCCAGGCAGATGATGAAAACCAAGCAAAACGTGGGAAAGAAGCTAGAAAGGGACAGAAGAAAGGAGAACAGAGGGGAAAAAAATATCAAATAAGAAGAAATAAAGATGTTTCTATAGCACATTCATAGGACAGTACAGCCTGCCTTCTTATCTGAAGCATTTCCCTGAGCATCCTTCTCCCAGGCAGTATGTTTTAAAGCAGAAGCATCCTCTCCGGGATACAGTGGGGGCAGGAGCAGAGAGTGGGTTAAACTGAAGAAACAATGCATCCTGGGTGCAAGATAACCCTAAAGATAGCTTAGAAGATTTTGGAAAGGTCGAGAGGTCATGAGATTCAACCCCGAGGAGGAAAAAATAGCAAAACACACAGACGCACCCTTATCCTCTTTGGGCCTGTTTTGCTCACGTGTGCCTAAGTCGCAGGCTAAGGGTGAGCTCCGGAAGCTGCCGTGGTAAATCTGGCCCAAGATGTCAACTTGTCCTTGTTGCAAGCCCCGTCCCCACCTCCCCGTGCTGTCGTCCCTGTGAGCAAGAGGAGGAGAAGGGGCTGTGCTTTGGGGCAAGGAGCCCTGACCAGGCTGAAGCTGCGTTGGCCGCCCCAGCTCAGCACCCTCCTGCCCGCTCCCGTCCCTCTGCCCAGCCCGGTTCAGATGGCCACGGCAGCTCCGTCAACACACGAATCAGATTTCCTCTACTCTGTGCTGCTTAAATGCATTTGGTCTCCGGAGAGGATCAGCTTGCACTGCTGGCTGTGCCCTTTCCACCTCGCCTCTGGACCCTGGGTTCAGCAGAAACGCAGCTCACTGGCTACGTGAAGGACGCTTCTTTTAACCCCTACTTGGGCCACCCAAGAGGAGATGCAGGATATTGCCTTAAATGCAAGGTTTTGCCCACAGGAAGCAGATCCCGGCAGGAACAGCACAGTCTGGGGTCCCCTCCTGGAACCGAGCTGGGACAGCCAAAGCTCACAGCCGGGAGCACTTGCATCCACTCCCCCTTGAAAAATAACCTAGATGCTCAGCTGGTCTGCTAGACCACTGCCTGACCTTCACATGCCAAAGGAAATCACCAGCTCTCCCCCACCGCCTCCATCCTCAGTACCCACCACCCAGTCAGGACTGGATCACACACTGGGGTCTCTCAGCAGATGGGCTGGTTTTCCCCATCAACACTTACGACAGTCCACCACCAAAACATCAATGTGTCCTCTTCTGAATTAGGTTCTTTCCCAAACCTTGAAACTATTTGTCCCCTCCTGTCCTTCAGAAATAACCGCTGAGGTCAGCTCTGAACCAAAGCGTTGTGAGATGTGCAAAAGCCTGGCAAGAAAGAGCAAGTTCTGTGAAACCTTTGGGTCACCCTCATCAACTCCAAACAAGAAACTTGGGAGGGAGACCACACGCAATTCAGAGTGTTAATCAGACTTGGGTGTGTTTTACTTTTCATTACCAAAGAGAGAAGAAAGCATTGATTTGCCAGGAAAAAAAAAAAAAAAAAAAAATAAANAACCTCTAAAGAACAGCAGAAAGTTCTGCTAAAAATAAACCCAACAAACCTCACAGGAAGCTTTGGGGTGCAGAAGGTGAATAGAAAACGAGGCAAGATGCTGCAGGAGGGGGCTGCCTGGGTGGCAGCCAGCTCCCACACGTGTCCTCCCGTTCGCGGGCTGCCTCCCGGCTGCGAGAGCAGCATCGCTCTGTCTCCAAATCTATGCAGGGGTTATTTCTGCTATAGCAAAGTGATGGGGTGAGAGACGGGGTCCTTAGAGTAAAGATGGGGGGGGGGCGCGAAGGCTTCATTTCCTCATAAGAGGCGTCACTGCATATTTAAACTGAAAGACTAGAAGAAAAACATATCAATCTTCATTTGCTCCCCCAAGTGTGAGGAAAGAAAAAGGAAGAGAGAGAGATTTTTCTTCATCTTCGTTCAGGCCCATTTTTCATGGGAAAGGTGAACCCTGTGCTAACAAGGCAGCAACGTCCTGAGAACAGGCTGGGTCCTTCAGCGCCCCACCAGACAGCGCGGGCTCACTTCTCAGAGCACATACAGCAGCGGTGCCAGGGTTCGGAGGGTGCGCTTTGGACCCCATCTTTCATATGAATTAAAAAAACCGAACCAAACCAAACCAAAAACCAACTCAAATCCAAATTTTACTTCTTCTCTAAGCTCCAAAAGCCACCCATGGGCCCCTCCACCCCCTCTGCGCTGCTTGCTGGCTGACCCCGGTGCGTTCTGCCGCGCATCGCCCACGCACGCTGCTCTCCATGGCCACCGACCACTGCCTGGAGAACACCAACAACTGAACTTGCTCTCCTGCGTGGCCCCAAAGCCACGGTGCAGCGAGGGCTTCTCTCCCAGCAGGCAACACGAGTCTTATCTTTGATTTAAGGCTGCAGTCTCTGATCCTTGCTACACCACTGGGCCCCCTTGCGCAGCCCCCGGGACTCAGCACAGCACAGCCTGAAGCCCGACTAATTGCCCCCACGCTCCTGCCCAGCCCTTGCCAAGAAAAGACTCCCCCGAGCCGATACCCTGCGCGAGTGCCTGCCAGTTCAGCCTTCGCGCACGCAGGAGCGCAGCAGCTATGCATCAGGGTGCTTTTTTCAAGGGAGATGAATTAAGACCTCCGTAGGGATCAAAATACACTGAAAAAGTAGAACCCAGCTACTTCGGCGATTCTTCTCCATTCTTCTCTGATGCCGGGAGTGCTGGTTTAACCCCCTCTCAGGGCACAGAAATACCGTCTATTCAATGCAATTATCGCTGTTTACTGCGGCACGGTTATGTTCAGTGCTTCAAATTTAGCTTCCCAAACATGCATTTAATTTAAGATTTAAAACCGGATGTTAATTGTATACTGCACAGTAAATGACTGATCATTAAAACATATTAATTGAAGTTTAACAGCTGTGTAATAGATATTACATCTCATACTTATCAGCAAATATGATTTAATAATCAGTTAGGACGGGATGTATGGATGGGAGACGTAGCATGGCCAGCTAGATTACGGGTCGTTCTTTGCCGTTCGTTTGCTGACCTAAAGATACTTTTCCATAGCATGTTTGGAAAGAAGCTTGGCAATCAGCAAGCAGATGTTGAGCTTTGATGCTCTCACCTGGGGAGCTTACCTGGACAAGCCCCAAAGAGTTTATAATCCCTAAAAAAGGAGAAATGAGAGAGCCATGAGCAGTTTCGTCCTGCAGCGACCTGGCCCCATGGACCATGGTTGCACCAACGGCAAAGCGGGGAACCGGTGAATCGCAGTGGATGGGGAGCAAACACCGGGAGATGGTTGTCCTCCCCCAGCACCTGGGGAATCCTTTCCACTGTGTGCAAGACACATGGCCACCCTGTACTTTCTAATAGTGACTCTTATTTAAAGCAAGTTGACAAACATCATTGCCCTTGACGAGGCACATGTATATCCCAGTGCGTATGCCCTGGGCTGCTCTCTGGGGCAGTTGACCTGAGTGCTTGGTCTCCCGCTGCTCCTGTCCCCTGGCTCCATCATCACATTGACCCAGCACATCCCGCTCCTGCAGCCCAGGGCTCGCTGCTCCTCGTCCCCACGTCACTCCCAGCCGTGCCCCCTCTCGCCGAAGCGCGGAGCCGGACCGTGCCTTGCTGCACTGCGTGGCTGTTCGGAGACCCAACAACTCATCGTGCCGGTGAGCTGAATTTTGATCCCACGGCCCTGACAAACACACAATGCTGGCTTAACCCACTGTGCTACTGTGCAGCACAAGCTGCAACATCAAAGGTTATGAAATCGGTGATGCACGCTCTGATCTTTTATCTTCCCTTTACCCAAGGGAAAGGGAGAGTTTTGATTTCAGTAGGATCAAACCTTTCTAGTGCTTTCACTGCCGAACGGACGCTTCCAGCATGGCGTGTGTTGCTAACCTGCTAAGCAACCAGCTCAGCACCAACAGGGCTCAGAGGTGCTCGCTGCCGACAGCCGAGCACAGCCCTGCTCAGCTCCGCAGGTCCTGAGGGTACACGGGAGAGGAGGGGAGCACCAGGGCTTCCATCTGGCCATGCAAAGGGGAAGAAGACAAGTCATCACTAGCACAATTCCACTGTTTCTCCATTTCCGTCTGCAGGAACCCACCACATTCCTTCCAGCGATTCCTGCTGTAGTGCCCAGGGGCCAGCCAGCAGCCCAGGGAGCATCTCCCGCCTTGGCTCCCTCCTCCAGCACTGCATGAAGCACAAGTGACTCATGTCCTCCTTCCCGGCCCCACGAGACCTCACCTCTTGGCTCATCCTGCCTTTGATGCCATCAACTGCCAGCTTTGCCCAGGCAGCTGTGTCAGCTCCTGTGGCCACCTCAGCCATGCCAGCTCACGCTTTGCTCCATCATACCTGGCAGCTTTGGATGCTTTTGAACTCTCTTTGCCAGGTTGTTGATGGGAAAAGGGAGTCATAGAATGGATTGGGTTGGAAGGGACCTTAAAGATCACCTA
>RSEF01000020.1:8598454-8608830 GCA_003993805.1 Himantopus leucocephalus
CCCAGAGCTGGACACAGTACTCCCAGTGGGGTCTCACCAGAGCCGATTGGAGGGGCAGAATCACTAGACCTGAATCATCCCTTTCACATGGTCCTGGGATAGGACAAGGAAAAACTGGCTTAATCGCAAGAAAACTCAGATTTCCCAAACAGGAGGCCATGTTGCAATAGGAAGGGAAGAAGGACTGAAACCCAATCCTTGGAGATGGAGCAAAGCCCTCAGTAGTGGGGTTCAGCAGAGGGTTAAAGATCCACCAGGAGCAAGGTACGAACATCACCTTGCCATGGGACCCAGCACCCCCAGACCCCTGCAATGGCTGCGCTGCCATCCTTCACGTGGAGCCTTCTCTCCATCCCCGCCCAGCAGCTCAGCACACCGAGCCATGAAGTGCTCTAGGGAAGGACCAACGTTTCACCCCACTTCTCTGTATCACCCAGCGCTACAGGAGCTGGAGCCCTCAGCGCACCTATGATGCAAAGGAAGCAAATGAGGCTACGGGCTCTCCTCATTAAGAGCAATATTCATGCTCCAGTGTTCATGGCCAGTTAATAAGACTTTTTATTAGAGTCTTTTTTCTTTTTCTACAAAGAGGCAGAAACACACTACACAGCGCAGCGGAAGATATAAAAGAAGGTGGTTTTCACCTTCCATCCTTGTATCACTTGTTTACTCTTCAAGACAGGAATAAATGCTGCACGCCCACAGTAGCACTGCTGTCAGTGCATTGTTCTTAAGTATATTGATCAAAAAGAATAGAGATAGAACATTGGTCAACATCCCATCTTCCTCTGGCTCCTTGGAGGAGCTGTCAAAATGCAAAGCCGCCCTGAGCGCGGTGAGCAGGGCCACCAATAAGAGGGAAAACAAAGCGATGGAGTTCTCCACTGGAGAACCCCTTTGAGGTTCCCAAGGCGCAGGGCAACAGCAGGGCCTCGAAAAGCTCTCAGCAGATGCGGCGAGCAAGACCTGAGCCATGGGCATCTCTGCCTCCTGTCTTCACCCTGCCAGCCACGAAGAGTTGCCCAAAGCATGTCTTTTCCTACTGCAATAGCAGGAACTTTGGACGAGCCTGCTGATTAATTCCTCTCCCAACATACCTGAGCCTGAACAAAAAAAATAATATTTAAAAAAAAATATAAAAAATCATCAAGCAAATCCTGGCTTATCACTTCCAAACGATGAGTGCCAGCATCCCCTCCCCTGCCAGGCTTATCCGCAGCACAGACAGCTCCTGCCACCGGCTTCGTCTCCAGTGTCCATCCTTTTGTGCACGCAGAGGGAGCCCTGCTCAGCAATGCTCATCTGCTTGTGCCCGGCGTGTGTGCAAACAGGCGTGTAACGCGTCAGGCACGCAGGAGAGCATCTCCGAGAAACAGGATATTTCTTCTTTCTTCTTGCACATTTTCCTCATCATTTTGTTCTAATTTGGCTTTCCTGGTACCTTCTCTATTCAATAAAAGCCAAATGCAAACCGTGTCCCTTAATCTCTGAAACAGCAGCTCACTGCTGAGAAAATAATATAGATGTAACTTCCAGCATCACACACTTTCTTTTCCATTTATATGCAAATGCTGACCTTTCACCCAAGCTGTCTCAAAGAAGTATTTCCTTAAAAATGCAAATAGCATGTTGCAGGCAGTTACTCTGGCTGAGTCTTTCTTATATTATTATTATTATTTCTTTTAACCTTACCAGCACTGTAAAACACAACTGCTAAACTGCACCCCAGTAATAATTACTTTTCATACCAAATCGAAAGCCTCCGTGGAGCCAATGTGTCGAAACATCAGCAGGAGAATTCATCGCAGATGAATTTTTAGAGATGGTTTTGGATAAGTGTGTCTTGGGCCCGGGGGGAAGGAAGCAGCTCCAAGATGTGTTGCTGCAGAAGGGAACGAGTCGATGGCTCAGGGTGAGGTTACGAGAGCATCTTCTGTCTTGTAAAACCCTTCCCATGGTGCTGCTGACAGGCAGAAGCCCTCCGGAAGGGGCAAACAACCTGCGTAAGCTGTTGAGGTTTGCGTGGGGTGAGCACAGCGGGCACAAGGAGTAAGTCCACCAGTACTGCTGGTGTTGGACATGAACGTCCTTCCCCACCTGAGGTGGTCTGGGAAGACCTGGGGCTCCTGGGGCTGAAGGTGAATAGTGAGAAGGGCGGTTGAGGAAGGGGTCGATGGGGATGTGGCCACAACGAGATGATGGATACAGAGGAATAAACCAGATCAGGGGATTTTATCTCCAAGACTCCCCCTAGTTCACCTCTCCTTCTCCCAGACGTTGAGAGAAAGGTTAACCTCCAGTGATGCTTCAGCTTGTGCCACAGCAGCGGTCCCAGTGCCCAGCGACCACATGCCAGACAGCCCTTGGCTTGCATCTCCTCACCCATAGGGATGGGGACAGGGTTGTCCCCCGCACCGGGAGCACGAGCCCACCCCGGCAGGTTTAGAGGTGAAAGGAGGCATCAGCAATTGCTGCAGCCAAAGCTTCCCCTTTCTCACGGCTGCTCTGTGCCTGCACAGGGAGGTTCTCCCGGCACGGATGGATGTCAAACAGACCAAGCTGGATGCATTGACCCAGCTCGGGTATTTGACACCCCGTGTCCAAGCTGCTCCATCACCAGTTTGGAAATCAAGAGCAAAGAGGAAGAGCAAGCCTGAGCGTTGTGCTTGCAGAGGGGGATAACAAGGCTGCGCGCTCGGGGGAAGACAAATGTATAAAGCAAAGGTAATAAATGAGATTCTTTGCATACAGAAATAGCAAGTGAGAGAAAACAGCCAGCCGACCTGCGACAGGGCAACGCGCCGTTCAGCTCAGTCCCTGTTTCTGAGCAGCAAACAAAGATTTCCCCAGTGTGCAGGGAAAGAGTGAAAGAAATGGGTGAGATACGAACTGATCTTTCCTCTATCATTTTAGTCATCTATAGATTTAGCTGTCAGTGACTCTTTAGTCCCTTCTNGTCAATGACTCTTTAGTCCCTTCTGGGCTCCAAACCTCCTGAGACGCCCCAGTGTTGACTGTCACAGGCCAAGTGAATTTGAACCTGCTCTGTTTCCTTACCTTTGGCCCCATGGGTTCTGGGCAAAAAAGTTGCAAAACCCCTCACATTGCTGCCGCGCCAAGCTGGGCACGCCGCGTGTTTGAGGGACACAAACCCTTTTGCCCTCAGCACAGGGCTGGGGTCCACCACCCGCTCGAGCAAACGGCGGTGATTTTCTGCACGGGGATTTCTACCGCGTGTGACACCAGGTCAGGCAGAGGAGGGAGAAGCTGCCTGGAAGAGCCAGGGAAGAGGCTGGCAGCGTCTCTGACGCAAAGTTAGATGACTAAGTGGGCTACTTCCCAGCTGCCAGCTTGTCTTTATGATATTAAGCCTTTCCTCTCTGCTGCCATATAAGAAGTGAAAAGTTGACGCGTAAGCGTGTGTCATACAGAGGTAGATAGACAGAAGCAATAAGGCATAAAAGGAGGTGAGATCATCGTGCCGCAACAACTCCCCTGGGGTAAGAGGCAGCGCTGCACAGTGCCCGCTGGCTTTCAGCCCCCCACATCCCCCACCAGCATCCCTTCTCGTGGCATGGGCTCGGCACGCTCAAACCTAACCCCACTTCTACACTAAGCCCCCTGGACCAGGGGCACGCACAGGGTGCCACGCTGCCCGCCACGAAACAAGGCGATTAAGCTGACCCTTCACATGCCTTTCATAAAAAGGAGCCTCCGGCGCAGCGCACGGCTCTGCCAGATGTAATGTCACGGCCCCCCAGGATTATCGCCGCTGAATGGGGCGGCTGCTGTGCACCACTCGCTTGAAAAGGAGAATCATCAAATATGTTAAGTTTATAGCCCTGCTGGCACCGCTCTTAGCGCTCCTGCAGACCCCATGTAATTGAAATTAAACAGCGGCAAGTGATACCTTTCTGTGTTTCCTACGGCAGCCCGCGCTCGCTCGTGAATGCGAAGTGGGGACAAGGAGGAGGCGGGATGGGGCAGCAGCGGGGTGCCCATGGGCAGCGCTCTCGGAGCAGCTTTTGCCCCCGCTTCCAGCCGCTCCCACGGGCTGAGCCCCCTGCGCGGCATCGCTTTTACCCCCATGCCGAGCCGGGAGCGGGGAAACGCCAGACCCCGCAGCCAAGGATTAGCTCATATCCTCTAACTGGGAAGTTTCTCTCTCCTCCAAACCCTTCTTATCCCAATCCTCCCCTTGCTGGGGTGGCCTTGCTCTCCTCAGCAATGCTCCTTGCTTGCTGGGCAAGCGCGGCGGGGACGCGGCCAACCTGCCCGAGCTGCTCTGCCCACACGGCAGCGACCGGCCGCCCCGGCAGGCAGGAAAGCGGCTCCCTGACAGGAGGGAGCCGAAAGTTTCTAGGGGATGCGGGAGAGGAACTGACAACTCCGTGCTCCTCTGAGACACCGCAGGCAAAGTTAACTGTTTAGACTGTCATTTTTTTTTAAAGCAACAACATGACTCGCAGGCACCTTTTTTTTTTCCCCCTTCCCCCCCCCCCCGCTTTTTTTTTTTTATTTAAATAAAAAACCAGAGCAGCTCTCTCCAGAAGGCTATTAATCCTCTCCTGTCACTTGTGTTCTTGGAGCGAGCGTTTCTCTGGGCAAAAGCAGCTACTTGCTCACTGACTAATTACATCAAAACATCGAGGGCAACAAACAAACCTTTAACTCCACTTGCCAGAAGCTCGCTAGATGCGAAGCTTCAGAATTACGGAGGAGAAACGTACGCATCAGCAGGACAAGCTGGGGCTCCAGATGCGCTCATGGCCACATCAGCTTCCAGAGCCACGAACTTTTCTTTCCTCTCTGCAGAGCCACTCGAGTTGGGCTATCTTTGCCCAAGATAACTTTACCCAGAATATCTCCCACTCGAGGCTTTTGATTTCTTACAAATAAAGATTTTTTGCCTTTACCAGGGAAGGTAATTAATTTATTGTCTCTCATTCCTGCACAGGCACTTGGCTTTTGTTTACAGAGCGAGGACTGGACACATGTCCCCCAGGAAGGCTCTTCCTTAGGCTTCAAGGCCCATTACAAGACGGTTTTCAAAAGTGCTTGGCTGAAATCAGGTAACTTCTTTCGAAGCCCATCTGACACCCTCGCTAACCCCAGCAGCGCACAGGAGCAGCCCCACCTTGGGAAGCGATTTCACAGACCCGACCCCTTCCCTGCCCCAAAATCGTCACCAGACATTCAGCCAACCGCGTTTGGGCTTTGACTTCATTTCCACCCCGTCACCCCGCGTTGCCCACACAGCCAGAACGGGAAAAGCCAGTGCCAAAAGAGGAAAGCCCAATTCTGCATTTATGTGCTAAACCTGATGTTCTTCCAAGAGGGTTTGGATGCCCAAGAACCGCAACAGGTGACTCAAAGGCAAGTTTTGGCCCCAAACCCACGGCTGCCAGACCCCTTCCACCCCCCAGAGCTGCCCGTCCCGGGCTGGAGAGCACCAGGGGAAGGGAAAGACTCCGGCTCTGAAACCTGGGATAACCAAAGGCAGCTGCTGGGGAGGTTTCTCCACACTATGTGGGTGTTTCTACACACAGGTAATTGGGTACTCATCACAAAACTTAACAAGCTGCGCTCAGGGAGCCCAGCGACAAGCTCAAGGCAGAGTTATTCAACATCAAATTGTTGGTTTCGAGGGATTGTTAAAAAAAAAAAAAGAGAAAAGAAATGCACAAGTGCTCAGAGTGTCACCTACAGATTTTGCCAGCAATACCTTGGTTTTTAAATACTGTGTGCATGAAAGCTCCCCCAGAGCCATCTCTTGTACCTTATAATAATATTCACCAGGGGATCCTCCTAATGCGGGGTTTGAATCCATTGCTGCTGAATACACCTGACTCCTTGGCTCGCAGAGAGCATTCAGGTAAGCGCGCCCGCGAGCTGCCGCTCAGAGAGACGATTACCGTCCTCAGCATCGAGCAGGAAGGTCCGATCGCACCCACGAGGAGCGAGAGGCTTCCCCAAAACGGGCACAGACCTGGCTTGCAGATGCCGTCCTAGGAAGAGCCACGCGCTTGCCAAGTGGTTTCAAGCAAAGGAACGAAGAAACCTGAGTCCCTACTGCAGTTTATATTTAATTAGAGGAAAGGCAGCTTACGCAGCAGTTTCGGAAACATATTGTCTTACAGCATATTGGATATTTGTATCTTAACAGCTCGACATCGATTTCTTTTATGTAAAGGAAAAGGGGGGAAGAGAACTGCGCGCCCTAAGTTGTGTCAGCTCCAAAGAGACGCCTGTACCGCTTGGACTAATGTTTAGAGTAATCAAAGGCGTGAACTCATGTATTATGTATGGGAACGAGAGTTTTCAGTCTTCTGCAAAAAGGAAATCTCCAGCGTTTGGTATTTTGTTAGCAGGCTGGCACCATATGGCTCTCCCCTGCTGATATTCTTTCACACCAGAACTTTATGTTCAGATGCTTTAGTTAATATTTTACCCAGCAAGCATAAACAAGATGCAAAGATTGCAGTCGACAGCAACCTTCTCTTAAACCATATACCCACGTTAACAGTGAAGGTTTCTTTCAGCAAGTAGTTTACCGAACACATGCCTGGCTTTTTTTTTTTTTTCCTTAGGGGTCCAAGCTGGGCCATTTACTTTAACTGCCTTTGCATCAAACAAAACACAAGCAGAGAACCCAAAGAGGACATTGTCGCTCCCTTCCTACTCTGTTTTCTGGCTGGTCCGAGGCAGCACTGAACGCGTGCGGGTGCTGCACGCATACGAGTTGTATTTGTGTACAATTTAAGGCTGCGGCTCCGCTTGTTTTCCGTTTCAGACTAGATATTATCTCAGGAAGGTAGAGTTGCCTCTTCTCCACCACCGAAGGCAGGGCTGGAGCACCAGGCAGAGCTCACCGCCCGCGGGGAAGCCTCACCCCAGCTCTAACAGCCTAAACTGGCCAAGACAGACCAACAACAGAGCATCCAACTTGCCAGGCTTCACCAAGACTTGCGTTTCCCCCCCCCAAGATAGACACGGACTCACTTTGGAAAACTGCAGCTTGGAGATTTAGTTCTAAATACAACATTTAGCTTTCCCCCACCCTCCCATATTCTTATTATTCTTTAATATTCTTAAAACAAATAGGACCTAACAGATGTCTTTCAGCCTGCACTCTTATTAATGAGAATATTGTAAGAATGGAAATCAGGTCACAAATGTTTAATACTTTGTTTAAAAAGTCTTCAGCTTCTTTAAAGAGTTCCGCTAATCCCAACATGACAGATGTACAAGGCAGTTTTGCTTGGGGCAGATTAAAATTCTCGCTCTGATTTGCTCTTTCATTTGGTCTGATTAAAATAACATTGCCATTTTTTTTTAATGTGCTGACTTCAAAATAAAAAAGGAAAGAATAAAAAGTGACCAGTAAAGGGCAGCATGATCACACTAAAAGCAAATTTATTGTTGTTAAGATAAAAAAGCAGACAAAAGGAACTGAGGGACAGCCAGCCCATGCCCAGGTTAGCATTAAAGCTCTGTGTTAAAGATAAAAGGGGGACCTTTCCAAACTGTGTTTTTCCATTTGAAAGTGTTTATTAATCTATTCTCTCTGAAGCAAAAAGTTCAATGAAAGACAAAGATCAAAAGTATTTTAATTCAGGTGAAAATTATTTTTTTTAATCTTTTTTCTTTCTTTTTTTTTTTTAAACCAAAACAGAAAGAAAAGCAGAGTATTACCGAGTGTGCTGCTTTGTTATTCTGCCATAAGACTGACACTTGCTGGGAACAGCCTGGCTAGCAGGACAAGGTGATCTTAGCCACCCTTTCCTCAACTAAACCGTGCCTGGAAATTCCCCATTTCCTTTCCTGACCTCCTTGCACACCAGACCACCCTTCCTTGGGCAAACTTTCACAGCTAACTTCATTTCCTCGCTGCTAGAAAACGCACCGGTGGCTGCGTCCCGTCCGAACGCCTGCACGGCAATTAGTACACAGGGATGCTCTGATGGGATCAGCAGAGGAGCAGGGAGGCGGGATGGAGCCCCGGCCGCACTCGCAGCCCATCTCCTCTCCCCACACTCCTCTGGAAACAAGCCGGAGCCACGTGTGCCTCTGCCCTTGCGTCTGCCCAAAAACGGCCACAGCTCCCAGTGCTGGGTCCTTCCAGGGCACTGCTGGACCAGTTTCATCCAGGCATGGGACAGAGGACTGGCTTCACACAGCAGTTCACAATATGGTCCCCCAAAGGGCAAACTCCTGCTTAAAGGGACCGAGATGTCACACTAAGATCCCAGGCTGTTAGTCTGGACCTTTCTGGCCCAGAAGCCTTCTCTGCCTCCCCATCCCCACCTGCAAAACCACAGCAAAGCCTCACAGGAGTACTGTAGGGGTGAATAAGCTCAACAATAGAAAAACAATAGTTGTCTGTTGTGTATTTAGCCATTTTTTCCTTAAAACTCCAGCTTTTGCCTTCTAGAAAAGAATCCACAGAAAATCCACAAAATGTNCCTTCTAGAAAAGAGTCCACAGAAAATCCACAAAATGTTTCAAGTTTTCAAAGAGTTGCTCCATTCAGGTGATTTTTTTTTAAAATGTTTACATTCATTAAATATAAGTATTCAACACATGTTCGTGCCTTCGAGGTGTCCTCATCTCAGTGCCCACCTCCAGCTATTCCCAGGGCAGAAACAACCTCCCCTCCATGCAAGATGCTGTGGCAAAGCAGCTCGGAGAAGCTGAGGGCTGCCCTCCTGCGCTGCTGCTCTCACGCAGGGGAAGCCCAGCGAACCTGCACGGGGAGGAGACGCTCAGAAACTGCTCATCACCTTCTGTGTCTCAGTCCTGTCCCAAAGAGCCAAGCCACCGCGCAGCTGCTCCCAGCGAAGCAGCTCCTGAGCTCTGCAAGGGCAACCGCAGCACTTTCAGAAATTCCCTGCCACGGATTAACCTGCCAAAAGGGGAAACGTGCTTCCTCCGAATATACGCACACAAAGCCCGTTTCTCCTTGGTGAAAATATCCGCAGGGAGTGCGGGGTGACAGATTTCCCTCCCATCTCTGAAAGAAGCAGAAGGGATGCCCCGGCCCTGCTCTTCCCCATTACTCGTGACCTGAGTCCCTGATCCCGGAGCAGAAATCTCATTTCACTCCAGGAGCAAGGTGTTTCGGGGCATTTCTCCCACCCCAGAAACTTTTCATAGTGTGTGCTTATCACCACGCTTCTCTATCCACACCACGATCTCCTCCCTAAGGACTACTTTGCAGAGGTAAACAGCCTCAGGAGCGATACAGAGTATTTTAAGATGGGAGATTTCACACAAGCCAGCCTTAAGGGTGTCAGAGACACCGGGGGACTATGTAGGTGGTGGAGTTATTCTTTGCAGAATCCAGCAAAACCCAGGAGAATGATGGAAAGAACAAAGTTTCCCGACAGCAACTTCTGCCCCATCAGATCTCTAGAAATACCTGGGAACCAAGAGGATGGGTGGGAGTTAATCCCAGCCTGCCAGTCCCTTTCACACAGCCACTGTGGGGCTACCTCCAAAAAAAAAATAAAAGCCCAAATAAACCTGGGGTCTGGGGCCACTGCAGCCTCCCTCCTGGGTGTCAGCATCCTTGTCTGTGAAGCCAGAGAATAAACTGCATTTGTACAACAAATAACTCAAAGAGGGGCTTTGTAGGGGGAAGAAGAGTAACGCATGGTGATGTATTCCCAGCTCTAAGTTACCAGTGTGGATCCTCCACCCTCAGCTCCTGTGTACGAAAGGGGAACAGCTATAAAGTGCTGACAGGGGATGTCCTTTGTCATTAAGGAAAGAGCTCTAGCAACTAAGCCGCGCAGTTTACAGCTGTAAAAATAAGTCCTTCCATTTATAAACGGACGCACACGCAGCAAAGGGGAGACTGGGTCTTGCCCCCCACTTTGCCGTTAAACTCTCCCATCTGATTTTCCAGCGGTAACGCGATGCTCCCCCCGTCTCCCTCCCCTTCCCACGGCTGATTTCATGTCTTCTGGGAAGCCCAGCCCAGCCGTGGCTATTTCTCCCACATGCTCTGCTCTTTACTGTAAACCTGACGTTTCCCCTCCTCACTCGGCTCTCGGGGGGGGAGGGAAGGGTCCCCCCAGACCTTCGAGTGGAGTGGGTGCCAGCACCCCTTGCAAAATAACCACCCCCAGGTCGCAAAAGGAGGGCTCTATCCCTCACCGGAGGGGGAATTAGGCACCATTTTGCTTTGCACCGCCTGATTTTTGGGGCTCAGGAGTATAAAGTCACCTGCCCCCCTCAAGCCCTGACGCAGATCCCCGGTGGGATTTGAGGGAGGGAGAAGAGTTTATATTCCTGAGCTCCAAAAACTGCGCAATTCAGCCAGTTTAGGGCGCATTGCTGACTTAGGGTGCACTGCTCCCCCCCCCCCCCCC
>RSEF01000020.1:8610196-8627973 GCA_003993805.1 Himantopus leucocephalus
GCAGCACCGGGGGCCACGCTCTCCCCCCGCACCTGTAACCCTTCGCAACTGAGCCCGGGGGGGGGAATGAGAGCGGGACCTGTCTTGCTAAACGCAAACACGGGGAACCCGCGCTCTGAGACACACTCGGGAAACTTTCCACCGTGCCATTAGGGGGGAAAAACACCCGAAAAGAAGGGGAAAGTTAGTGGGTCNAAACTTTCCACCGTGCCATTAGGGGGGAAAAACACCCGAAAAGAAGGGGAAAGTTAGTGGGTCCGCTATTCCCCCCCCCCGGCGCCGCCTGACCCCCTTTGCCAAGGCGTGGCTTAGGCAGAGTTAAGCTGCTCGGGTGCTTTAAGGAGAAACAGGGGGAGGACACACTGGGGAACCCTCCACACACACCCCCACACTCACACCCACCCCCCTCCGCCGGCGAGTGGCTACGAACCGAGGAAAGTCCCGCAGAGCTTCATCCTTGCCGGGTAGCGGTGGGTGCCTTCGCCCGGGGCGGTGGCGGGGAGGGGAAGGGGGGGGAACCGGGCGGGAGGGAGGGAGCGGAGCCGCCGCGGGGTTACTCCATCGTCCCTGGGAAAAGTTGCCGTCCGGAGCAAAAACTTATGGGCGGCGGCGGCCAATGGGACCTCGCCGCAAAATCACTGCAGCGCACTCGGCGGCCAATCCGCGGGGCCCCCGCACAATGGCTCTGGTCCCCCCCCCCACCCCGCCCCGGGGATGTGTCCCGTCGTGTCCCCCCCCCCGCCCCGTCTGGGCAGGGGGGGAGAAGCTGGGGAAGGGGACCCGTCCTCCCCAGCGGCCGGGGGCTCAGCGCCTCACTTCTGCCTTTAATTAGGAGAGAGATTAAGTGACACATGCACATCTCAACGAAGGGGGGGTGGGGGGGGTGGGTGTAGAATCCCCCCTCCCCTCCAGGCGAAGCGTCCCCAGGGAGTCCCATCCACCTCCACTATGTCAGGGAGACCCCAAAAGACACTGTATCTGCTTGTGGAGTGACGGTCCCCCCCCAGCTCACCCTGGGGCTGGGTGGGCAGGGGGACATGCCCACGGCCATGCGGGCAGTCCACGGGCTGGCAGGGGCTCTGGGCAGCCCAGCGGTCAGGCCACTGGACCTCTTGCATGCCCGAGTCCGTTTAGAAATGCATGAATCTAATGATGGCCACACACAGCTCGCTGGACGCCTCGGTGGAGTCCAGGGTGCATGGGGGAAGGGAAGAGGGGAATTGCTTCTGGGAGAGATCCGAAATGGAAGAGGATGTCCCTCTGCCTCAAAGGACAGATGGCAACATTGGACTGAACTGATCCCAGCTGGAGAAAACTGGCTACGGGCCAGAGAGGAACACTCTCATTGGCCTCCCAGATGGAAAAGCAGGGAAATAGTTACCAGGAAATAATAATCATAATAATAATAATAATAATAATAATAATAATGATGATAATCTAACCAGGATTGTGATTAATATGGATGATAGCACTGAACTGTGTTACCCTGTTGGCTTGGAGGGCAAAGTGCCTTCTCTAGGTTGTGTGACCCACCGCACTCTGCCCGTTACCCTAGACACAAACAAGGCCAGCTCTTTCCGCGGGTCAGCCCTGGCCAGCAGAGAGGGGAAAGCGCCATTTCTGAAAGCGGGAGAGAGGAGGGAGTGCCTGGCAAAAAGCCTGGTTGTCAACATGAAAACTCAGCACCCTGACCCGGGCGGGTAAATAAGTGCATTTGCAGAGGGAGAGGGTGAGCCCACCCAGGCCTCAGCTCGGGTAATTTGGGAACACAGAAAAGCCGGCGCTTGGAGGGACAGGTGGCACCAGTAATAAGGAGGCTGGGACAAAGCTGATATTAACTGAAGGAGAGTTGAATGCAATTTATCTCAGCAGGGCATGCCTGTATATCTCGGTAATTTTTTATTTTATAAACATAAGAGAGGATGCAATTGCAATAAAGGTCAGCAAAAACTGTAGAACAAGAGGCTAATTCACTCTTTGGTGCGAGGCCCCAGGCTGAACTCTTTGTTGAATGCATCTAACTCCTTAATCCAGATTTCTTTGAAGGCAGAGAGCTGGAAGAGGGAGTGGGGAGGAACAGCTTTGCTGGGTTGGGGTAGGGATGTGTCAGTATCAAAGTGCACCTTCTGCACATCCATCGTGGTTTTCTGCTGGTCTCAGGGAGATCTAAGAAAATAATAATAGTAATAACGATTATCATCGTCATTGGATTGAATTGAAAGTCAGGAGTTTGAATCAGATTAAAAGTGTAACTGTTGAATAGGTGGGCTTTTTTCGAGATCCTTGCTCTTAGGAGGAGCTGGGTAAGCCACAAGCTGGATCACTCATCCGGGCTGGACACAGCTCAGGAAGGGAGCTGGAACTGGTCCCCCGTACAGCTACATCTGACTGCACAGATCTCCCAGCAGAAGGGGGTGTGAGACAGCCTGTTTGGGGACTGGCACCTCTTCTGTCTTTGAATTAGCGGCTCTGTCTTCGCAGAATATTCTGTGCTTTATTGTCCCTTCAATCCCCACCTTGGAAGATGAGAGGTGACATTGCGGAGAGCTCTGCGCTTGGAAAATGCCTTTCAGAATTACGTTCTGGCAATCTGAAACTTTTGCTCTCTCATCTTCAGCCTCTTGGGGCTTTAATGGGAGACAGCAAAGTGCCTCTTCCTCCTCCCTTCTTTTCTTTTCCTTCCCTCTTCTGCGGCGGCGATTCAGCAAGGTCACTCAACTCCATTGCCTCCTGCATGCAGGAGATCTCAAATTAAGGGGTGTTGGGAGCAGCCTGTAGAGATGAAACAGCCTTCACTCAGCTCCAGCAAGCAAAGAAATGAAACCCATTCACAGTGGCTCCAGACTGGCTCACCTTCCCTGTGCATTAGCTGGGGGAAAGGTAAAGACATGGAGGAGCAAAAAGCAGAGTAAAATTACTCCATCCTTGAGCTTGAAGCTGCTCTCTTTTTCTAGCANTACTCCATCCTTGAGCTGGAAGCTGCTCTCTTTTTCTAGCAGAGGGAGCCTCAAAACGTGCCGGAGCAGGCCATGTGGCTGCGGCTCCCTTTTCTACTCCCTCGTGGCGTTTTCATCAGCATCTCACCCTGGTTCTTGTTTTCTCTCAAATTCCTGCTGCTGCCTCCCCGTTGCTCCCCTTCACCAGCGATGGTTCCCTCCATCCTCTGGCCTCAGAGCACAGCGCAAAGATGTGGGAGCTTACACCTTTGGGCTCTGGGCTTCTCAGCGGTGTGAGCTTCTTCCCAGGTGCCACTGGCCTTAGTCCCGTGCAGGCATTAAAGGGAGCAGATTCAACCCCGGAGCTGAAGGGAGCGCAAATGAGAATGGAGAAAAAGCACCGAAACCCCACTCATCTCTGGATGGTTCCCTGCCGTGGGTCCTGGGAAACTACACAGCTCACGTAGAAAAAGACCAAAGGAAATAAAGTCCTTTTGTAGGCTGTGATTTCTGCTGATGCACTGCCAGACCGGGGGGAGGGTTTATTCCATGTGTGCACTTTTATATCTGAAAAAAATAATAATCCACCCAGATGTTTCACTGTGCACCCCACCACCGTATCACCAACAGCCTGTGTTACACTTTCCTTCTCTTAAACAGCTCCCCCGGGCCACAGCAGCCCTGATTTTTTCACAAAGAAGGGGATAGTTCCGATTATCTGTTGACTATTTGCCTGTGTCTTCAATCTCTTCCTCCAGCACCTCTCCCATGGCTGTGCGAGGGAGAGCCGGAGAAGCGGTATGCAGATATTGTCAAGCTCAACTTGATAGGTACTGTCAAAACTGCCAGAGTGTGGTGACAATAAACATTTTAGCTGGCTAACAATTTGCTGCAAAAAGGGTTGACCCTGAAATCAAGTTCTGCTGTAATGAACACTTTGTCTCCAAATATTTGCATTTTTGCTGACAAGGTTCACTCTCCAGGAGATTTCCTCCACCCGTGAGCAATCTGCCTTCATGCGAGATGGAGGATGGATGCGGTTTCCTGAGCCAGTTCCCTTTCTGGTGTGCGGGAGGGACGTGCACGTGCCCGAAATCAGCAGAGCCACCGTGGATGGGGGATGCCCGACCAGGGGAGCCGCTCAGCTCCGGGGTGTTGCTCACCCTCACTGAGAAAGCCCTTTTCCGTTAGGTACTGCACGGCACTGCAATGCTGACAACGCAGAACCGAGAGTGATGATTAGCCTTGTTTAACGGATGGGGAAATTGAGGCACATGGTGATTCGGGACCATATTTGGACCATCTTTGCTGAGCCGGAGAGGGAGCAGCCAAGAAAGTGGCAGTCAGTGCGGAGTGCCTGTTACCCAGGGCTGCCCCAAACCAGCGGTGGGAGGAGGCTGACGCCGTGCTGGCGCTCTCAGCAGCTCGGTTTGGTGCTGCAGCTGCCCCGCTCCTCCAAGCACGTGGAAATCTGGGGCTGCCCACCCTCAGTAGCTGCTGCACCGAATCGTCTTCCACCCTCTTCAAAGCGGCAAGTGATTTGACCAAGGTTACACAGAGAGTCGCTGGCAGAGCTAAGAGCTAAGTGTCATCTTCCTTAGCCCAGAGTCCGAAAGCCCGGTTGGCTCCACTGTATCAGAGAAGATGCTCAAAGTTCCCTTGCTGCAAAGGCAGAGATGCAGTCCTTATGTGTTTGAGGATTAAGTTTCTCAAAACAACTGTATTTGCTCCCATTAATGATGGGCAAATGACTCTGCCTAATTCCCCCGGGGCGAGGTTGCCAGCCTGGATGGGGTGGGGGTTTGCTTGCACAGTGCATCTCTGTGGAATAAGTGTCCTCCAAGTCCCACCTGCGCTGGCCTACCAAAGTCGAGCACCTCCTGTGCTCTGCACTGGCGCAGGGAAAAGCTACAGGGTTTGATCCCACAAATTCCAAGCTGCTGCATGTGGGAATGTCCATCGGTAGCCAGCGAGTGGGTCAGCGCACACACGCACGGCCTCAGGTCTCACATGTGCAATTTGTCCCGGTGTCAGGGATGGGGCAGAGCAGCAGAAGGGGCAGGATGCTGCTTTCTAGCGTAGGACTTCAGCATCCCAGCTCCATTGCTGCAATTACTCCTTGATACTGGAAAAAGAATCCCCAAGTGGAGAGCTTTTCACAAGGACCAAGGAGGTGGGAGATCAGGATGTCATTTCTACTCCCGCCACTGATTTTTTGAGGGTGGCCTTGAGAAAGTCTCTTCATCCATTTCCCCTCTGACACTTGGCGGCTCTATTTCAAGTAAAAGGTGCTCAGAGCACACCCTGCCTCTCACTACATCTATTAGCAGTGTTTGCCAGACTGGGGCTGTGATTTGCCTGAGATGCCTAAATTCCTAGACAAATCCACAATAAATTGTAATAAAACTTCTCACTGCTGGAGGAAACTGGGGGGTAAAAGACACAAAGAATGCTCGCAGGTTTTCAAAAAGGACATAAAGGGAAGAAAAGCACAGCTTATTTCATTTTTATCTCCCTTTCCCCTCCCTGCTGTAATGAAGGGCAATTTTCACTAGCAGAGTGTTGATGTTTTGCCGAAGAAAAATTCACAGTTTTGGCCAGAAAGAAGTATTTTTTTTTTATTTTTTTTTTCNCTCCCTGCTGTAATGAAGGGCAATTTTCACTAGCAGAGTGTTGACGTTTTGCCGAAGAAAAATTCACAGTTTTGGCTAGAAAATAATTTTTTTTTATTTTTTTTTTCCCCTATTCATGACAAAGAGCTGTCACGTTTCTGGCAGCGGTGGTAGCGCTGTGCCTTGGAAGGCGTCCAGGCTCCCACCTTGATGCTCTGTGGCTCTGCCGTCCCACGCCGTGGGCTCGCCATGGCCATCACCTCCCAAGGAGGGTCCCATCAGCCGGTGATGAGCATCTCGGAGCAGCAGCCTCGGCTGGCCATGAAATTTTGGCATAGAAGCACAGCAAGGTACTACAGAAGTACTTCACTGGTGTGAGGGGGAAGAGTTCAACACAGAGTTTTTCATTTAAAATGCTTGGTGAAATGCAATGCGCTAAATGAGTATGAATTTTTTTGGCCAGACCTTGTAAACGGCGCGCCAACATGGTAGTTATTATCAGCGAGATAACTAAATGGGTGCTGCGGTGCCCGGTTGTGCCTGGCCAGCCTACACAAGCCCTGCAAGGAAACGTGAGCGATCCCCCATCAAAAGCAAAGCTTGCTGCAGTTGCCCCGTACAAATACCCACAGAGCAACACGCAGGCGTACCCCCATCCCTGCAGTCTTCTCCCTATGAGCCCGCAGTAGGTCTCCATCAGGATTTTTTCTCATGCTTCTTGGTACGAGGGAGTTTCTCAGCACTGGCCAACAGAAGCCCTCTTGGGCTTCTCCATCTCCCGGTAGACGGCCTAAGGTTACTTCTATTTGTATTCTCTGTTATAAACTCTGGGAGTCACTGGGAAGAAAACACCCCGGTTGAAGGCTACAAGCCAAGTTCTCCGATTCACCATTGACTCCAAAGAGGTGATTTTCTGCTTTTCCTTCTTCTTCCCCTCATTCCCTCCTCTCTGGCACAGGACAATTACCACAGCTCCGAGACACGTGCCACGAGCCCCTCGCCAGCTGAGCCGTTTCACCCTGTCCTCGGCGCAAGCCGTGCTGGGAAGCCCATAAAGCACAAGGGAGGGATAATTACTAGTCCCAGCACTGCGACGATAATTAATACTCTGCTAAAAGGAGCGCTTGTCAGGTCAGGGACCAGAAGGAGGTCTGGGAAAGCAAATCGGCAAAAATAAAACTTGAGCAAAGGTTTGCAGTGAGGAAGGGGCTGGGGGCAAGGGGGCAGGAGGAGCTGTGGGGTGCAGATGTCCGGGGGGACGGGAACGGGGTCTGTGCTCGTCCACAGGCCGTTGGAGAGGAAAGGAGGTGTTTCACCCCCACCGGTGGGCTGTCGAGGAGCTTCACTGTGCATCACATCACAGGACCCCCCCTCCCATCCTCTCTTCATCACAAACGGGCTGAAAGCCAGGAAAACCCTGCAGCCAGCAGCACATGAAGCCAATCTGGACCAGAGCATATTTGCCCCACCCTGGGGAGGTGAGAGGGGTCGGGCGAAGATGCTCTCAGGTTTTGCCAGCTCAGTCGCACGGGGAACAAATACCTCTGGCCTCGGGAGGCAGCCCCCGGTGCAGAGCTGCCGCTCTCGGTGTCACCTTCTCCCAGTCCTCTCGACCAGCGAGGGAAAAGCACTTTGCTCGATGGGGCTGTGGGTCGGCCGGTGTCTGCCAGCCAGGCTTCTGCCTCAAGCCGGGGTACTGCAGGAAAGGCCATTTATATTTTTCTTTGTTTCGGTGACTGCAGCTCCTCCTTGGCGATTTGGGCTCCCTCCGACGCCCAGGAGCGTGCATCTCGCTGCCTGCGTGTCGCAGGGACTGGAAGGGATTTCTGCACTCCTGTTTCTCACTTTTAACATAAAAATCTCTTTCTCAGGGAAAAAAAAAAATAATCTCTATTTTACTTTCCTTCTAAAAAATGTCTGTCATTTAGCAAACAATTTTGATTTCCCAGCCAACCGAGCTCAATCCCTGAGCGAGCATCCCGCAGACCTCACGTCAGAAAAGCAGGACGTTCAAACAAGTAAGAGCATCCGCTCATCCCACTCGTGCGCACAGGGAGTTCCTTGTCCCCCGAGTTACGGCTCTCCCCTCTTCATGAGCTTTCTGAATTTAAGACTGACTTCACCATTTGGGGGACATCAGAGTCCACCTTTTAATTGAGGTTGTGGAAGAAAAACGTAGAAAAAATTATAAATAATTCCATGGTAGCAATGGGGATCTTAAAACCTAAACTTCATAAATCTAAACTCAATAAATCCGAGGAAGGTGAAGCATAAGAGGAAAGAGGATGTTAGCCAGGAAAACGTGAGCTTGGGGCTTTCCCCCAGCAGAGGCTTCTGGACAGTCTTGGGCAGATGGGTTCGTTCTTCTCTCCCTTCATCTCATCACCTGAATTGTCAGCAAAATGCCTCCGTCTATGCTGCGTATCAGCCCACTTGCAACAACTGAGTTAAACCAAAAAAGGCAACCCAGAACCCGTGGTAAAGGGTGAGAGAAACAGAGAAGTGCTGGCAAGGGAGAACAATATGTTTTCAGACAAGATTTAAAAAGAAATGTTATGTTAATACTAGTTTGGCGTCATACTGTCATAACACCATCAAAATGACATGCTGTCACCACTAATACGACTGTTTAGGGAATATGCAACACGAACAAAAAAGCAATTCGCTTAGAAACAAACTGGGATGAGTCTATATTGTAAGAAAACAGAAATATGTTGCAATCCAAGGGAGGACCAGACAAATGCTCCCTGGTTTCTGATGACAGCGGTGCAGACGGGGACCAGAAGCTCTGAACAGAACTTGCTCCTTGTTTTCCATGGCCTCTTAGCCTTCGCTGGGATAATCTGCTCATGAGAGAGAAACAGTTTAAGGACAGCTGTTCTGGCATTAATTAAAAAGCCCTGCAGTCCTTTCCTAATAAAACCACTTTTCTTCTAAGATCTTCTTCCTCAATTTGTTTTAATACCTGTCCCTAATTAAGTCCGGTGAGAGGAATTCACTACTTCAAATGACTTAAAAACGGATGTTCTCAAGGCACCTGCATCTGAAGAAACTTATTTTTGAAGTCCGTGAATTAAATTAAGAGGGGACATTTTCAAGCTGATCGCTCCCTTTTGATTAGCACAAACGAGCTGCTCTACGGGCGCTGCGTTAAAAATCGTCACGCTTGCTTTTCCGGCTAATTTGGAGAGAGTTCAGCTGTTAGGGTGCTAAATAGTCACATTAAAGACTACAGACCTGTGAGTACATTTAGGCTGAGTCCTTTCAAAAAGGAGATTCAGCATCACATCACCTGAAGCTGCCCCTCTCCACGGATAACTATGGAAACACGCTGCCCAACGGCGCTGACAGCGGCTTGTTGACCAACAAAATTCTGGCACGAGCCCTGCGTATCAGCCATGGCAACCGGGCTGACAGCGCGGCGGTGGCAGCTGCTCCGCACGGAGAAGCGCTCTTAAAAATATCACGGCTGTAAACCCATTAGAGAAAACAAAAATAGAAAATATGCAAGAAAACGAGGCTGCGTGTGAAATAGATACCAGGAAGGATGTTAGGTACGTTTATAACTATAGCCTGCCCCAAATTTTCCTGGACTTTTAACCCAATGCTTCTTCACTACAAGCAATCCAAATGGGGTGGGTTTTTTTTTTTTCGAGAAAATGTAAAATTTCCTGCTTTTTTTTTTTAAACTCTTGCTAATGTGATCAAAATCGAGACCTGAGTTGTATCAGACCAAAGCCAAATCACCGGTATCTTCTGATCTCCTGAGCTTGCCCAGACCATGTTCGCAGCACAGCTTTTCCTCCCGGCCATGGCTTTCGCCCCAGCCGGCTCCATCAGCCGCAGAATCAGACGACGGGGTGCGAAGGGAGACGTTAGTTGCCTCACTCCTCCCAATACAGCGTAAATCTGGTAGAAAATGGCTTGGAGTCTTTCTGAGGGGCATCTTTAATGATAATTTCATACCTCTTGTCAGAGTCTGCAGAAAAGGTGATCAATCAATGAGGGGCGATGCGCCGGGACGGAGCGTAAGCTCCTCGAAAGCCACCCCATCTCCAGCTGAGCCTCGGGTGAGCTAAATTCATTCCCGGTGTCAGTCCAGTGAAGCACACAATTATGCAGGAAAGATTTCGGGCTGTGCTGTCTAGTTACGTTAGGCCACCGCACCAGGAGCTGGAGAGATTGCGGCCAAGAATTTGCTTATGGAAGAATGAAAAACTGCCCTGTTCAATCTCTTCCTTCCCACCTGCTGGGCTTTATCTCTTAAAACCTGAAAAATAAGGCAGAAAGATTTGCTCCGAGAGCTTTGACCCATGAGTTGGTTTTCTCATGTCGCTAACAGCTGAGCACTTAAAACAAAAAAAAAACCCAAGCCCAGCCTTTGCCATGCGGGATGAATTACCCGTCTTACGGCGGATCTGCGTGGTGGTAGGCTGGTTTTTGCTGGAGCTGGGTGTTTGCCGTGCTTTCCTAGAAAAGCTCGCCGCTGCTCTCCTTGCAACATTAATTCCGAACAACAGAGACGGAATGAAACGTACGTTTGAAAGCAAGCCACGAGGCAGAGAGCAATATTTAGCTTTCCTCTCCCAGAGGTCTCACCTGTGTTGGCACTGGTTTAAAGATGTTAGAATGGGATTAAGGGGCTAAATCAGATATTTTATTAGTTACAGGAGCCCATTTTCCTTGCTAAATAATTGAATGCATGCGCTTAAGGCAAGAGTCTGCGCTGGCAGGTGAAAAGAGGTCCCTGAAACTCTGGACTGAGATTTCACAGAGTATCAGATGGAGTTTGCGGCACCAGTCTCTCTGCGAAGACATCTGGTTTTCCTTTCATCTGGGGGGATGCTGGATGTTACTGCGAACATCAGTTCCTGGGATGTTTCTGACAAGGATTTACATGAGGAGATAAAAAGGCCTGAAATTTCTTTAGAGGGAATGATTTTTCTTCTAAATAAGAAAACAGGAGCTGAACTTGTGCCTTCATAAGGGGGTTTGGTTTGTTTGCTTGTTTGTTGGCCAAATCTCTGTCTAGGATGAGAAGCCAAAGGCCTGGTTACGTTCAGATCTTCGTGTGGTGTTAGTCAGTCCAGGAAAAGAAAAAGCTGAGAAACTTGCAGAGAAATCGTTCTTATGAATTTTTCAACTGTTCTGCAGATTTAATAAATTAAAATACTTCTGCAAATTCTTTGAAGCTTATTCATCTCTGATAACACTTGGTACCTTATCATTTCTAACTGAGCTACAGAGAAAAACACATTATTATGGATTTTGTGGTAGACCCTCCAATTTATCAACCTAAAAAGATTTCAAAGCAATAGAGGCTTTCTATATAAGTTAATATGTCATACGCTATTTATCACCCGGGGTTTGCTGAATCTGCGTTCCTAATCAATGACTTGACAACCTGAGTTAATGAACACTTAAAGACTATATCCATGCAAAATAAGGGATGTAACCAAAGCAGTTTCAGCCTCCAGGAGGGGACACTGGGCACCTTGGTCACCCAAGATGTCTTGCGCATGTGTGGTTGCATTGCTCAGGGATGTGCGCCAACAGTAAACACGATTTCCTCACCCGGACAAGCACCAGTCTTGCAAAAATCAGCAGAAGAAGACACTGAAAGACCCCAAGGCTCAGTTAATGGTGGAAAACTTCCAGTTTCCAAGATGTATAATTCCATTCAGCCTCCTTCAGCTCTCCCTGGGGCCAGAGGTGTCCGTCCTTGCAGGCTTTCGTCATGTCCCCACCTCGGTGATGCCGCGTTGGCTTTCTGGCCATCTGCCACGCTCTCTCCCAGAGGTGGCTGCCTCCACTGCAGGTGAATGATGACGGCATATACAGGGTGTTATGGGCACTGGGAGGCTTAAAAGCACTAAATAAATGTAATGAATATAGATTATTTCATTCCCCCGCCCCCGCAGATGCATTTCTACGCTTTCGTTTGATTGCATTGACTTACTGCAGCCTTCTTCTGTATAATCCACACGAACTCCACACTCCTCGGAGTGGAGCCGGGAAACTTGGCAGGTAGGAGCTCCAGGTGAAAGAGACCCTGGCACTGCGTATGCAGGAGTGGGCAGCCGGCGAAGCCGTGCGTCCCACTGCACACCTGCCCTGAAAGCTAACGGGGCTGCAGCATCCCATCCGCAGCCTCGACACCTCCGTGCGTGTGACCGAGTGCTTATGCTGTGCGGTGTGTGTGTGTGCTGTGTGGAGGCACAGCCAGAAACACGAGAACAGGCAGGGCAAGTGTTTCCAGAGACATGTACGGACTCTCGGGAGGGCCGAGGATGCTCAGCAGACGGGTGCTGCCTCCACCTCGGCAGAGGAAACCCATCTTTTAGCTCATGACAGATTTACTCCCATGACCCAGCGAGCGGAGGTCAGAAGACCCTGACAGAAAACAAATGAGAAATGACATCTTTCAGCAATTCCTGCAGTAACTTCTTTCCCCTCCGGCCGTGACATCTCTCCCACGGTGCAGAGCCGTGGTGGAGGGGCCGGGCAGAGTAACACCCTTCCCAGCCTGGGTGCCAACCGGGATGTCTCCCTGGGGCTCCCGGGTGCTTGCTTTTGGCCATCTCCTCCCAGCTACAGCCTGAAGTGCTCCTCAAACGTTACACACAGCTGGGGCAATGCCTTGTAAAACCACCCACCGGCATCCCCCATTGCTCCTGCTTTGGCTCTCCCCTCTCCTTACAGCTCCTGCGGCCGCCGCGCCTGCGAGCAGCGAGTTACGTCCGAAATAAAACAGACACATTAAAAATGACTGTGCAGAAGCAGAGGCACGGTGCAACTTTGCACGCTCTTGTTTATGTCCCTCTGTCAAAGCCCATGTTCCCCGCTGTCCCCTTCGGGGATGCGCTTGAGGCCACTCATCTCAGTGAGCTGTTATGGGTCCCCATCCCAAATCCTGGCTTGGGAGCCCCTAAACACGAGGCAGCACGTGAATGGGTGCAAATCATCTGAGCCCCGCAAGGACTGAACCCCCTAACCCCCAACCCCTCCCATTTACTTTCCAAAACGTCCCCAGTTAGAAGGGGCGAACACGTTTAGGGCCACGGTAATTTATTGTATCCTTTTATGACGAGGACAGCGCACCGTCAGTCAGAAAGCAGGGAAAGAAATGAATTAGCTGGGTTAGTTTTCTTCACCGCTTAATTGTTCCAGAGAGGCTGAGTTCTGGGGAGGGTGATGAATCATTGTTTATGAAATATTTCTTCCAAGAAGATGATTTGAAAAATACATTTATAATTTATTGCAACCTCTTGCTTTCTCAGGGAACGGCAGCCAAAGGAGGAAAGTTCCTCCCTCCCCCGTTCGCCTTCCCTCAGTTCATTATCGCTATAATCTTATCTCCCGTACCCTCTCCTCACCCTTTGAATATTACATCTCCTCCCGCTTGTGTGTGGAGGTGTAGCCACGCGCGGGGAGCCGGGGGGGAGCCGGCAGGGAGGGGGAGACTGGGAAAAATCGTCACATATTTCAGGCTGGCTCTATTTAAATGAGTTTGGGATTGTGCTTCTCTGGAGCAGATGGCCCTGGAGATAATGATGCCTGAGCAGCGGAGGCTGGAGCCCCTCTCTCCTGTTGCCATGGCAGGCCACGGGGCTGAAATGGATTCTGCTTATTAAATTTGCGAGCTCTTGTGTACTCAGGATGAATGGCGTTCAGTCATAAAGAGGCCCAACCTCCTAATGTCGCTGGATAGTTTTATCTTAGAAAGCCAGGCACTCTAACTCTGCCAGACGAGGGTCTCATTAACCTATTAACAGCAGCCGTGGAGGAGTTCAACCCACAGGGGCTTTGAACGGGGAGAGTGGGGTGTTTCCAGGAACGTGCCGAACGCCAGCAGTCCTCGTGGCGTAAAAAAACCCCGGGTGAAGGCGGGCAATCAACTATCGGCTCAAAAAGGGGAGAGCTTCGCTCGGCGCACGGGGACCCGCGTGTTCCCCGCACGTGTTTGTATGGGACCTAACACAACAGAGCCCGTCGGAGCCTCCAACGCCGCCGTTAGCTCCAATATGAATATTAACAAGAGTCTGGGATTTACCAGGCCGGCGAGGCTTGCACAGGGTAACATCCCAGTGTTTGATTTGCAATATAACCTCTGCTTTTTCAATCAAGATAACATAGAAGTATGCAGGGTACTGCCTGGGAACCATAGCAAGAACCTGGTAGGAGAGAGATCATGGTTCAAGACATTAATTGCAGGAGGAGAAAACGGAAAGATTTGAGATTTAGAGGGCAAATTTCTTTAAAAAAAGAGAAAGAAACAAAAAAATAAAAAATAAAATTGGTGATCTTTTGTTTACTGACTTTCCTGTAGAATGGGTCTTGGCTAACGCTCACAGAGTGACAACACTCCTCTGAGAGACCCAAGACATTGCAGATTAAATAGAGCAGGCTGAAAGGCTTTACCTGAAAACTTTCTTTCTTTTTACAGAAAATTGTGGGTTTGGCTCAAGTAAATATTTATATGTCTGTTCCCGACATGGCAGACAAATCCGGCTTTTCCCAGAGAATTGGAAATGGGTGTTTCCTCCCGCTAGCTCTTCCACCCAACGCTTCCACCCATGTTTACTTCAAATGACATGGTGAGACTTCAAATAAAGAATTAAAACTTTTTTATCAGTATGAAAGCAAGTTTACTGACGATCTGAGGTGTAGCATGGTTGGGGTTTTGTTTTCCGCTGTCTTTGTAGAGCCGCCTTTCAGAAACACGCGGATGGTTTGGAAGAATGGAAATTTGATATGCAGTGAGACAACGCATGTTACATTATAATGCAGTTAACTTTGATTAACCAGAGGTTGGTAAAATAGCACTGCACTATATTTAGTTTCACATCACATTTTTTTACATGTTATTATGCAAATTTTTTTGCACGAGTCTTATTTCAAATGCAACCCAACTCTATTTTCTTCCCTGCTTGGGGGGAATCTGCGTTCCTGCATGGCCAACAAAAGCCCACCTGCCCATGTTGTGCTGGGTGGTTTCCCAGCTCCGGCAGCATCCACCTGCCCANAGCACTGGGATTTTTTCCCCAGGATTGACATGGAGGTGAGGACGGCTTGCTTTGGTGCAAGTCTTCCCACTCCAAGAGGAGATGTCAGAGACCAAACACCTCCATGACCTAGTGATGGACTTAGTGTGGTCTGTAGCTGTAAAGTTGGTGGGAGATTTTCCAAGGGAAATATTTTTCCCCCATCATTGGAAAATGCTCATTTGTTGGGAAGAGAAACATTCATGGACCAGAAATTGGGGTTGCAGGTCTTCCTTCTTCCACAAGAGGTGAGCAGGGAGCTTGGCTTCTTTGAGTCTTCGGGCATCTTGGCAGATAAATGCAGAATCACAGAGAAGCGGCTGGAAATGGTCTAAAAACTCCCCAGCTTCCAAACCCCTCATCACAACTGCATAAAAGACAGTCATTGCACAGGGTTGGTGCAAATCATCACCTGTACTTTGGAATGATCATCCTGGCCTCCGTCAATGAAGCACAAAAGTCGAATCCAGCCAGATTTCTTGGCATTCAATTCTCCCACCTTCTTGATCTTGAGGTTAATATTCCTAATGAAAAATTGGCAAAAGGGATATTCACAAGAATTTGGTTCACTTGGCAAAGCCAACTGAGTATTTAGATTTAACACTCCTATTTATTTCGGTGAGTGCTGAGTATCTACTTCCTGCAATTGGCTTTGAAAATCGTGGTCTCATCCAGGGACTCTGGACATCTCTCCTGGCAGCTGCTGGCCTTGGAGCAACTTCTGCAGCGTGTGCATCTTTAAGCCGAGATGATATGAAATCTAACTCTCGCCCAGTATTGGCTATTTAGAAGGCCCTGCAGACCGGAGGAGCCGAAACACATGCCCAGATTTTCACAGAGCTCTCAAAATGCAGCCCCAGCAATATCGAGTAGATGCAATTCAAATTCCGAAAGGCTGGTTGGAAGTGCTGGTAAGGGGTTTACGCATTTACCTGTTCCTGGCTGTGTCCCCCAGCAGCTCTCCGGACCTGGGCTGGCCACCGGAGCTGGAGCTGGGCTGGAGGCCAGCTTCATGGATGGGTTGGGTGTCAGCACAGGCTCTGGCGCCCATGTAGATGTAGTCTGTGAGACTTACCCAGCGTCACCTTGGGAGGCTGTGTGAGAGCAGAGGAGTGGAGTCAGGTCTCCCGCGCGCCAGGTTGGTGCTCCCACCCCTGACCCGCTGCCCTCTTTGTTCTGAAATCCCCGTCAATAGGGAGGGTGGAGGAGAGGACAGGCAAAATGCTTCTGGGCAGCTGCCTACGAGTGTGAACCATAGAAAAGGGATTAGCTCCGTCTTCAAAATGCAAATCCCCTTGACACACGCCAAGCTCGCAGGCACTCCTGGAGCCATTTGCCCGGTCCTGACTTACAGCTTTTACACAGGCGCAAGCTTGCCAACTTAATGTCGGAGGTATGAACACCGGTGAATTAAAACGGAGACTACAAATGAAAAGCCGATTAGCAGATATTAGAAGGACATTGAGACAAAAAGGCCACAGGGATGGAGAAAGGCTTCTGGACCCCACCTTGGTTTGTAGCACAACCTCCTCCCCGATCTCTGCGGCTCCTTTGCTGTGTCCTGATCCCCTTGCACGGGGACAAGCTGACACCAGATGGAAGAGGGGCTTCTGCAGACTTCTCTGTGTCAAAATCCAGCTCCCAAATTACACAGAACCACAAGAAGAAAAGGGCTCCTTGCTCTCCAGAGCAGCCCTATGCAAGGTGGTTGTGTGCAACAGGAAGGTTCTCCATTACCATTTACAGAGATTTATGGAGAAATGTGACTGACAGGCTTTCACATGTGCTGGACATGCAGGAGCTGTCAGAGTATCTGGAAACCTTGTTCAAGCAGTCGATAAAGCTACGCTCTGGCATCGCTCTTACAGCCCAGGCCTTCACATTCCTACCCTGCAATCAGCATTTACACACATTTCCCTAAACTGGACACTCATTAAACTGGGAGACTTTGATTACCAAATCACCATTGTCTCTCAAGACCTGGCTACCCACCACATAGACTAAACTGCTGTCAAGAGGTGTTCTTGGCCCCAGCTAACATAAGCTGGGGTGGTCACTAAGGAGCTCCACCAAAGCTGCTGCAGTCCCAGCAGTTCTCATAAAGCCGAGCGAGGGTAGAAAATCTCTTTCCCTGATCCCCAGAACAGGTTGAACTTCAAATGGGCCAAAAGGGCAATCACGGCTTGTGACAAGGGAAAGACTCGGTGACTTCTTATCAACGTTATTTATTCTGCTTCTGTCTCCACCGTCCCTTGATGAAGTGTTGCTCAGGAGAGGCTGCCAGAAGGTGGGTGCAGGAGTCCTCGTGCTCGTGGGCTGGCATCAGCGCAGGGAACCAGAAGAGCAAGCAGGAGATGCTGAGATTGGTGATCAAAGCTCACTGCATATTTCCTGAGACAGTTGGTTTTACGCCTTAGGATTTGTGAAGCAAACAGGGAAAAGCTACTTTAGAAATGTGGCAAAGGCAAGTTGAAAACACAGGATGAAGATTGGTCTTTTCCCTCCCTTTGTTACTAAACAACCAATTTGGAACCTGAGATTTTCTCGCTTGTAAATGCCTCTTGTGTCTTCCCAAAGTGGGACATACCCACAAGCAATTTTATAAATTGAAGACAAACACTTCAGTCACGAAGCCAGCTTAACTTCACAGGGAAAACAAGAACGGCATTAACCCGGCGTTCTTGAAGTAACGTTTTAGTTTTTCTGTTAAAAAATAAATTACTGACTGCGGAAGGAAGAAAGGAATCATTTTGCTGTGATAATTGCAAAGCACACAAAAAAGGTAATTTTTTGCCTGACTTACATTTAGAGCATGTCTCGGCTTTTACCAAACAGCCTTGGTTACCAACAGAAAGAAAGCACTGAAATATGCAAATATTTAAAAACTAGCAAGAAAATCCCTGGAGAAGAAAGAGCAAAAAAGAAGCGGGGGAAGGGGTGCCAGCAGATACGGAGACGTTGCAGGCTGGGAGCTGCTTTTCAGAAGCCTCTTGGAAGTTTTCGCCGGGGGCAGCCCAGGAAAGCAATGGCATGAGGACATCCTCTGAGGACCGGCCCGCACGCCATCCTCTGCTCACTTGAACCACAAAAGCAAATCGCCGCCATGCAGGCTGTGATGTTTGCGGCAGCCTCAGCCTGCCCTTGCACGCGCTCCAAGCAGGATATTTAAATGCTCTTTAGGCTTC
>RSEF01000020.1:8628073-8638547 GCA_003993805.1 Himantopus leucocephalus
TCCTCTGCGAATTATTTGTAGAGCTGGGAAGGAAGCTCCTTGCGTGAGAAAAAAACAACGCACGTTCAAAAAATTGCTAGAGAAATTTATGGAAGAAAATATCCCTCAAAACCAACTTTGTGGCAGATGCAGGAATTTCTGGAGCCCCAAATCACTATGATTCGATAAAGGACTTTGGAGGAAGCATCCACCTCTTCTTCCCATGGCTGTTCCGACCTGTGCACCCAGTTCCTATAGGGAGCAGTCCCTATGGATCCGCAAACCCCAGGTGCACGCCTCCCTCCCCGTCCCGCAGCCCGTGCCTGGGGGTCCCCTTCGTGCCGGTGACACCGGGGAGCCCTGGCCGAGGTAGGTGGGTGGCAGAGGCGGGCGCGCGTGTCCGTGCATGTGTGTGAACCCCAGTAGCTGGGGTGCATTTTCTTCCCGGCATGCTGACACGGCTTCGCTTTTGTTTCCTGAGTAAATAGAAAAGCCACGGTGGCAGGAAGGAGAAAGGCAAGGCCAGGCTGGGCGAGCAGCGCCTGTTTACAATGACAAAGGGCTCTGCCACACTTCGGGGAGGAAATTTTCCTTCCAGACTTCAGGCCTCATTAAGTGAGTGGGCACAGCTAATAGGCTTTGTGTGCGAACGGCCCCAGCCTTGCAAGGTCCAGCTGTCACTGGGGCGAATGTCAAAAATAACAGCGGGCTCAGCCATTCTCCACCCCGCTTGGGCTTTAAAATTTATCTTTAAAAGGGGGAGGAGCAGGCAGTGAAAAGTAGCAAGCAATTAATGGGAGACAAAAGCAAATGGACCCGCCGGGGCTGATTGCAGGAGGGGGGAAAGTCCCCCGGAGCTGGGCTGGAGGGTTGGTGGAGAAGAAATAGAAAAGCTGAAGAACCCCCTTGACAAGTAGAAACTCATTGCGGTGATAAATGCACGGGCAGGGCTGGGAGGATGCTCAGGAATTGAGGGTCCCGGCGGTCCTGGGCTGATGCAGCCGTCTCCCTGCCACGCGTCTTCGCTCCCTGAATTCTCCCTCACAGATGGTGACTCTGAAACAGCGAGCACATGTCTTCCCTCGGATAATCCGGAGGTCAGGCTCCTCCGAAGTTTCGTCTCTCACTGCCAGCAGAAAGCTGACAAAATTATGCAGAAATAAATATGCTTCTATGTTTAACTTTTCTCTTTCACCCCATCCAATCTCAGCCTGCCCTGAAATAATATTTGCATGCGTTTGGTTTATCCCCCTGTCAGCTCCGTCTGGAGGGAGACGCACAAATGGCTCGTTTGAGGGTATTTGCGATTCATGTGATACATCAATGGAAAAAAAGGATTTAAAATCTCCAGAACTTTTAATAGCTTATTGGGTCCTGGCATCCACAGTCCCGCAGAACGTGCCTGCTGTATTTTTAGCCAACCTTGAGCTGACTTTGATTTCAGGCAGCAGCATCACCGCTCCAGAGCTTACCACCATTTCTTTGTTTTGAGAGATGTGCCCTTACTCCATACCCAGTGTTATCCATGTTTTTTAAATGCATGGGGACATCCCTTCACTTTTACTGCTGGAGACTATTCTTCCATGAATCTTTGAGCCATTCAGTCTCTGCATCAAGGAAAGATTGTGCCTGATCAGCCTGAACTCATGACATTTACACAGCGCTTCGGTACTTCTGGGTAGAAGACATGAGCTACAAGCAGTGGGTTCTGTATATCAGGCAATTTAGGGGCCAAACTATGGTTTTGAAATGGAGAGTGCTCTCTTTGTGAAAAACCTCCAGATCCCATGTCTGAAAAATGACATTCCTGAAACAAAGACGCTTGCTGGGGTCTGCCGTCGCACAAGGGTTTAACTAGAGGGTTTAACATAATTTCTCTTTTTTAGAAGTTCAAGTTTAGAAGTTGAATTAGAAGTTCAAGTCATGGGGACAGTTTGGTCTCCCAGCATCCCAGGAGTACAGGTTGAGGCTTCCCCATCTCTAACTCCTCTGGCAGAGCTCCAGGCTGCAGGGAAGGGCTGGGATATGCAGTGCTGCGAGGTCAAGGCAAAGGATGTCCGTGATAGACACAGTCCCAGAGGACTTCAGGGCACCTTCTCCAGAGCCAAGAAGCCTCGGAGAGGAGATGCTGACACATCTGATTCAATTCTGGTTTCAAACAGCAGTTGCACACCTTTCCTGTGTCCCGTTGCATTCCCTGTTTTCTCATGCACGGATATGCTGTGATAAAACATAAAGAGACCCCCTAGGAGGAAGTTTTGGATGAGTTTAAGGCTCAAAATATGGCCACAGAAGAGGTAAATCATGCCTGGAAACCCTTGAGGGTCCCTGAAAACAGCACAGAAATTTTGCCTGAATGAGTCACGCTGGTGAGAGCTTGAGCTCTCAAAAGACGCAACAATACACCTTGATGGGAAGGAAGCGAAGAGAGAGAGCCTACTCCAAACACATCTGCTCAGATCCAGGGTTCAGCTTGTTGCACTTGTACAGGGAAATCTGTGCAAACAAACAGTTATTGAATGGGTCAACTGAGCAGAGCGGCTGAAGGAGCCGAACAATGGGGTGGTTTATTCCCTTAATGTATGCCAAGGCCATTCACCAGGCAAGCACCTCTTAAGGAGCCACGTGATTAACAGATTCAATTTGCCGTTTGCCGAGGTCATGCATTTGGGATGCCGTGGACGATATTTGATAAGGGGAGCTGCAAGGACGGCGAGGAAGCTGCCTCATTTCCAACACCTCCACGGTGTTGGGTTTTTGTTCTCTTTAATTGCACGTTGGTAGGCGAGGGGGTTGCTGAGCTCCTCGTTGAGACGCAATGTTTGTGGCTCTGGTGTTTTACCTCTCCCAGCCCTTCGCAAAATTTGGGAATTCAATGCGTGCTGCCCCGCGTTGCCATGCGTCCCTCCAGTGCTAGCGCCTCCATCGCCAGCCTCGTGTCAAGTGGGGTTTGGAGTCCAACAGCAAAGGCAACACGGAGCCATCGGCATCCAGGGAAGGGCACGCAAAAAGGGGGTGATGGATTCAGTGTTTCATTCATATGCAACCTCAGCTTTCTCAGTGCTGCGAAACGCTCAGGGATCCAGCTGTACAAACAGCGGGTTTGACAAATTCATCCTCTCCTTCTGCCCAAGGACCGTCCATGGCCACTCACAGCTTCCCTGCATTTATTTGCTATTTAAACAGATTTGATGGATAACTTTTCTTTAAAATAAAGCAAACACGCTGTTTATGGACCGTGGCAGTCTCCAGTTGGAGTTCCACTGCTGCGTGGGGGTGAGGGGATCACAGGCTGTAGTTTTTCCCCACTTGCTGATGGACGGACGGTTTGCTCAACCCTCCTTAGCCTACGAAATCCACTGCTTTTGGCGAATGCCCACCTTTGGCATGGGATGGGGACTCCAGGTGCAGGGGTGGTGGGGTTGTGCTCTGGGTGAGAGCACCCGGAGCTGTTGGACAGCAAATGAATAGGATCAAAACATCATTTTAAAGTATTGTTACATTTTAAAGTATTACAAAAGACAGCAGGAGGGGAAAAGCGTGAGAACAGGCTGATGAAGAAGGGATGAGGAGGAACAAGAGGAAGGGAGAAAGAATGGACAGACAGACGGGGCAGGATGGTGCTGCATCACAGGGAACATCCCCCCCCCAGCTCCCTGGGCTGGAGGCGGCTCCTGATCCCGCGCACACCTGGGTGGCCGTGGGGACAGCCTCGCCGATGGGCTCCCCCAGCCTGGCATGACACTGCGGAGATTTCGGGGGCCGCACATTGGCCGGCGTCACCTCTTTGCCCACACCAGTGGGTCCCCTTCCCCCTCGACGCCGGGACCCGCTAGGATTTCCTACGCATCTGTATGCAAATCGCAGGCTGCCGGCACTGGGAGAGGCACTTTGTTCAGAGCATCCCCGGCACAGCTGCTCCGCTTCCCGGGGCCGGGCAGGCTGGCAGGACCCCCTCCGGCCGGCGGCACCGCGGGGCTTGGGCACATGGAAACGCCAAGTAAAGCATCGCCCGATTTTAGGGGAAGACCCCAAGCGCTGCCCATCCCACAGCCACGGTCTGCCAGGAGTATATGCAGCGCCGAAGGGTCTTGGATAGGGGCAGGGAAAAATAAAAGCCATTTTTATAAAGCAATGGGGTCGGTCTCTGGGGAAACAGGAGGTGGCAAAGGACAGTGCCAAGTTAGGGAGAGTAGCCTAGAGCATTTTCTGTATTGATGTGGCTCCTCATGTCCAGCTCAGCGCCTGCCTGGGAAACGATCTGTTCCCAGGCTGGAAGACAAATTCTTGCAGCTGAGACTTGGTTGCAGCATTTCGGTTCCCCTCCAGCCCAAGAGACAGCACCTCCCCCCCGGCTCCCAAATATGACACCTTTGATTTTCTTCAGTATCTCAGCCAACACCCTCCTTCTTCTGCCTCCTTCTTGGATTCTTTTTTCTGTTAGAAACCCATCACATTCTGAAAAAAACAAAACCCCATTGTCTCCAAAACCTGTTTATTTTCAGCAAGAAGTGTTTACTGGGCCCCAGTGAGTTCCCAACCAGCTCTGCAAACAGAGAAACCTGAAACACCCTGGGAGGTGATTTTTCAATCTACTGAGACAGGAGCACCAGAAATCTCTGCTGATGCTAAAATGAGCCATTGCTCCCCAAAATAGAGGATAACGTTAGAGGCGCTGGTCCTGAGGAGCCGTGTGGGATGGTTGTCTGATGGGGGACAGACAAACCACCGCAGCCCCACGGCCCCACCGAGCCCTCCTGCACCTGGGCAGCCCCCACCGCCCCTCCTCACCAGTGGAAACAATGGCACGAACTGGGGGAGCAGCGGGAAACCCCCCACTGGGGTGCGTGGTGCCCACCGGACATGCAAAAACCAGCACAAGGCGGCTTTTTACCAGTGTCCGGGTGACGGTATGGCCCCGTGCGCGGGGCCGGGGTGGCCAACCTGTGTGCAAACTCCTCGTGCCTCTCTGGTACCCTCTTCCAACCCAGTTGTCATTTGCAACTCAAACAGCCGATGCCTCAGGGGATCTGTTTATTTTCTTCTTTCTGCTGGACGAGATTCTCTGGCTCAACACTTTATAAAAGCAGATTTTATTTTTCCCTTCATCCCATGTGACACAGATGCAAATGGGGAACAGTAGGATGCCAGCTTATCTTTTATTTGTGCTTTTAGGTTATAATTGCAGTCTGAATCACTGACTTTTAAGTTATGCTACGTTCTGCCTCAGCAGAGAAAGGGAGAGGAGCGGAAGCAGGGAACGATCCCTTGAAGTTCAGTAACACCAAGCAGCTTCGCCTTCAGACAAAAAGGCATTTGCAAATGTTCCTCCTGTTCGTTAAAGGCACAAACAATTTCCGTGATGAAATAATAAAGAGAGTTAATTGAGATGGAGGAAAAAAAAATAAATCAAACAAGAAAGGCTGCTTTGGTTCCTGCGTGACCATTGTGCTCACGACTGCGGTATCCATTTTCTAGCTCTGATTTGGGGAGTTCGGAGTGTTTCACCTCACCCCCCAAAATCACCATTTTGGTGGATTGCAAAACAAAGCTCTCCAACCAACATCGCCCCCATCTCCCCGCACAGCCCTGCCTGACGCTGGCAAACTGTCTGTCTGCTGTCACCGCAGCCGTCCCCGCTCTTGCCGGGGCCAGAGAGTCCGGCCACACCGCGACCTGCATTAACACATCCCGTGGGAGCCAGGGCTGCCAGCCCCACGCAGCCGCAGACACGGGAGGCAATAAAGCAATCTCAGCCCTCGCAGTGTGCGAGACACCTGGACAACTCAGCCGCTCGCTCCCTCCTCCCCGTCCCTCCGCAGGGATGGAGAGTGTGATGTTGCTGTAAATCCCCAAAAAACATAGGCTTGGCTGTGGAAAAGGCATTTTCGCTCAATATTGAGCCCTAACTTTGTTTTGAAGGATGTACATGTTTGATTAGCCAGCCTCAGCACCCCCAGCTCATCAGGTCAGGGTAATTAGAGACCTTGCGTTAACGATAAACAATGTTTTGAGAGCCTAATTGACACTTCCAAGCCCATGCATGTTGCTAATTGCCAGAGCTGGACACACAGCCCCTGAGTCAACCCATATTAAACCCTCCCTATGAATAAGAGTTATCCCCTCTATTCCCAACACCGGGAAACCTCCAGCACTGGGACAGGGGGAGAAATGCAAGGGGCTGGGATGGGTGCTGTGAAATGCAAGATTTTGGGATGGATGCTGTGAAGTGCAAGGTGTTGGGATGGGTGCTGTGAAATGCAAGGGATGGGGATGGGTGCTGTGAAGTGCAAGGTGTTGGGATGGGTGCTGCGAAACATAGGATCTTGTTGGGAAGGGTGCTGTGAAATGCAAGGTGTTGGGATGGGTGCTGCAAAATATAAGATCTTGGGATGGGTGCTGGAAAATGCAAGGGATGGGTGCTCTGTGCCCTTCTCCCCCATTACAAGCCCATCCTGAGGCTCCTGAGCAGACAATACCATCGCGCACTGCCCTGCGTGCCCCCGGCAATGACCCCGGAGGACCACCCTCCTGGGAGGTGAAGGGTAAGGCGGCCGCCCCGCTCCATCGGCCCTCTCAATCTTCCCCGGACAAAGCCTGTCTCGGGGGAGCGGGTCCTGGGGAGGGGGCCAGGGCAGGGCTGGCTGGTGGGAAGCGGCGAGGCCGGGTCGTGCGGCAGATAGTTTTGGCGGAGAGGCAGGAGAGCAGAGGTGAAAGGGCAGCCCTCCCTTCCCACCACCCTGCCTCGCTCCTCCTGGCCTTTGCTCCTCCGTCGCGCTGCTCCCCCCACACCGGCCCCGGAAAGAGGGGAAACCCCAGCGCAATGAGTTGAGTATTTCACTCCCAGATAATTTACGGACGCAGCATCTGCCGGACACGGGGGACAGCTTAATCTCAGCTTTCACGTCCTCTAGCCTCTTTCACAATTAATTTTGGGTATTGTATTTTATTTTTGCCTAAAAGACCCCCCAAAAGCCCTAAAAGTGCCTCTTTGATCCCAATCGTAGGTCTAGCGCAGTTCATCCAGGCAAACTGCACTGAGAAACTCAGCTCAAGGACTGTGCCTCATCCCCTGGGAGCCCAGCCTTGGGCAGGGTGCGATGGAAACACCAAACCAACCTTCATTTCTTTCCTCTGCACACAGCAGGGGCTGAAACCTGTCTCATCAAGTAAAGCCTTCCTTAAATTAGGTTGATATTATGAACTTAAGAAGCTCCTGGTGACAGGATCGACACAGACAGGCTAAAACAGACACCTGAGCTGAAAACAGAGGTGGAGGCGAAAGTCAGCAAGCAGTAAAAGCTTTGAAATGCCCCGTAGCGCACAGCTTGGGTGTCCCGGCGAGAGACATCCCTGCAGTTCTGCCTTTATACAAAGCACCGTCAGAGGATGGAAGTGGGAAATGGATGTTTCTTCCATGTCAAAAAAGAGACAAAACCTCCCTCACGGGCAAAATCACCCCCCATTAAATTTGCCAGCCCAAAGCCCCTCCATCCCACCTGATTTCTCACCCGCGCAGTGCCTGCCTCTAGTTGTGAAAATTAATTGCGAAGCGCACTGGTTATTCACATATCCTGATGCCTGGATCAGTGCGGCATCACTTTGGGCTACACACCCGCGTTGTAGCCCTTCTCCCTGTACGTAGAGCCATCCTCGGGCCCCTGGTGTCCCTGTCCCCAGGCTCCACATGTGCCCAGGCAGTGTCCGGGTGCTGGGGAGCATCCGGGCCAGGCTGGGAGCAGACCAGATGCATACTTCCATATGAGACTCACTAATGGCCTTTCAGGTACAATATTATTATTTCCCTCTAATGGCGTGCTTTTCTCTCTTTCTTCCTCGCTGGCTCATAAAAGGCACATCATAACTACAGAGGGAGGAGGGGGAAAAAAAAAAAAGGCAAAAGCTTTGCAAATTACAGCAATCAGAGAGCCTGAACCATTAGGAGCATCTGGGACTGCATTTTACATAACAGTGGACACTTTCTTTGAAACAATTACAGCTAATAATGAATTAGGATTGACTGGGCTGTAAATGTTTCAAATTGCAATTCAGAGACTGTCACTCCACGCCATCCCCTTCTCGCTGGAAAAAGCCCTCTTAATGCTCCGCACAAGTAGTACGGTGGGGATCTTGGGAGGACATGAGCTTCACGGCCACGAGTGCCGGGTCCCACACCACGGGCTCAGCCTGAGCTCTGCTGGATTTGGGATCTTGCCTCCAAAAGTGGCCTGTGGCAGATGCTTCAGGGAAGCTTTTACAGCATAAAGTGATATATCTGGGTGCTTTGTGTTTGCCTGTTTCGATGGGATGGAACAGCAGTCTGCCCTTTTCTCCTAAGGAACTGCTTTCCAAAGTGACAAGGGGATGGCCCTAAGCCACACTGAGGAGATGCTGTGTTTTGGCCCATGGGGTGTCCTGTGTCCCGCTGCCCCGGCCCCTGTGAGCCCCGCGCTACCCTGACATCTCCAACTCAGTCTTGTCCCAGGTTTTTGTCTCAAACCGTGGGATCTGGGTTGCCCTGGGGTTCCAGTCTCACATGAACCCACAGCTGATGCCGTATCCCAGTGGTGGCTCAACGTCCATCACAGGCTGTGGCTTTTTCTGTCTAGTCTGGGGCAATGAGACCCTCCAGCCGTAGGAATTCCAGAAGTGCATCAGTTTTATAAAAACTAGAAACGTTATTGCTCTTCTTTTCACCTTGCCTCTGGTGGTGGCACTGGGTCTGCAACTCCATTAACCTGGGAACCCACCACTCTCACATGGACAGGAGTTGTCCCCGAGATAAGAAATCCCCGTGTCCCCCTCAGGCCCCCCAGGCAGAGGAAGGACAGAGCTGGGGAGTCACCACGGCTCAACCGCCCACCGTGGCCAGCACAAAGCCCTCCAGCTGGGCTGCGGGTCCGCGTGCTCGAGCTCCTGCCGCAGCTGCTTGGACGACACAGGTACCCGAACATAAAGTTAAGGAAAAGACATCAATCCCGTCACTTTTGCCAGAATAAAAACCTTTCTTTAAAAGGCAGTGAGTATAGAGGGGGAGACTGAGAGGAGGGAACATTCGCGGCCCCTCTGCCGGGAGTGCAGATGTGGTATAAATGGGGCGATCTCTACCCTCTCAAAGCCCCCTTCTCTCCCGAGTTGGCAGGTCCTAAAAGGCCACTTGTTTTGCAAGTTGGCTGCTCTCTCGCCCGTCGTCTCCCAGGGAGGCACAGTGTCACCTCAGGTTTCTAAGATCATTCCCGCTGGCCGATGCTCATCCCTGTCCCTATCTCGCTTGAGTCTCCCTTTCCCAGGAGGGTCACCAGCCACAGGCTGAAGCAGAGGGGACACGAAGAAGCAGTGAAGACCCCAAATGCTCCCAACCCTAGCTCTTCTTGGGGGGGGAAAAGCAGAGATGAAAGGAGTCAAACTCAACCTTAAGCAAATGACAGCCCGTGCTCCTGTGTCAGATACACCCTGAGGAACTTTTTAGTATCTATTCCTTGGTGATATTTGAGTTTTGAAACGCTCAGTGAGATGCTCCACTGCCACCAATCCACAGAGCGCAGCTGCCACCTCGTGCACCCTGCGCCCACTTTTCCTTTCACCTAAACCTGCAAGATTTTAAATAACAGCATCTCTTTCCCATCTTTGGGAAACCTGAAGCCTTGCAATAAGCATGCTTAGCAAATAGCTGCCTATTTTATAGAGACAGCTCACACCAGCCTTAAAACTCTAATTATAGAAGAATAACAAGGCTCTAAAGCTCAGAAGCACTTAGATATTATTTCAAGCCAACCAACAAGGAAGTTACAGCTGCTGTAATTAAACATGACACAGAGAAGTCAAGCATTAAACGCAGGTTCATTAAGAAAGCGCTGGGACTCGGTGATCCATAAAGGCAGGACCTTGTAGTCGTGGGCCAGCCGGGGAGAAATGCGGAGAGGGGAAGTCTCGCCCATCTACCTCGAAAAGGCAGCAGCAAAGCTACTAATTGTGTTTGCACTGACATAACGAGCTGCCGGCAGGACTTTTTGGAGCACAGCTCGGTCCCCGGCTGGGGTGGGGTTCCCGGGACATCGCCCCGTGCCGGGATGCCGGCCGAGCACTGCGCAGGGTCAGCCCCCAGCCCCGCAGCGCCCACCGCTTCGCTCTACACCAGCAAACTCTTACACCCGCGTGCAAAGAGAAGGGGAGAAGGTCGGGTCCTGCCTCCCCCTTCCCAGCTCCCTCTCAGCTTCCGAGCATCCCAGCCCAGAGCCCCCAACACCTCTCAGGAGTTTGCAAACGAACATGCGCTAATTAAGCAGGTCTCTGGGCTGGGCATTCGTTTTGTGGCGTTTAAATCAGGTTTTGGAGATCCAGCAGCCATCTGTCTTTACTACAATTAAAAAAAAAAAAACCCAACCCCCCAAGAAAACACTCTTGCTGTTTAGGTGCTGCTCCACCAGCGGGTACCTCGCACCCCCCGAGTTGCCGGCACGGTGTAGGGCAGGATTGGGCCCGCTGGTGCTGAGCC
>RSEF01000020.1:8638557-8653449 GCA_003993805.1 Himantopus leucocephalus
TTGGAGGGGTTTTTTTAAATAAAAAAAAAAAAAGAGAGAGAAAAGAAAAGGGCTCAGCCCCTGCGAGAGGTGCAGCCGCATCGGCCGCCCGGAGCACCAGGGAGAGCAGGAGCAGTGTCCCAGACACATTAGGATGGCCAAAGCTTTGCCTTTTCCCTCCGGAATGAGGTGCCGAGGCGGCAGGGTCACTCTTTGCAGCTCCAGTACCCCAAAATCCCAGGCTTTGCTTAGCTGCCATGCCCTAAAAGCGGGTTTTGCCGTTACTTTGCCCCGGCTTTGTGAATTTTTGATCAGCCTTATCTACACAAATGTCTATAAATCCTTGTGGGTATATAGATGTGCACATGTATTATAAAACTTTAAAATAGAGACCACACGTCTGCCCCAGTGAGAATAAACATAAAGCGATTGTTTTAACTGCGTAGTGCCCTCCCAAGTGATCCCAAATACTAGAGGATGAGCACAGTGAAAGGGAGAGGATGGGGTTTGGGATCACCAAACCCTCCTGCATCAAGAAGTGCTTTCCTCTGTTCGCAGCTTCTGATCAGGAGCAAGTTCAGTACATCCCCAGCCCGACAACCTGCTAACTTTACCCAAAAAAACTTTTATTTCTCGCTCACCGACGCCAGCCCTCAGCACAGCGCCCGCTGGGCGGGTTCTGACAGCCCATCTCAAAGCTTCTTCACAGCCCGTGTCATCCTTTTACCTGGGAATTCCTGGGTTGAGGAACCACCTGGCCTTTCCTCTTTCTGTAAGAAGGACAGAAAAGGACTTTTCAGCCTGGGGAAAAATTTCCCTGTGAAAGATTTTATTGCTCATGTATGAGACAGTCGCTAATTGATCTTTCAAATGGCCAAGCTGTAAAATGGGAACGGCAAAGAGCTGTGACTTTAAGGGAGATAAACAATATTGTGTTTTTTTCCCCTTTCCTCTTCCAAATGACCATTTTCTCCTTAGCCTGAAACCACGGGATGAAGGGCAAACTCAAATTGAGGAAGGAAGCTTGATGATTTCTGATGCTTCCATTACTGCATAATCAGGGACTGAAACTGCAATCAACAGAACCGCCTTTGCAACCCAGCAGCTTTCAAAAAAACTCAAGTGAAAGGAAGATAATTTTCTTTGTGGGACTTTATGTTCCTCAACCACCACCTCTCTTCCGCCCCTTTTTTTCTTAATGTTTGTTTAGAAAAGAGAAGTGGTGGAGTGCCCTGAGGAGATGTGCGAGCTCTGGTTGAGCGCAGCCAAAGAATGGTTTGGGTTGGAAGGGACCTTTAAAGGTCATCTATGCAGAGGGCCAGGGAAGAGTGATGTGGGACAAAGGCATTGAGGCCCTGAGAAGGCAACTAGGCACCAAAGAGGCTGGAAGAGTGACTGTATTTGTTCAAAAACTGCAATCACCCAAAGGATAAGGAGACCAGAGGCAGTTTTTCCCCTTTTTCCCTTGAATGAACCCGTCTTTTGGGTCGTCCCAGCCAGGATCTGTCCCTACACCTGAGCTTGCCCCTGTAAAAACCACCAGAGTCTCATCTTCACGAGGGTTTCAGCTGGACACCACCACTTCAAACTGGTTATCTCTGTCCAAAACTAAGTTTGTGCTTGCTGGGAAAACTCAGCCTTGAACATGACTGCGTTCCGCAAAGCGGCAGTGCGGGGTGTTTTCAGGGAGCTCGCTGGTGTTGAGATCCAGATCCGCTCCCGCTGTGTGATAATTAAACATCCAGCTATAGAAGAAGAAAAAAAAAGGTTGGGTTTTTTTTCCAAACCAAAAGGAGTTTTGCCCCTCTGCCTAGATCTGGGTGCCAGCATAGACAGGAGGTCCATGGTCAGTGCTCTGCTTGCCCAGCCAGCCTGGGGGATGCTGAAACGGGAGCTGAGAGCTGGGACCACAGTCCTCAAGCAAGTCCTCATTTTCCCCGCGAGTGCAAGCATAGAGGGTTTTTTTTGCATGAAGATAAGTGTCTGATCTGGATTTAAAAAAAAACCAAAAACCAAACCAAACCAAAACCAAAAACCAAACACTTTCTTTCACAGATTAGGATTATTGTCAATATTTTATACTGCTGAAGCAGCTTCTGGATCTTTCCAAAGCCCTGGGAAAACCTCCAGTTAGACACTTGTAAGGCTGCAGGGTATTTTTTTTCCAGGAAACCAATGCTGACAAGTTGAACCTGCTCAGCCTTGCGTGGTTCATCCAAATCCTTGAAACGGCACCAAACTAAGCGGGGACTGGCAAAGACAGCGCCAAGACGTGGGCAGCCCCGGCGCGCTCCTGCCTGCTGCGGCAGGCAGAGGCAGGCAGGATCCAGCCCGCCTTCGTGCTTCAGCAGCAAAACCGCCTTCTTCCACCATCCCCAGCTAGAATTGGTGTTTCCTGGTTTAAGCCGCTCCTCCAGTCAGACCTCTTGATGGGAGTGCTGGTTCGGCTGCCAGCAGATAACTGGGAGGTGCTGTGACAAGAGGGTAGATGGTGTGTAAACTCAATTGCTCTCGTATCCAGCAACACCAGCCGAGCAAGCAGTGCTATTCCGAGCCCATATTGGCTACGCCCATCGGGACCTGAGCTCCTGGAGTCAGGTGATTTGAAAGCAAGTATAAAGACTCCATTTTTTCTTACATTTTTCATTTTAATTTAGCCGGTGTTAAGGCTTTGGCAGGGGAAGGGTGCGCAATTACTGCATGCTGGGGCTGCGGCAGCAAGCGTGCAATCCAGCAGAGCCTCGCATCCTTTCATCTCTGAGTGATGGGACGCAGACCGGAGCACGCACTCACTCGCTCTCCTCTTGAAAGCATCTCTTGGCTTCAGAGGCTTCCCCGTCCCCTTTGACAAACACCTCGAGCCTTTGTAGGCGACTATCGCACTCTGCCACAAGCGACGTGCCCCGCCAGCTATTCCCTCCGCCGCACAAAAAGCATCACTTTAAAGGCAGCTTTTGATTGCGTTCAAGCCGGCGGATATTTGAATAGCCTCCGAGCATCAGCAGTTTTGGGTGCTCCAATGCAGCCGGTGTCTGAACGAGGGGTGCAGCAAGGGAGTAGGAGGAAGGCAAGGGGACATCAGCATCATCACCCAGCTCCCAACCTGCTCCGGCTTTGCTCCCCGCCACCGGCTCAATTTTTGCATTTGGGGTATTCTTACCACTATGATTCTAAGTGAATAACAAGTGAATAAAGCTCTTACTAGAAAATTACATGATTACACATTCCTTTTGCGCCATGGAAATGACAACTGAGTTTGTAAGATAGTGGCGACCTCAGCTGCGCAGGCTTCCCATTGCTCATAGCTTTCAAAATACACAAGGCAGCAATTTTATTTATATATATACTTTTTTTAACTACTACTATGCTTGCTGGAAAATTAAGTTTTACAAGGACTAAAAATATTAACAAATTTAGGTTGAGAAAATGGGAGGAGGAGAGCGGATTTAAAAAATGTCAAAACACTCAGATGCAGCATTTTTAATGAAATGTTTCGCTTCAGAAATGCCAAAACATTTTGTTTTGACATTTCAAAAGGAAACTTAATGATATTTTTCTTAGAAACAGCATGGGTTGCTTTGTAATAACCTGAGTTAAAGAAAAAGGGAAGACAAGAAAAACGCAAAGGCTTGACGGCCTCCAAAACAAAACAAACTTTTCACCATCCTTCCAGCGACGCGTTGACATGGAAAGAGCATTTCCTTCCCTCCTCCTGCCATTTTGCCAACAAATTTAAGCATTTTCTGTTTCACTTCACATCGCACTAATGAGTTCCCCTGCTTTTCTGCTCTGAAAACAGACTCTCGCCTTCTCCCGGCTTCCAAGATCTTCCCTTCTGGAAAGACTCTTCCCCAGCCTGGCCTTGCTGCAGGAGCAAGGCTTCCCACGACACTGCGGAAAATCCCTGTGCCCGTGGGTGTGCTCAGCCCACTGCAGCTCTCCCACCCCAGTGAGCTTTTAATACAAGCAGCGGCCGCTTCCTCCTCCTTGGGAGAGGAGCTGCCTCCTCTATTGCTTGCGTCCTGCGGAATGAAACCTCTCGCTGCGGGATCACCCGTGTCAGAAATCCCCTTTTTCCTCTGCCTCGTGGCACACTTTGGAGGCAGAGCTGTCCTCCCAGCCTGGAGGACCTGGAGCAGAGCCCAAGTGAGTGTGTGGTCCAGGATCGCACCCAAACCTCCGGCAGAGCAGAGGGGTGAGCGCTGGTCCACGGCCAACCTGCAGCATCCTGAGCCCTCCTCCTCTGCATACGCAGTGATAAAAAGGACCATGAAAGTTTATCAGCCATGAAACAAATGGCTGTTTACATGTGTTGATTATGCAGTTATTTGTCATCTGCAACCCTTCTTGCAGTGCCTCGTTCATAACAGGTCCTATCCCGCGCTGAGCCCCTGTAGCCTAACATGGGACGGCGCGGGTTCGGGGAGGTGGGGATGCATTTCTGGAAGCAGCCCTCATGAAAAGGAAAGAAAGAAGCAGCTGAATAACCCTCGACCCCACGTCGGGACTGTGGGGCACCAGGCACCTTCAACACATTTTTCGGACTTGGGGTGGGACTCCTCAGCCTGCCATGGGGCAAGGGGAGCCCATCGCATGGCATAAATCCAGGCTGAAGCACAGATGCCGAGGACCCCTCTGGGTACAAATAACCCTTGCAAGGGGAGAAACACAAACAGAAGGAGTTGCAAGCTGTGAAAAGAGAAATTGAAAGCTCAAATCCTTAAAATGGAGTGAGTCAGGTACCTTTTGCAGCCTCCTCTGGTCATCTCCCAGCCCAGGGATGAGCGGCTGCAGCTTGGGCGGGGGGGCTGGAGCTGGGGCAGCTTTTGGCTCCAAGGAAGGGAGGATGGATGGTTTCCTTCTCCCAGGTAAAGAGCTGACTCCTCGCAGGGGATGTCAAAAGCTGATGAAGTTGTGAGCAAATACGTAAAACCAAAACATGCCAAACCTGCACAGGGAAACAAATGCGGACTTTGTCACTTCCTGGTTGGAAAACACTCACCCAAAGAGGCAGGGGGGACAGCTGGTGGTGTCACTCCATGGGAAGCCAAACCAAGCAAATCCTGGCAAATTTTTGGAGAGGGATGGAGGTATTGGAGAACCATGTAACCCTGGCCCATCCCTGAACCGTGCTGCATTAGGCTGGTGTGGGGTCCAGGCTTAGGAGAAGGCAATCAAAGCCCTGAGCAGCCTTTTATTTTTGAGGCTCAGATGCACATGTTTCACCGTGGGATATGTTGCTTTGCTCAGCGCAGAAAAGATCAAAAATAATTAATTGCTTGCACACCCCCTGCACATGTGGACCTGTATTTACATATGGAAATTAAATCCTTGGGTATGTAAAGCCAAGCACATCCAATGGATTTACATCCGGCTCCTTACCGAGGCTTACTTGGAAGCGGGTCCATAGCACCAAGACTCAGGGGCCGAGCCACAGCGTGTCCCCGGGTGGCTGATGGCAGAGGGACAGGACAGCGTTTGAGGATGCCCTTGGCACGGCAGTTACCCCTGCAGCAAGGGCACGCTGTGCCTGGCCGGCTCCGTGCACCTCAAGGAGGGAGACTGGACCCAACACCACTCCATTTGCTAACGAGAGTTCTGCATCCTATTTAAAGGACAGTGCTACCTATTAACCAATTTACTCTTTTCTAATTGAAATTATCCCGTATACCAGGTTTTGTGTTTGCAGCTGAGTGCTGCCAACTGGCCGCGGTCTCAGTGAGAGGAAAAGAGATTCAAATCCCCACCTTCTGCGGGGAGAGGCATGTCGTGGTGGTACAAAACTAAAGGGAGAAAGCAACATACCCCAAAATGTGAACTGTCCCTTTAATTTCTGTCAAGGCTAAAGCCCACAGACTACAAAAACAACATTTTAATTTAAATTCCGAATCCACATTCATTCATGGGAGCTGGCTCTGAGCGGGGATTTCATTAAAGGCTTTAATAGATTTTATAGGACTTGTCAGATCCGGAAAGGTTATGGAGCAAATGCATTTTCTCTGCTTCCAGAATTTCAACAACGGCTCGGTAAACAAATTTACCATGAAAATGCAAAGAGTCCAGCCTTGTACAGACAAGGAGAAATGAACTTCATCTGAGTGACTTGAAGGCATCGAGATGCACTGTCTGTCCCCTTCCCAACTCGCTTCTCTCCGCTCCTTTCCCTTAGCGTGCTGTGCGGCTTAGATGATGCGTCTTTTGTTGGTGGAAAACCAGAAAAGGAGAAACATCTTTTTCCATTGTTCAGACTTGGGTTTGGAGATATTAATAAATGTCGGCAGCTTTAGCAGTGATGCATAGATGAGGTCTTAGGAGGGGCTGCTAACAGCCCTCTCGTCCGAGCGCAGCTCAGCCCTGGTGCAAACGATTGACTCAGGGCGGTGGGTTTTGCAGCTAGAAATCATCTTGTTAGAAAACCCCTGAGTACCTGAGGATGGATGTGCATCAGCTGGTGAAGGTGGTGGTGATGTGGGAGAGACAGCGAACAGACAGGAGAGCTAGAAACCACCTCAGCTTTGCTCCCAACCCATCACAGGCTGCATCACCCCACTTCAGGGTCTAATTGACCACTCCTTTCAATTCAGCCCAGAGAACGATGGTGATTTTGGTTGAACAGCCATATATGCACAAGCTCTGACAAAATATCATTTTGCCAGAGTCTTTTCCACCTGCTTTTTTGCCCTTGACAAGGCAGATGTGGTTTTGTCAGGTTAGGTTAATGGTTGGACTAGATGATCTTACAGGTCCCTTCCAACCTTAACAATTCTATGATTCTTGACAAATCAAGCTTGAAGGTGGGTCCTTACGTGAGGCTCGGGAAGGAGCCCGCCAAGGCTGAGTGGTGGAGGTGGATGTCCCACCACGGGGCCATGGTGCTGCTCGGCTGCGGGATTGGTGCTGGGATGGCCAAGCTCGCCGCTGGCAGTGATCAGGAGGTGTCGGGCATCGCTGGTTAGAGCCACACTGCAGGAATCAAAGGCTGATGCCTTGGCAACCGAGTCGTGGTGAAGATGAAAAAAGTGTGAAGAAAAGGCCTCTTGTTTTTGGATGAGCTCTGTAAACAGAGATGAATGTCAGAGGAGATTTTGCCCAAGTATCGTTTATAGGCTGTATAGTGGCATCGCAGGGAGAAATCAGCCTGGAGAAAATTATAACTAATGCAAACCTCCAACCAAAACCTTTTTTCTTTTGGAGGGTAAGACAAGTTGATGGCTTTATTATTATTATTATTACGATGACTATTTTCCCTCCTTATGACTTTGCAATTTGAGATTGACAGGTCCTAACACAGCTGCTCTGGATCCCTTCCCAGCTCCACAAAGAGAGCCGTAGCGTCAAAAGCAGCCGGGCGGTTCAAGAGCCGCTGGCGGGGTGGGAGCGGGGACCGGCGGCTCAACGACAGAGGCCCCATAGATGCGGGACCCAGCGCCGAGAGGTGTCGAACATCTGGGAGTCGCTTTCACCGGGAACAGGCGTTGCAGGTGGCGGGGGGATGCGGCTGATAGCTATGCTGTAATTATAGGAAGCTGAGGAGAGAAGCAGATTCAAATCAAGTGACTACTGAGTTAAAGCATGAGAATTCCCCGTGTAATTTATGGTGCATTAAATAGCCTAAATATTCTGTCCCCACGAGTTACTCCAGTAGCTAGTAGCTCTCATTTTGAGGCAGCTTTTTCTACGACTCACCTAATCTTGATTTTTCTTCATATCCGGCATGTACTACGTTAAAATTTCCTCCTTTGCTGAGGGGTATATACTTCAAATGACACATGTCAGCTTGCAAAACTGCCGTTACATCAACCAAGAGTGAAGCTTTACACCAATTCACCAAACAGACCCTCAAAAAGCACTTTAGGACGCCTTAGCGTGGCTGTACCTGGGAGACACATACAGATGTGTCCCGGTCCTGCTGACACATCTGGGACACACCGACGGTTATCTGCAAGGTATCAAACAGCCTGGATGGTGCTTCTGAAGACTCATCTATCCCAGCTCAAGAAGGGGTAACAGACTCTGTGCACTTGGTTACAAAGCAGAGAAAAACCCATTGGATTAACGCAGATGGGTACGATTAGCACACACAGAGCAGAGCGTTGGAGATCAGGCTGACAAGCATAGGAAACCTCCGGATATCCCTGATCCAACCTCCTGCTCCGACCAGGGCTAACTTCAAAGTTAACTCAGGATGTCAGGGCCTCATCCAGTCGAGTTTTAAAAATCTCTACGGATGGAGATGCCACAATCTCTCTGCCAGCACAACTATTGCTGAAGCTCTGCCTCCTGCAGCCACATCTCCTGACTGTGATGCACCACTTTGTACCAAAACTTTCGGACTGGTGTGATGTGAAGTTTGGTGGGAGCATCGCCCTCCACTCCCTCGCAGGGACACACGGAAAACTCTCTCGACCCCCTTCAGCAAAGCCTTCAAACTGGCCTGAAGTCAAGACAGGGCTGTGAGCTGGCCAGAAACCCCGGAGCCACCGGGCTCCTTCAGCCAGCAGCCATTAACAGGAAAATACTATGCAGAAGCCACAAAGAAATAGGAAAATCCTTTTCCTGCTGCCACCTACAGTTCGGGTTGCGGCAGGAGGCTGGGCTGAGAAGCAGGGGGAAAGGCAGGCAAGAGAAAGGCTGAACTCCACGTAACTGCTGCAGCTTTTCTGAGCAAAGGCTCCTCCGTCAGCACCCGGGAAGTTGCTGCCATCTATTGATGTAAGGGACACGGTGTCCGGCACAGGGATGCTCTCAGCAGCAGCCCAGCAGAAAGGATGGAAATAATTTTATTGCATATGTGGTCTGGTGAGGTGCACAGTCCCGAGAGCCTGGGACACGCGGCTTGGTCCCCACTCTAAAAAGCTTTGCTCTTAAAAGAGGCCCAAAGCTGGCCTCAAGCTTGACGTGCTGCGAAGTACGTCTTGCTCGGTGGCTTCTTCTCCGGCTGAAGTTAGAGGACAGTGGCTGAACCACCTTCAGGCAGCCTCCTCCGTGCTTCTCTGAGCTGGATTTTCCAGCGCTAACTCATCACTGCAGAAAGTCTTTCCCCCCTCTGATGAAGACCACGAGCCCCAGTGACTGTGGTCCCTATCACCACGCCGTACCACTCCAACGTCCTCTTTTGTGTCCCCAGCAGAAGTTTTCCCCAAAGCCCAGGCAGAAGAGAGCTCTGCCATGCCAATGCACTAGAAACAAGCCCCACACACGTATCCAGAGCTAGGTGCCCTGCCTTTCCCCTTTCCTCCCTAAAACTCCACCGGAGCTGTGCGCTCATTCTCGCAGGGTGTTTTTGCTCCAGGTTGGTCTCCAGCTCCCCCGCCCTGGTCTCCTGGTCAGACGTGGTGATGTGAGGGGACACCGTCCTCTCGGTGCCACTGCCTGAATTCTGAATGCTGCTCTATAAACTCCAGATGGGATTTTAACCCTGTTCCTCCTCCAGGAACACTGACATTTTTAGTCTCCTACATCAGGACTAGCTGATGGCAAATGGATGAATCCCTACATCTGCGCCTCCTCGGGTACCACGCAGAGCTTTCACAGCAGGAAAGGAAAGAGGAGGAGGATGGCTGAGTAACTTCATGGCTTAGAGTCAAAAAAATTCTGTTCTGTGCATCTTTGGCTTCCTCTGCACGGTTAAGTTGCACATTCACCCTCCCCAGACGGCTTTTTGATTTACAGCTGCTGCTCCTCCTTCCTCGTGCCCCTGGGGTGGTGGGCTGGATGGAGAGGGTCCCCTGGCCAGACCCATTTCAGGAGAGGGGGAGAGGAATTCAAACCGCACTTAAAGGCCAGGACAGAGCTGTTCCAGGCAAGCAGCGATGACAAGGGGGTCACACAGACCTCGGGTGAGCAGGGATGCAGCAGGAGCCGGAGCAAGCAGTGGCTTGGCAGGGTCCCCGTCTCCCCAGGGAAGCTGCCACCCAGGGAAGGACTGCAACAAAACCAGCCGCAGGCAACGGGATTCGTGCTGCAGGGCTGGAGGCATCGTGCTCACAGGGGTCCAACCTGCGCTTCTAACCCAAGGGGGGTTGAAAAGAACAGTAATAAATGACTCCAAAGTTAATTTTGAGCTGGTTTATTTTTGGGACGCATGAGGAAAGAGAGCAGTACAGCCCCCACCTGGGAAAGGTCTGTGGGGAACTTGTTCAAACAAACGTGAGAGCGATAACGCTTTCAGATTAATAAAGCGGAGAGAATACACACTGGTGTGTGCTACGGGGGAAATGAGGTCAGGCTGCGTGAATGCATCCCTTAGCAAGCGAAGACAACTCCAAAGTGCCTCCGACTTGCTCGGGAAGTTTTCCAAGGACAAAAAGGACCCTCTCAGCTCAGCCCCCTCCCTCAATGCGGGCTTTGTGGCGCTCCCACTTCCAGGACAGGCAATATTCCTTCCTGCTCCGTCTTCCTCCAGCCCCGGGGCTGCAACAGAGCCAGGTTTGTTGGACGGCACAAAGGGACCACACAGCATCTCCCCCAGATGTGTGCCCGAGCGCAGCCCTCCTCCAGCTGCCCCCGCTCGCAGCCCTGTTCCGCTCCTCCTCCCTTCGGTTACACGCAGCATAAAATACCAATTTCCCAGTTCCAGCCCAAATATCAGCTCAGGTTAGCTCCACAGTCAGCATCACCCACATCTATCCTCTGACCTGACTTCTCCAAGCCCACCCCTGGAGCATCCCCCACGCTTCCCACAGAGCATCTGTCACCCCAGTGTCACACTGTGTCCCCACCATGGGGACGGGACACCTTCCTCCCTGCCACAGCTGAATGCAGGAGTGGAGGGACATGAGCACCGTCGTTTCCAGCAGTGCCAGGAGGATTTTGCAGAGTGAAATCAATTCCCTCCAAGAAACAGCTAAGAAGGGAGCAGGACAGTACGGCTTTTACAAGGGCTAAAAAAAATATTGCTTCTTTTGCAGGGAAATGAGCTGGTTTTCAGCCATGCACAGGTAGGCAGAGCTCAGCATCCCGCCAGGCTTTCCCAGCATCGTTCCAGCAGCAAACTAACTTATCATGTCTGACATTTCCCCCCACACACGCACTCAAAGGCCAAAATAATTCCTTTGCTCTGGATACAGATCAGTTGGCAAACAAGCTTTCAGACACAATTATTTTGCCCTGAGAGGATTCTGCAGCTGCTCCTCTTTTTCTTGAGATCAATACCTAAAGGATAATCCTGCAGATTATCCTACAGTTTGGTGGTGTTAGCTCAAGCTCTCTTGTTTGCTTTATTTCTTTTATGAATTACAACTCCTTCTGGTTAGGGGCTTGGGGGGGCGGGAGGGGAGTGTTTATATATTCTGTTTTGTGACAAATGAGACTTGATATCACAAATTATCTATACTTGGCTGGAAATTAATGTTGTTGACTTTTTAGTCAAATTGGAACATTTTAAGAGAACATACCAATTTCAGGTGGTGACTCATCCCTTTCCAAAACAGCAGAGCAAACAATAGCAACCACCTAAACAAAATCAGAGCAGATTTCTTTCTGCCAAATCTAGCAACTATATTCTTTTAAAGCAAATCAAGTCTGTAGGAGTTTATTCTCCTGCAAGTACCGTAGGCGGAAGGCAGCAGAGATCAGAAACGTGTTCTTTGGTATGAAGGGTTATTTTTATTTATTTTTAACCTGTCACATGGTTCTGAAACCAACCATATGCATCCAGAATAGCAGCTCATGACTATTTATTGCTGAAAAGTTTCCCAGGTGGTAAACTTGAAGAAATGGGAGAGTATGTCTGTCACTCCCAGGGCAGATGGGCTGCTGCTAAAATAAAGTTTTCTCTCAGACTGATTGCCACAGAGTATTTGCTTGCTGCCCGACAGATCAGATTCATAAAACTCCCTGACAGATCATCAAAAGCATCCTCCACGTGGGATGAAGGCATCTTCAAAGCCTGAGGGATTGCTGGAATTTGAGGACTTCTAAAAATCCACTGGTGGATGAGGTGGACACGGCGGCTCCAGCTCCTCACTCAGCCTGCGAAGGCAGAGGGTGGCATATTGGGCACACTCACTGAGAACGTTACCCTCTCTGGCCCCGATTTACAAAGTGCATGTGTAATTTTAAGCACTTGCCTAAATTCTGCTGGAGAAGGCTAGAGGTGGCTCCAAGGAAGAGCTCGCATGCTCTCCTGAACCTGTGGTTCGGTGGCATTTATGAGGCAAAACTGCCTTTGGTGCTCTTAGAGAGATTTTAGCAGATGAGTGCGAAACAACCTTGTCAAAAAGAATCAGTACATAAAGTCATAAGACAAACCAAACTGAAGCTACCAGCAAGCCTGACGTCCTGCTTCCGTCCCTCCGCCTCCTGCCCAGGGTCCTCTCATCTTCCATCAGCAAACGATTTTGGAGTTTCAAGTGGGAGCTTGCACCCACTGATTAAGCATCAGATCAAAATACATGGTAGTTACCCGAACCTTGAAACGAAACTTCATTGCACCGGCATCGCTCGCCACACACGGTTAGCACAGCTCCGACAAATTCTCTCCTCGGGGACTCGGGTGAGTGGCAGCCTGTCCCTTGCAGCGCTGCGGCCGTCACGCCCGGTGCTAGCAGTGACCAGCAACCTGCCATGTCTGGGGGGCTCAGCGCCAGCAGCGCACGCGTGTAGCTAAACGCTGCAAATCAACGGACAACGGCAGAGCCGGGCACGGCCACCTAAGTATCTCCTGCCACTTGACAATTCAATTACGTCGGTGTTCAAAGCGCTGTCGGTCTGTAAGTGAGCAGACAGGCCAAGGGAAGGAAGCGCCAATTAGTGCATCTCAGCAGCCCTGCTAGTTCTTTCCCCTTTATTTGCCTTTTCAAGGCTCAAAAAGACAATTTGAATATTAATGCTAATTGTTGCTTGCTGGGGGGTGCCACGGGCCAGGAAGGGGGCAGGGGGGGGCGGTGAGGCTGGGTGCTGCATGGTGGCCGAGCCGGCCTGCAGAAACCTTGCTGGGTGATGGCAGCCCTTGCAGTGCTGCAGGACAGGGCTTAAACCTGGCTGCCAGCCCCCTCCAGCAGCCTGAGCCACCACGGCTGCCTGCCTGCAGAGCCCACAGCTCCCCTCAGGGACCTTCCCGGCACCTTCATTCCCCACAATATAAGCCCCAAGGATGGGACTCCCCATCTCCCTTTCTCTTTCGATCCTCACATCCAGCGCTGGACCCCATCCTTCTCCCTCATCTTCACCGTACCTTCATTTCAGCATCTCCAGGGCAGCATCGTGCTGGGCAGCACTTGCTGCATCCCTGAGAAGGGCATCATTTCCACATCTGCCAGTGGAGCAGAAGTGGAGGGAGAAACAGGCAGGCAGCTGCCAGACCTGCCCACGGGCGGTGTGAGCCCCAGGTCAGCACACAGGACCCCCCCTCCCAATGCCACAGCGCCGCAGCAGTGGGGGCTTCGGCTGGCCAGCAGCCACCTCCCTAAACCAGCAAGCGCCCCAAGCCACCAGGTACCCTCTAATCCTGATCTGCAGACCTTGATTTCCCCCTCACATCGCCCGGGAGCCTGCACAGGAACACCGAGAGTACTAAAAATCCATCAGGGAAGAGCACCGGAGTCAATACCGATGTCACATTTCTTCCAAGAGCTTGCACTGAAATTGTACTTTTTCAGCATCAAGTGTGTTCCCCGTGATCTCTGAGCCACAATCAGGGGATTTCACGCCGCATTTTTGAGGGGAACTTTCTATAAAGTATAAGGTGAGGAAAGGGACCTTTCGGGTACGTTACCCGCAGGGTGAAGCGACAGGGTTACAGTCCCACAAGGTGGCAGAGCTCCATCGCTCATCGGCCGCCGCCGAAACGCCGTGCGAGAGGACGCACCGAGCTGGGAAACGCTCCCGGTGGCAAGGGGCTCCTCGCTTTGCTGCTTCAGCTCTGTCCCAGTCGGAAATCGGGTGTCAGTTAGGCGTTAGGCTGCTGGGAAAGCAGGAGAAACAGTTTTTGGAGCTTTTGGCACAGATTGGGGGTAAGAAAAGGCAAAATCTCAACTTTTTTTTTTTTGTCTGCACTGATGTTGATACGAAAGTTTTGTTGGGAAAGAATTAGGATGTTCTTAACCCACTCAAGGGAATTGTAAACTGGGAAAGAAAACACAAAGTCTCAAGCGGGCAAAAGTCACTGTAATAAATTATAATAGTGCTCCAGAGCTGAGGGGGGGATTTCGCTGTGATTTCAGCCCTGAGGCTGAGCACGCAATGCCCCGTCAGAGCGGAATTCCTGACTTTCAGCTTTGCTGCCCGGTGTATAAAAATGCCCTTCTCCTCTTACCGGGCTCATGCTTTCACCACTTTTTCCTCTGAACGCTCCTCTTGGATAAAGTTGGAGAACTGGGCGGGTGGCTGGGAAGTACCGTGGCTGCGAGGGCCTGCGGTGAGGACAGGGCTTCCCGTGGGGTATACCAAGGAGTGAAATCCTGTATTTTCAGCATCTAATAGTAGGTTTTCAGATGGCTTCCCAAGCTGTTCAGAAACAGGCAATTTCTTCCTGTCCTCTCTGGAGCTGCCCCGCTGGAGTTCAGTTAAACAAATGGCAATAAACTGGCCACAAAGACATTTCAGCGGGAGACTAACACTGAGTTTCTAAGCTTCAGAGCAATTAAACTCCAAAAAAGTCTGAAAGGAGGAAGCACACACCACAAAAAAAAAAATAAGGCGGCGTATTTTGATGTAGTTCTTGATCAGTTTAGGAAGAGCTGCAAAGTAATTGCAGCTACGAGCCCGTTAGTCCTGCGCTGCCAGTGAGGTTGACCACTGCCCAGTGCTGGGCAGAGACAAGTTTGGTTTAGTTTGGGTAAAGCAGCACATTCCTGCAGACATAGTTTTTCGCTGATGCCCTTGGACTTCAGAGCAGACTCATGATTTTCTCCCATGCAATCCCCCTACTTTCAGTACATCTTAAGTCTTTTTTATCACTAAAGCCTCGTT
>RSEF01000020.1:8653549-8671727 GCA_003993805.1 Himantopus leucocephalus
CAGTCAGTCGAGTAAATGGAAAAATGAAAGGTGTCACGCTCCAAGTTGTAATCGGAAAGATGCGATCTTTACCGAGGATGTCCTCTGAGGCAGTAGGAAGCTGCAGCAGGAATTTTCCACCAGAGGAAATCGCACTCAGAGGAACGGGCTAATTTGCTGAGGCAAAATTAAACCTCTTCTCACTCAAACACCCAAACCGACGGCCTGACAAAACAGTTACCGTAGCAACCAGAGGGAAAGAAAGTCACAGAAAACTGATTTATTCCCCCCCACCCCCCAATGAATTGAGAAAAATCAACTTCTAATTGCAGTGAGCATCGCCACGGGTGTCGATGGCAAGGCAGCCGCCACAGCTCAGCCACCGCAGGTTGTGGCCGGGGTTTACACCGTGATGCTGCGGAGCCAGGGCAAAGCTCGTGATTTGTTATCGCAAACCCTTCTTCTTCGTCAGTCTGAGAAATGCTGTGAAACCCTGACTGATTTGCGAAGAGCTTTTTTTGCCTGCTTTCTAGGAGAAGGAGAAAGCCCTTGAGGAAGCCGCAGTGCGAGTGCCCNCGAGGAAGCCGCAGTGCGAGTGTCCCAGGAAAGGAAAGGAAAAGAAAACAGGTTAAAAAAAAATCAAATTGTGATTTATAGTAGATGGATTTGGCCCATGGGGCCAAAGAGAGGTCTGAGTGCGTTTGCCCCCAGCACTGCCCCCAAACCCTGGGCAGCGTGTTTCCAAAGAGTTNTGAGGAAGCCGCAGTGCGAGTGCCCCAGGAAAGGAAAGAAAAACAGGTTAAAAAAAATCAAATTGTGATTTATAATAGATGGATTTGGCCCATGGGGCCAAAGAGAGGTCTGAGTGCGTTTGCCCCCAGCACTGCCCCCAAACCCTGGGCAGCGTGTTTCCAAAGAGTTTTCCAAAAGTGATATTTAACAGCTATATCGATCAGTTCTTGAGCAGCGCGGTACCTTGCAGTCAGTTATACAGCAGCCAAAAGCAAAGGTACCCCAAAAGCCACGAACCTCAGCTTCCCTGGGCTCCCACCGCCACGTGGCTCCTCAGGAGCCCTCAGCTGTGCCCACCACCTACACGTGATAGCAAGGACAAAACAATCCCACTTTCACAGCCGTGCCACATGCTGTCTTCTGCTATTTAATCAACTCCTGCCTCTTTTCTAATTCCTTCTTCAACTCTTTCAAATAATCGCATTTATGCTGGAGAAGTACCATCAGTCTGGGAGGTGTTTCATGGCAGAGAACGCTGTTGCTACATCAGGACAAGCATGAAGGCCTTTGTGGATCACGAGGGCCCTTCGTCACCTCAAGGGCTTTGCTCTGCGCAACATGTGCATCCTCTGCCCTGAGCATCGTCCCTCACCTTGGGGCTCCAAACCCCACCACGGCAGGCTGCGATAAAGGCATGTTTGCTGCCGGTCAGTAAAAAAAACCTCTTGGAAAACATGCAAGAACCACCTCTGCAAACACCCCATCCCTCCAAAGAGACCTCAGACAAACCTGACAGTGCCCTGCCTTTTAATAAAAGCAGCCTTCACCCAGTCCAGGAGGTAACTGCTGGCTCCACGGACGCTTCCGTCATACCATTTGTGGGTATTTTTATCTCGCCAATAGAAAACCCAGCTCGCTCCAAGGAGCCAGAACTTGCCTGCGAGCCCCTTCCCGTGCTGGCTGCTCTGCAGGGCTCATCCCCGGTGCTGTGTCACCGCCCCACGAACGGCCTCGCCTGCCTTGCCCCACACTCCTTTTGTGCCTTTTCCTTAACAAAGTGGCTTTTAATTCCAGTGGCGGTGCTTCCAGTTCTCAGAAACGGCATGGAAAGGACATTACAGTCCCCTCAGGTTTATATAAACATATCCTGTTTATTATCCTTTGCGGGGAGTGTCTGAGCTGAAACGCTAACATTTGGTAAAAAACAGCAGAAATTGCATCTTTCTTTTACCGTACTCGCACGAGGCTGGGATCATGGCTTGGGTACCTGTTTTAAGAAGGTCAATCAAGCGCTCATTAAGGAAGAATTTTTTAATGGTTGAAAATATACTCTTTGGTGACTTGTTTTCTTCTTCCCAGTCTCTCCGCTCGCTCTAGCGATGCCCCTGCACGGCTGAGCACGTAGAATGGCAAAGCCCTATCAGCACCCAAACCACAGATGCCCATCTCCTGCCTGCACCCATCCGTAGGGTGCTGCTCCCAGCACCCTCCCAGATGGCAGAGATTCCCAAACCAGCCAAAACAGAAAACAGTGCTTCACTTCTTCCTTGTTTACATCCCTTCACTGAGTCATCAAGTAAACATATTATTATTTTTTTTTAGCAAAACTATCATTTCCAGCCTATGATTCCAGCTAATTTATAACACGGCACTGCCAAGCAACAATGAATTATGGAGAAAGATTATGGAAAGGTTTGGCACCATTAATGTTTAGAGGAATAAATGGGAGTAGACTGTTAAATATGATTATTCTCATTCGTGTCTGTCTTTCTTTAGGGTGCCTATCACTAGAGCACAAGTGCCACGTGCATTAATTAATTTAAACAACACATTTACATGATTAGGGATTAACTCCTGTGCTTCTCCTTTGGCTAATTAGTGTATCTATAGATCTATTTAGAAAGAAAATACCTTGGGGAAGGCAGGAGCCTTCAGAGCTTATTTCATCTAAACCGGCTGTCAAATTCAGGGATTAGAAAAATGCTCACTTCTCCCTTCCCTCCCATGGCACCTTGTATTTGCTTGTTTTATTTCTCTTGACTCCCATGCAGCATCTGCACTAAGTTTTACCAAGAAAACGCTACTGGGTTTTTCTTCCCTCGTTTTGTTCCCCGGTTTCTTGTTGGCTGTCATCCTCGGGCTGCCCAGGGACCCCGCGGGTTCCAGCTGTCAGTATACCCAGGTGGAAAAGAATATTTTACGATGGGGATTTCACTCTGGTGGATTAATTAATTTTCCCTGCACAGGATGCTCCTGCAGGTCTCTGTGCTCGGCTCACAGCAGATCGGAAGCTGCAATTCCAACATGCTGAGCCTTTTAAGCTCGGCTCCGGGAGCCATTCCCCGGCTGCACGCTGCCTGGGCGCCCGCCGGTTTCGGATCCAGCCGCCCTGAATCCGACCGCTGGTTTCCATAGCGAATCGGTGGGATCGCTGGATTCCTTACCAGCTCCATGGCAACATTTGTACCCAGGCTCCTGCCTACTTCCAGTCCACTCATTCGNGCTGGATTCCTTACCGGTTCCATGGCAACATTTGTACCCAGGCTCCTGCCTACTTCCAGTCCACTCATTCGCCTCCCACCTTCGTCACGCCTCCCCTCACCCCAAAACTCTGTTTGCACCAGTGTTGTCCAGTCTGCGGTCCCATGCAGCCGGAGGGATCCTGGTGGTGCGTGGCCAAAGGGATGCTGCCTTCCTTCTCTGAGCTAGCTGCGTTTCAGTGAGCGAAGCTGTCCTTGTAATCTCCATCACCTGCTTTCCAGCTCGTAAGGGGCTCTGACCTACTCACTGACCTGTTTGGAAAGTTGTAAAGTAGGGGCTGTTAGAAAACACACAAAGCACAGAAGAATTATTTAGAGAAATGAAGGAATTTAAGAGAATTAAGCTTTTTCGCTGCTGGAACAATGCGTGCACCCATCAAATTAGATTTCAAGAAGCAAAACTTTTAGCACTGAAGAAAATAGCGAATATTTTTCTATGGACTTCTGGATGAAACGCTTTTCCAGATTATCTCCAGGGGAATTGCACACACACACGCCAAGGATTGTACCTCGACATAAAACTCAAAGAGGCAGCATTGCCTTTTGCGCAGAGTGGGAACACTCGCCTCAAGGCCATTTTTTGTTTGGCGAGAAAACAAGCTCCTCTCAGATGAAGACCTATTTTTTCAGGGTTCTCTGCATCTGGACAGTCCCCTGGGAAGATACCAAACACTGGCCAGCATCAGCAGAACCAAAGCCAAGACCATCTTTTTAAAGACACTGCCCTCTAACGATGTTAGTAACAAGTATTGTGCAAATGGGCTGCATAGACCCAAATTACTGCTCCTTCCTAGAGCGCTTGGATTAGCCGATCGCACAATTAACTCCAGAGAAACCCTAAGGAAAACCAGGGACTCTCACTCTTCACCACCAGGATGACCAGTCCCTGTTTAATTTTCTTTTTCCTTTTGTAGGAGACAGAACGAGAGAAGAAAAGGTAAACCCTCCCAACCCCAGTTGCTAACACAGGGCTTTGCCTGTAGTAGTCTGTAGCTACAGCCCATAAAATGCTTCTTCCCCAGCAGAAAATTGCCCAGAATATTGACTTTTAACACCAAGTAACCCTTTAAAGCATTACCTGATTGCACAATAACTTCCTGCCGCCGCTCAGGGGAGAAGAGGCTTTGCTTTCCCTATTTTCCCAGGGACGCTTTTAGAGACCTTCCTGGTGGCTTAAAGGCAACACGTCAAGGTAGAAAAAGCAATAAGAAAAACCCTCTGTCCCTTCAGAGCCTGACTTGTATTCACTTAAATGAGCCCTGCCCAAAAATCTCTGCAAAATAACCAACTTCACCAGCACCTCAACCCAGAAGCAGCTCTGCCCCTTCCCCGGCTGCTGCTACTTATAGACTGGGGAGGAGGCGGGAGAGGAGAGTTAATTCATTAATTACCTGTACCTGATCCAGCCTTACTTCGTTCCCCGGCTCCCATAGTGCAGGTTTCTATGCTCGTGGTGGGCTGAGTCCCATCCTCCTGCTGAGCTGTCTTGTGGCAGAACACAGCAAACTTGGGCCATTTTGCCCCTTTATAAGGCTTTCATTTTAAAGCAGAGGGAAATGCTTGCTGGGGTTTCTCTGTAGCATAAATATGTGCTACGTTAACGTTACCCCCCACAGATTTGCATTCTGCGTATCCTGGTTAGCACACTCGCATAAACACCAGTGCATTTACATACTTTACTGACACCGTGGATGTTGCCATAACTCCTGTGCATCTTAACATCTGAACGTATGCAGATGTTTTCGTCTTAGCCGCGCGCTCCTTCGCTGCGCAGATGCAGAGAGGACCACGTCTGGTTTTCTGTGTCTGCTCCCAGGATCCCACCCAAGGGCGTTCGAGGAGCGGAGCCGCCGTGCACTGCCGAAGTGTGTCCTTGGTTGCACCAGCAGTAGGAAATTTAAACAGAAATAGGAGTGTTAGCGCTGCTTGCTTTTGGCTAAGATGAGATGGGAACAGTTCTTGTTGTTGGAAAACCCTAGGGAAGAGCTGTAAAACCTCCTCCAGAGGCTTTCAGGCCAATTTCCCCCTCCAGGATGGAGGAAATGTCATTTCATGCCCCAGCATGAACCAACTTGTTGCAGATCTCCTGAACCTCTTGGTTGGGAATCAGATTTAAGAGGCTTTTTCCGAGGAGCTCCTTCCTATGCCTCCAAGCAGCAGGCAGGGAAAGCAGTAAGGCTGAGCCTTATTATCCCTCTGTTTGCAACCAGTCGTCAGGGGAGGACGTTGTTTCAGAGTTTCTGTGCATCTCGCAGCCTGCGAGCGAGCTTCACAACGGAGACTCATCAGCAAATATTATCTTTTAGTGATTCACACGGTTTCCCTTATTGAAGGCTCATGAACTCATTTTGGAAACCCAGGAAAAGTGCAAGACTCTGCTGTGAGAAATGCTTTTTTGCTAACTGAAAAGAAATCCAGCAACCATTGCGAAATGAAATCCCGAATGAGCTTTTCCATTCACTCCTGCACAATGACCCTTGCTTGCGACCTTTAGATGCTTAAATATACGGAAGGTGCCTACAAGACCAGGTTTGCAAGCTAATGCAAAGACCAAACTAAAGTTCCCATGCTGCAAACTGCCTTCAAAAGAAGCAGTATCTACTTCCCCGGGTCTAGAGCTGCTCTAAAGCAGGATAGTCCTCTTTTTCATCATCTCTGTAATGTCTTGGGCTCCTTAAATATCTTAAGTGAAGGATTCCTGCAAAACAAAATATCACGGCTATATAAGTACCTGTTGATTTTTAGGCTCAAATTCCAGTTTTCTGCTCTCTACCACCACTCACATCCGAATATATGTTTCTATTTCATTTGCACTAACTCCCACAAAGACAACAGAAAAGAAAAAAAAGCTAAATGGTTCTTTATCTTTTCTTAAACTCGTTTTGAATTTTAATCTCTGCTAAATGAGCTTTGATCGTTGAAAACATTTAAAACAATGCTTTGGTTTAAAGGGAAAAAAATCACGCAGTTGAACATCAAAATTATTATTCTTTCCTCTTGATTTTGACAGGTTTTTAAGCACGTAACACATTAGCTTACAATGAGCAGGTTCAAGAAGCCCACTCATTTTTTTCTGTGCACGGAAAGGAAAAGGAGAAGGAAAAAACCCCACTACAGAAGTGTTTCACTTGGCACTCCATTAGCAGTCGGTCCTTCACCACGCTTTAATTAGCGGAGCTGTTGGCTGTGGTCATGCGTGCTGCTAAAAATCTTTCCTTGCAAGTCCAAAGCTGTTCATGTATTTACGCTGACACCACTAATGAAGCTGGAGCAGCAGCAGACGTGTCGGTCGGTCCTTGGGAAGTGCGGAGCGGGCTTCTACACTGGCTAATAGGCAATAAATATTTCCCTGTCAAAAATCTGTGGTGTGACTCATAGGACTAAAATTAGACGGGTGTTGCATCTGGCTGGAGGGCAGAGGCAGTTTAAAAAAGCAACGTTTATGGGTGTGACTCACGGCAAGAAATAGGCCACTTGGAATATATTGTGGTGAAGGTGGGTACGGCTGGAAGGTGAGCGAGTCCCAGCCAAAGGTGGAACTACATGATCTTTAGGGTCCCTTCCAACCCAAACCATTCTATAATTCTATGATAAATAAGGGAGAAGCTCTGCTGAAGACGCATCGCTCAAGAAGGTCCAGGCTCCTCTCTAAGGTCTACGCTGCTCCTGCGAGGCTGATGAGTGCAGTGATGATCTTCAGCAAGCTCAGGGGAGAGGAAGAAATTTGGTGTCGCGGGTGAACACCAGACCCTATTTCCCCCCATGTGATGACCTGCTAGGATTCTTTTTAATTTAGCAGAGAAAGGTATTAAAAAAAATCAGCAGCTGGAACCCACCGCCAGAAAATTCACATCATTGTAAATTCAGCGCCCACTCCTAGCAGGGAGGGAGACAAACAGCCCCAGCAAACCACCAGCGAACGGAGAAATTGCTGTTTGCCAAGGCTGGGGGTCTCCCGGGAGACCAGCTGAAAAGCTGCACAAAAAATAGACATGAGACACAGTGATCCCACGATGTCCAGTAATTCATCCGAGGCCGTGGAGTACCAGAGGCAGCATCCCCTCATCTTCCTCCTTCCCCGGGACGTGCCTCATCCATCAGAGTCCCTATTAGTCTCAGCTTACCTCAGGTATTCTTTGCGTGGTGGAGAGCTCAGATTTTATATTCTTCCCAGAGGCTGGTGGCGTATGGAAGGAATCAAAAGTTTAAAACTCATTTTCTGTTGTCGCTTTACACGAAGGATTTAGCAGTAATACGTACAGACCAGCAATTTTGGGTTGGTAAAGAGACGCTTGAGGATTGTTCAAGTCTGCCAGTCTATTATTAATAATGAAGCACCGCGTTTGTTAAATTGTGTCTGGATGCCCAAGTGATGTTAACATCTTCCTGACATCTTCTGAACAAAGAAAGACTTGAACTGGCAAACTCAAGCAAGTTTTTGTTGCTTCTGAAAACTGGAAGCAAGCATGCTGCCCTTCCTGCGGCAGGCAGGGCTCAGCCCCCAGTCCTGACCCAATTCCTGGCTCTTCAGCATCGCTTGGGCCCGTCTCACCGTGGAAAGGTCCAGATTTACACTGGAGAAATTTTAAGAGAACCCTAAATATTCATATGATACCCCGGCTCCGCTAGCTGACAATAGCTGATGATGAGACACTGGGGAGCGTTGGTACGTCTATGGGAGGAAGGGGGCTCATGCTAAGCAAAATAAGCCTGACATTTCTAATAACGCCCCCAAATTCTCCAGAGAAAGCTGTCTCAACAGGATTTTGTAAAATCAAAAAATGAGTTTCCTTAAAAAAAAAAATATATATATATATATATGTACAGGTGGAAAACGTTGATCCCGTGTTTCCTACCATAAGAATCATTGCATGCTGCTGCCCCGCCAGCTGCAGAGCTGGCTCGCTGCCTTCCCTCCTCATTGCCACGCGACATGCGCGGTGGCAGGGCGGACAAAATCCAGGTTTCCAAGTAGCAAGAAGAAAGGTGTTACTGGAGTGCCATCACTTCCCCTCTTCATGAAGGCAGCGTAGGAAGCAGGGACTCTGCTGACTGTGGGTTCTCCTATCCAAAATTGTTGGTGTTTTAAAAGGAATTTTCCTCGGTTTGAAGGAGGAGAAAATGTTTGAGGTTTCCTTTTTTTTTTTTGTTCTTTTTTTTTTCCCCTTCACAAAAATTCTGCTCAAAAATTAGATTTTAATTAAAGTGACATTTTTCAAAAAGAACAAAGATTTGAATTTGGGTTGTAGCTTAGTAGTGATTTCTGAGATTTTCCCTTTCTTTGGAGTGTGAATAGACTTTTTTTTTTTGGAAGTCACAAAAGTCTGTGTATGCAGATACCATTATTTCCTGCCTAATTTCTTTGTGTGCATCAATTAAAAAATCACCTTCTTTTGAAGATACATTTTAATTCCACCAGGAGAGATGAGTCAGTGCAGCTGGAATACAGGACAGTCACTTACCTACTGGCTAAATTACAAATTTTTAAGGAAATCATTAGAGGAGAGTCTAAAAAAGCCCAACAGTTTGGCATGAGGTGTGGTTTCATTACCTCTGCTGTTAACGAATACTTTCAAGTACTTAGAACAAGTTGCAAAATGAATTTAGACAGACTCGTTTCTCTTTTTGGCAGGTAAGCATCTCAGGAGATGGTCCTGAAAGCAACAGTAGGTCAAAAGTATCTTCTTGGGTTTTTCTTCTTCTCCGGGACCAGGAATATTTTGCACCTCAGGGATATCTAAACCACTTAACTCACCCCGTTAAGGATTCATCCCGGTTCAACAACCTTGTCTGAAACTATCCTGGGATTGTGAGCGTGCAACCAGGGGTTTGCTTGTTTTGCAAGAATCAAATCTCCCATTCAAATTTAATTTTCAAGAATAATTAATTCTCCGAAGCTGCCAAATTTGCGAACACCCTCCGCTCCTTTCTACCCATGACTGGCTCCACCTCCTGCAATCCCACATGAGCGCAGTATTCCTGCGGGAGCATCCCTCCCCTGCCTGGGAAAACATGGAGATGAAAAGATGAAGGTGAATAAGCAAGAGGAGCAAAACGGGAGATGATGGGGAGCGGGACGGTCGCGAGCAGGCTGTGCTCTCCCTGCGGCCATCCCCCGGCACTGGTACCTTCCCCGTGAAAGGAGTGGTGCATCCATGCGGGGCAACCTGGGAACCCCTCGTTAGACCTATTTGCCCATTTGTGTTAGCAAAAGGCTCTGTATAATTCACTAATCGCAGTCATTTGGGAGTTGCCTTCAAACTAAGTGTATGGAGAAACACTTGCTTTTGTCAGGTTTCTTAGAGGTGGGATTTTTTTCTTTCTTTTTTTTTTTTATTGAAAACTAAAAGAAAAGTGCAGCTATTTAAAGATTAAAAGAGAATCCATAATCCACAAGAAGCGCTGGAGAGTCTTACAAAATTAGCCCGCATGTTCCTTAACCTAATCTAAAAGCATAGCTCCCGTTTGACAGACTTTGAAATATTTCATAACATTTGCAATATTCTCAGCTTCAGCTTTGAAGCTCTCCCCAAAGACTGGTTTTTCCCGTCTCTGCATGGATTTATAATCACCTGCCAACATCTGCGCGGAGCCTGAACTATTCGGGGAGTTTCGTGCTTTGAAGTGACAATGCATCAAAGCCGAAGCGCAATCGATGCCGCCCCCACATCACCTCCAGTCAAATATTGACATGCGAGGAGGTGCCATTTCCAGCTTGCTCTAATAACGTCTATTCACTGCATACAGAGAAAGTTTTATCTGCTTCTATCCCTTCCTAGGACTTGGTGGGATTAAGAATAACACAAGAGGAAAAAAAAAACAAGACATCTGCCCTTCTTGCTAGGTGTGATGCCTCCAAGGGCTCTCCTGCTTGAACGTGTCTGATGCACTCAATAAATGCTCCCTCATGTAAAACAAAGCTGACATCACCGACAAATGAGTTTCCTGAACCAGGACGATGAGAATGACATATCTCACCCCCTACTTCACGTGAACTAGCTTTTTAGTAGCACTTTTTCTCCCAAAGGGGAAACTGAGGCAGGCAGCCATCACACAACCCACCCAAACGTGCCGTGAAAAGAGCCCCGGTCCCCCAAACTGCACTTCAGCCGCCTCCCATCTCGAAGCTTCATTTAAAAAAGTACCAAACAGGATTTTTGGTAACCCCTATGCAAACCTTGAGTATTTATTTCCCTTTCAGCCCCTCCTCCCCCCCCCCGACAGATTTTGGCACGCACATGTCCTCGTTGCCTTAGGGACCATACAGGGCTTTGGAGGAAAAGAGGGGACATAGTCTGAGTCCTAGCACCAGGTGGTTTTAGATTTCCATCTAAATAGAAGTAATAGATGCTGTAATAATTACTAGTGATGATTGAATGCAGTTACAAAATCCTCCAGCAGAAGCTGTTCATACATAGTCTTTACGAGGTACTTATGCAAGGGGAGAGAACACTGAGACAGCCAGATAAGCTTCTCCGGTCCCTGCCCAGAGACATGAGAGCTTAAAAACAAAACAAAACACAAACCACAAACCACCAAACAAACAAAAAACCTCAAACCAAAAGACCCCCCAAAAAACCATCACCAACCCCCAAACCAAACATCTTTGCTTTCCTTTAGCTGAACAAAACCTCAGTGTGTCAGAAGATTATAACTACTTTTGCTTCGTGGTAATTATTGATCCCGTGGCAGCATGTCCTTAAATGGTGAAAATTACACCTATAAAATATTGTTCTTCTCTTCGAGAAATCTATAATCCCAATGTTCTGCCCCAGCATTTGGGGAAGAAGCGGTGGTCAGAGGTAAGAGGAGAGGAGAAGGGAGAGATTGAAATGATGACCCTGCTTGGGGTGAGCGTTGGGAGGATGGGGAACCATCCAGCCCTTCAGAGAAGCTGGTGATGGAGGCAGGAGCCCGGGGACCAGCCCCGCTTCGGGAAGAGCCCAGCTGGCCATGCCCAGGCAGGAGGAGAGCAGGAGCCAAGGCTCAGTTTCTCCTCACCACTGCGAGCACAGATGCCCTGAGGACTTTGGGCCATTCCTCTTTGCTCGGTGAAGGTGGGACGAGGAGATACCAGTCTTGTCTGCACTGAAGTTGCAGTGCCTGGCAGCACTGACCCCAACTCTGGACTGCATTTGCAACTGTGGTTAAAGCAAAGCCCATCACCTCCCTGCGAGACTGAGGAAGCTACCGAAATTTTTGAGTACTGGCAAGCTCTTCCTGAGATACCACTCCCTTGGGAACCTCCATCTCCCTTTCTCCATCTGCCTCATGTGCTTCCCAGACCCCAGCAAGCTTTCGGATGGGGCTGCGCCACCAGATGCTGGAAGAGAAAGCCTGATCTGCGGCTTGCTCACACTTTTCTCCCCAGAGGAAGAGTCCAGCCTGGGCTTTGCCTCTCGTACCTCAAGCAAGCCGAGCTCTCAGCTCGGGGAACGGCTCACCTCAACCCACGATGTCCACNGGGACCCGACACAGGGAACGGATCACAAAGCAGATGACCAAACACCCAAACTGTCAGGATTAAGGAAGGAATAACCAAAAGGAAAACACTTGCATTTGTGCAGCGCCGGTTTCACAGCTGTTTGCATCTGGCACACAGATGTGGTCGTACACGCACAGCAGTCAAGCAGCTGCAGCAAAGCCCGTTGTGGCCAGGCTCGCAAGTGGAAACAGTTATTTTCCCAAATGAAGCAGCTCTGATTAGCCAGCAAATAACGAACAGTAAAATTGGAGGCTGGAGCTAAAAAGCCTGGCCTTCGTTACCAGCAACAGGCAGCAGATGGCTCCGGGCGGGGAGTGACAGGGCTTCCATTTGGTGGGTTTGGAAAAAAAAAAAAAAATTAAAAAAAATATAAAGTCCTTCACTTCTTTGGTCAATTCATGGTATCCTTGGGCTTCTCAACAAGAACTTTGTGTCTGTGGGGAGAGCGTTGTATTTTATAGGAGCTTTATATGATTTAGTGGGCACGCAGGTGGACTAGTGTTTGCTTTTGCAGCCGTAATATACGATGACTTACAAAGAAGTCTGAGAAAAGAATAATGTTTCTGTACTTCAGGATGAAGGACTTACTGTTGTTTTCACTCTTATTTGTACAAAACCAGTTTAAAGTGGTGCTGGGTTTGAACAGTCGAAAATAAAAGCCAGTGTGAAGATCTAAGCACACAGTCACGTGCTCACCCTTAGCTCTCCCTGGGCAATTAAATGGGCTCAAATTAATTCTCAAAGAAAGTGCCATCATTACACTATTTTTCTACCTAGTAAGTACCACCTGCATGACATTTTCTGCTGGATTTTTATGTCCCAGTCCTGGCACTAAGTGAATTGTCAGGACCATTCTCCTCCATTATGTTTTAAGTAGACTTTTTGGCTTCACTCGCGCTGCGATGGGTTGTGGGGATGACACCAAACGCTTTCCAGCCCCAGCAGCTGAGCTACGGGCACAAATCTGTTTGGTCGAGGTGGGAGCAGTCAGGACTCTGGGATGGTTTTGGGACCAGCCTGGGAGAAAACAAGCCGAGTCCACGCCACAGCCTGAAAGTGTCCGTTCCTGTTCCGCATGTCCACAGTAAGAATATCCTGCAGCTTCTTGGCCTGGGAATGATGTTGGGGTGAACTATTCAGAAGCGAAGGTGGGGTGGTGATGCCCCACTTCGTCACCATGCCCCCTCCATGCCAGACCAGTTTCAGGCAGGAGAGGTGTTCAATAAAATTGATCCCAGTTATCCCTGCCCTGACCCCAGTTATCTCCAGGCGAAACCAGCCAGTGTTGTTAGCACGTCATCAGTGCCTGTTGCACGGGGACGCCAGCTCATTTACTGCGCGCTAATTAGCAATGCAAAGCCCGTGCCAGCGTTTATCTCATTTCCCAGAATACGGAGGGCTCAGTCGAGCAGAGCTCAGCCTCTCAGTAACTCAGCCGGTGACTATTGCAAAGCTCACTAAAGCTCTTAGAAAAATCAGCGACCTGCTTGGAGCGCAGCAGCTGGAGAGGTGCAGGATGCCCGAGGAGGAGGTTGCGCTCCCGCAGCGGGTCTGGGGGGAACACAGCTCACCCTCGCAGCAGGAGCGATGGAGCATGGCAGGATTTGCGCTGATGGCACCACTTGGAGATGAATGGGGGGAAAACTCCTGTGTTGGAGCCCCTAGATGGAAACCCCAGCCCTTCAGCTCCGGCACAGAAACCCAGGGAAGTCACCAGCATTGCGGACTCTCAGATGTTCTTAATCCACTACCACCTCAAGAGTCTCCTCCTCTAGCCAAATAAGTTTGAAATGAAATGGCCACATCCAGCTGATGGTTTTGCCACCTACTAGGGAAGTCCCATCCTTGCCTTTGGAGCTGGAGGGCTCATTTCCCCGCGGGGACCGTCCTTAATGAGGGGAGCGATGGCGGCTTTCATCTGTGCAGCCACCGGTGCAATGGCACTGCTGGTGGGCAGAAAGGTCCACACTGGGCACAGCCCGAGAGCAGCTGTTTGTCCTGGCAGAAGGAAGGGAAAGCAAAAATGAATGAGCTTCTCTTCAATTCAGACAATTGTTCTGATCTCTTTTTATGAAGTATGCCTATAAATAACCGGTTTTCTTCTGAAAAGTCCATTCGAAATGACATTTCACTCCCTAATATCGCAATCAGATGTTGTGATATTAGAGAAATCTTTTATATTTTTCACAAATGACTGTTTTGTTTAAAATAATCCTGCCTTGCAAAATAGTTGCATGTTGATAAAAAAGACATTTTCATTAACAAGCCCAGCTGTTCCACCCCACAATGCTGACGAGCCCTAATCAAATGGCATTCACAAGCATCCCCTGGTAGGAATTATTTGCAGCATCATTTGCTGGTGAATCCCCTCCCTGCACTTTCAAAATCCTTGCAAGTGGATTTTTATCCTGGTTTCCAAAGGCGATGAGGTTTCTGCAACTGTGCTGGTTGATCCGGCTACTTCTTGCGTTCAGTTCACTAACAATTTTTAAAAATCATTCAGTTAAGGGTGGAAGGATGGCTAGAAGAAAGGAAGGAAGGGTCTCAAATATAAATTTTGTGAAAAGTACAGCCCGAGTAAAGCAAATGAAATGATCCAGCAAATTTAATCCCTTGCATGTTCTATGGGCAACGTGCTGCTGGCCGGTCAGCATATGCTGGTGGACCAGTCCGCATTCGTGTAGCCGGAGAGCGGCCCTCCCGCTGCCCTGTCTCATCCGGACAGGATGGCCGAGGGCAGGATACAGCAGCGAGGGGACTGAAACATAAAGGGGACAGATATGGGATAAAGTATACAAATCAATGGGACATCAAAACTCATTAGTCCTCCCGTTGTAGGAGGTGCTGCAGAACAAACCCCAGGAAAGCAGAGCTGGCGGTAATGGGAATGGGATGCTGTAACACATGATTCACAGACTCCAAATGAGAGAGTGGAAGTCAGGACCACACTCTTCTAATATTCTTTCCTGATAACAATAGGAACACTTAGGGGAAAGATTCAAGGAGCTCTTGTACTTGGAGCTTTGAAAAACACTACAGAGCTCTTCAGGGGCAGCGTTAAACAAAATTGCAGTCATAAAAAACCCCACAAGCTGAGTACAGCAGTCCCCATTGGAACCGGGTCTGAATGCAGATGCATATGTGTTTGGGGACAAGGAGGAAGGGAGGGGAGGTCCAGAGGTGCATTTTACAAGGGGGTTTCCCCTGACCGGAGCTGGTCTCCTCCGTGAGCAACTCTGTTTAAGCAATGCTGTGTCGCAGGGGAAAACAGGTGTATTTAAAAAATTTGGGCTGATGCATAGAAAGCCATCAGGTAGCTCAAAGGAATGTCTTATAAAATATAAAGCATTCCACTTGCCCACTTCTGAAGTGACAGGCAAGGTTATCTGTATCCTGAACTCACCTCTGGAGCTCCCCTAACCCATGCCAGGTAGGAGTCAGGTGTTGAAGAAACCTCCCTAGGTAAGGACACTGAAGCAAAGGAGCCAATTGCATGGGGAATGGTGACGTCTCCAAGTTTATGAGATTTATAAAAACAGGACAGGAAATGACAGATCGGGTATAGGTAGATGGAGGAGCGGATTTCTGTGATAGCCTGATGTCCTCTCCCAGCCCTGTTTTCTATGATTCTCTGACTGTATTAACATATAACTAAGAACAATAGGGGAAATTCAGGCTGAAATCCTAGCCCTGTTGAGTGCAGGGAGTTCTTCAATTACTCCAAATGGCTTAATTTTGACGAAGCTCTAAATTTTGATTAGCTCTACTCAGATTTCTCAAGTAGAGCTTCCATTTGCAGGACACCCTCTGTTATCCAACGGTCTTCCCAAGGAGCACTGGGCTGTGCAAGGTAGCAAAGGGTAGTTGGCTCTGATCCTGTGTATTGGTGTCTTTACCCAGGTAGTGTTCGGAGACTCTGGAAACTGGGTATTCTTTCTTTTGTTGGCTTCTTAGGTCTGATATTGTAGTCCTGCACAGTCCCATTTGTCTCGATGTACCTGCACCGCATTAAATGAAGGGTAGAGTTGCTGCCATTGCTGTTTGGGGTCTTTCCTCCACCATAGTCACAGTGTTAGGAACAGATAAAAGACAAAGGCAGAAGAGATTACGGGAGCATTATCAGCTAGCTTTGAAAATAAATCAAAGGAGAGGACTGTGGAAATGACGTTTGATGACATGGAATTTTGGGAAGAGAATTTTGCCAAGACCAGTTGTTTGAATCCTCCATGAAATCCACTAATGCATTGTCATGCCTCAGAAATTGGTGGTAATTTAATTCCACTTACTCTTTTCCTCTCCTGAACTGCTGTCTCCTCATGTCCTATTCTTCCCTTTCAGTCCACTGCTCTGTTTTCATAGTTCATTAAGACACAACTAAGGCTCTAAGGCTGAACAAACAAAGCCAGAAATAGGACAGTGGTGATTTAAAAAAAAAACAAAACAAAACAACAACAACCAAACAACATCCAAAGGCTACATCAAGGCCCTGCTGGCTTCCACCCATTGCAAACAGCTAGCAAATGACAGCAACGAGACCAGAGAGCTAACATTTTAAGTAAAAAGTCCCTGGTTTTGTTAAGATCTTGCTCAGCTCCAGGTCTTGCCAAGACCTTGTGGCACTAAGTTCCCCAAGTTATTCATGTCCAAGAACAGCATTTAGAGCTTCACCTTCAATAGGTTGTTCTTACCAAACACAAAAGGGAGCAAGTGGGGTTCAAAGAGAGAATTACCAGCTGAAGTTGGCAGATCTGTTCATGTGGAGACATGGATGAGTCACTGATGTCAGTGACACAGGCTCCCTTGACTGCTAAATGACAGGCATTTACCCTAACTGAGAATTACCATCTTCATCAGGCCAGCACTGAGATTCAAGGTGAATTTTCCCGTCTTCAGCTCTGAAGAGTCCTTTTAGGCTTACTCAAGCAGCCCTTCGCTGACGGCCAGCTGGAGTCCATTGGCTTTGAAGGATGTGAAGTGTTGCTCAATCTGAGACATCAGCTTGCGGACCAGTCTCTTCAAATACATCCTTCTTCCTTGGTGGGAGCGGACCTCTAAGCCGTGTTGTGGGTCGTATTATGAAAGGAACCTCTGCAAGAAGCTGGGAAGCCCGGCTGCACATCAGCTGTGTTTCAGTAGTTCAGGGATGCTTTCGAGTGACGATGCTCTGGAGATGCTCCTCCAAGGAGCATAGCACCGGCTCCCCTTTTGTAGTTTCTTCAGCAGGCATGTACAACAATGATATTTATCCTTTGCTTGCTTACCCACTACGGAAAATTTCATTTCCTGAGTTCACCCTCCCCATTTTGTTCATTAAATTGTCTTTTCTTATTTACAGCGATGAGGCTGTTAGGATGACACTTATGGATGTGTGCAGATATTTGAAATGTACCCACTTCAAACACTGTTCATGGGAAGAGTGGGTAGTTACGTTCAGACACGGTATGAAAAATAATATGCCAGGCCCAAATGTCAAATATAATCATGGGTGATATTAACCTCCCCAGTGAAAGGAATGCATCCCTTTGTGAAATAACCTGGCTTTAATGTTCAAGATTGCTACAACAGATTAAACGGCAGCCCCTGATAAGTTGCCTACACTAAAAGCATCATGGAAATTGAAAACATAATGTACCTCACTTAAGTGATTCACGCTATTAATATGTAGAGTTTTCTAAGCTATAGTTTTATCAAAGTTGAACAGTGGGAATAAGTGACGGTTTGTTTCCTCATTTTTTTTTCTGAATAACAAAAGAAAACAGATGCATTTATGTCCAGGGAAGAAAGAAGAAGCAAAATTGTTTCTGGGAAATAAAGGTTGGCACCTTCAGCAAAATCTATTCTATTCTGGGTAGATGAAAAGGGAGAGTGCTCGCTGTTGCCCTGCCCTTTTCCTGAAGAATGAGTTTGCAGTGGCATTTCCAATCATATTTGCACGCGCAACACGTGTCTCCATTCTTTATAGGGTTATTGTGGTGTATCTCTCCATCGATCTCCTGTCCAGCTGGCAGCCAGCAGCTCAATTAGCCACTGGGGTCTGATTCCAGCTCTATCTCTTCGGTTCATAGCTGTGCTTTCTCATCTAGAAATCCATCCCCCCCGACACCCTCCACTGCAGTGTGCAGGGCTGTGTGCCACCCAAAAGCGCTGTGGGCAAGGAGCACTGGAATCCACCTTGTTAAACACAGCCTGCAGAGCAGGGCTGGGACTTTCCACAGAAACCCCCAAACCTTGGTGAGAGTACTTCAATATTCAAAGGCTGAACTGAACCTTAGGTGGTGCTGACCAGGGCCAGACTCCAAATCTGGTAGAAGATGATGGAGGAGAGACGCTTCAGAGCACCACTTCTCCAGCTATGGGATGTAAATGCTGGTCACCTGTAGGATGTTGCATGAGATAATAAAAAACAGTAACCGTAAACCCAAACCAGATATACACTCAGGCC
>RSEF01000020.1:8671827-8700711 GCA_003993805.1 Himantopus leucocephalus
CTGGGCTGGTGGGAGGTGTCCCTGCCCGGGGCATGGGGGTGGAACAAGATGATCTTCAAGGTCCCTTCCAAGCCAAACCGTTCTATGATTCTATGATTCTCCACACAGACAAATGGGCAAAGTAAAGGACAGTCGATGTAATAAATAATTAATAAGCTTGTTTTACATTTTGATGCAAGCAAGTGCTAATCACTATGGTAATATTGAACAAGATGATCCGTGGATGCTCACAAGAAAGGTTAAGTGGTTCATCGTAGGATGGATGCACACACACCAACATATGCACACCATCCCCCAGCCTGTGTTCACACACACCTTCCAAACCTTGTGAGATTTAGAAAGACCATATTTCCTTTCAATTATGGTTTCTCATAACCAATTTCAGTGGCAGGCCTCAGGCTGGATGTGTCCGCTCTAAGAGCTAAACCGTACTGTTTAATCTGCTTGTTGACTCTTCAGATTTAGTGCTGCCAGAGCCGCACCTTTGGTCTACAACAACATCTTGCAGCTGCTCCTGTTCCCTGAAAGGCTATTTAATATCCCGAGATGCTATCTCTTCAGAAACGGTACACTGTGAGGCTAGAAATCCCTTGCCAGTGCCTCTGCAAGCTTGGGATAAAGCAGCTTTAAAGTGTCCTTCCAAATGGACGTCGACAGTGAAGATATTACACCTCACCCACATATCAGATAGCTCTCGTTTTGTTTTCGCAGCGCCGTGAAACACCTGCGTCCAGCCCCCCTCGGGAAACGCCGACGGACAGAAGAGGCCAAAAGCATTTTCTCAGTGCCAAAAAGGGAAGGCAAAAAAGTCAGCACTCAGTGCTGCCGTCTCTGTTTCTCACTGCTTCGCTAGCACTTACGGGACACCGGTTGCCCCGATGGGTTTGCATCCGGCCACAGAGTGTCACTTGTGCAGCCACTCCTATCTCGTCCCCCATGGGACTACAAAAGCTGGGGACTTGAAGTAAGTGAAAGAAGCCAAAAGTTCTGGGAAAGAAATCCCGGTGTCTGTATGTGTATATGCACGTGCTGATGCCGTGGGGGCCAGGAGGGGGTGCGTGGAGGTTTTGTATTGAAAGGCAAGAGGATTGCAGAAATGATCTTCCCTTGTCCCCGTGCACAGGCTCTGGCCGTCGGCTCCTTCCCACGGTGACGCGTGTGCTGGGGATAACGCTGCCGCATACAAACCGTCTTCTTTACTGGAGCCTTGAGGAGAGGCTGGGCTGTGCTCTGTCGCAGACTCATCCCAGACAAACGAGTTGGTACATCAGAGAGTCCTTCCCATGTCTCCTGGCTGCATTAATGCCTCAGCTAGCACCATTTCAAAAGAAATATCGGTTACCCAAATCCCAGAGATCCCTCCCCTACCCAGAGCCCGACACGCTCGCAGCGGCAGTCAGGAGGTTGCAGGGATGGAGCCATGGAGCTGCCCCAGCCCCTCTTCACAACGGATTGCACCCCAGGTAATACATTCATCAGCCTTTTATTTTATAGATCTAAGCTTTGTTAATCATGAAAAGCAAAAGCCGCCAGTTCCCAACGGCTCCTCAGTTTGGGTGGAAAGTGTTGCCTTTTGGACACGCCAGTCATGGTGCACTGGGCGAGAGAGGGAGGGAGCGAGCTGTGCGACAGGACCCACTCTTTAAAAGTTGATTCTGAGACAAGATAAAGGTCAGACCATTATAGGATTTCTAGCCACAACACTTCCTTGGTCTTTATTCCTCTGCTTTGCAGAAAGCTCTTGACATACCCAGTTAATAAGAGTCCCAATGCACCAAAGCAATTTTCAGCAGCAATAGCCTGTGAAAAAAATCATGAAGCATTATCACTCATTAACATTACAAGACAGAAAAGGCTGGGGTGGGGGAAAGAGCTGAAACCTCTTTGATTCTTTTTTCCGCCGTGAAGTGGATCACTAAACAAGTACACAGGGTAAATTCACAGATGAGCCAGAAAAAAAATCTCGCCCTTGTATTTAAGTGGATAACCATGGAGGTCGGGGGGAGGCTATTCCAAGCTGGAGGAAGGTTTACTCATCTCATCTCCTTGCCTGGAAATGCATCCAGCACATTTCAACCAGAATTTCACCAATTCACTTTCTGCAGGCAAGGCTTTTAAAGTGATCAAACAGCACGAGAGCTCTCAGCACCCTCTCTCATTTCTGTCTGCAGGAAAAATCATACGTGCATTTTTCCTATGGATCGTTGTTGTCAAATTGAAAACCGGTGACTGAAAATTGAATCCTGCTGAGTTCTAATAACTTTTTTTTTTTCTTGGATCTGGACTTCTGATGGTTGAAGGTATTGAGCAAAACTCACACTGACTTCAGCAATGAAAATCAGACCTTGCATTGGCATCCCGTGAAATAGATGGGAAGAGCTGTGACAGTTCAGCAGCTTACCAGAAACATCACCCAGTTTTCGGCCTAGAAAATGAAAAAACAATTCCTGGGCTCAGGTATGTTTCTATCTGTCATTTGGGGACCCATCCACCTGTCCATGTAGTTATTCATTAAGACAGAGCATGCTGAAGGTGAATTTGTACCATATGGGTATCATATGTGGGGTTTTGGCTGTGTGATACTTTTAATAACCAAGCACTATAAATTCAAAATGAGCCTGTATGGAGGCCTCTCCTTCTGTGTTTTTATTCTCTTGAAAAGTTTCTGGCACGTCGGCCCTAGGGACCACGAAACACAATAAAACATATTCTGTAGCTAATTCATGGTAACTGTCATTATTAGGCATTTAACTTTAGCAGACAATGTCATGATAACGTCCGTGCAGCTGGAAGTGCATCCATTTTGCTGTCTTTCCTAATCGAGAATTAACTTATCTTTCTTCTCACAAGAGAACATGAGCTTCCTCCATTCCCACTTTCCAGGCCATCTGTCATCAAAGATTACTCCAGATTTATGACACAGTTTTGCCGGGGCAGGCAGGGTTAGTGGGTTATTTTTCCATGAGAACAGTGTGCAGATATGACTTTGAATGGCTCTTTTGGTCCGGGGATCACATCCACTTAATCTCTACCTGCAGAAGAAATTTAACATTGCTGCCACTGACTTTGCCCAACTTTGCATCAGACCCCAGGAAAGCTGGAGCATCCAGGAGCTGCAAAATCCAGTTCAGGTTAGACTCGGCTCCGTGTTACTCCTGAGCACTTCTGAACATCAGCCTTCATCTGCAGAGAGTGTGGAAATACGCCTTCACCCCCGGAGCTGTCTGCAAACAAGATTTTTCACTACTGATTGTTTCTTCTCCATCCCTCCTTACTCCCTACATTCACTTAATGAACATGGGGCCAGATCTGAGCCTGCTGCAAGTTCCTGATAAAAGTGGGTGAATTTGAACATCAGAATCCACAAAAAATCATTTTTTTGTATTAGATTTGGCTCTCAAAACCACAGGCTTTTCAAAAGTATTTGAAAACATATAAAACAATATAGACACAGTAAGTGGTCTTTGCAGGTGACCCTGTTGCAGTGCTTTGGAGCTGCCCACCTTGCCCTGGGTCGCATTGCTGACTCTCGAGTGACCCTGTAAACGCAGCTCTCTAAGTTGTGCGAGCACGAGAGAGAGTCATGGCCTGCAGGAACTGCAGAAAAAAAATACAGTCTCAGCTCTCGGATCATTCACCAGAAAGCACATCTGCCCCTGGGGCTGCTGGGTCTCTCAGGAATGGTTTTCCCTCCTGAAAATACCTGTTCCTAGCCCACTCCTTACAGTATACACCAAACTAGCAGCGTGTATTATATAACTAGGAACGAGGTGAATCAACAGCAAGACTAAAATAAGCTGTAAAATCCCTCTGCCAAAACAACCCATTAAACTGACTGATTTCATTTTGCACCCTAACGGTCTCGTTGGAAGGGTCATGAATACACTGATATTTGTTTCTTCCGCTCTGAGCCAAGAAATACAGAAACGTCTCCAAACGGAAAGGCAGTGCTTCTGTAGAAAGCAAACCCAACTTCTTCATGGTTCAGCTCAAGTGAGAATTAAGAAACCTGCTGCACAAAGACCCCAAAACCAGAGAGCAGTTTGCACCTCCCTTTTGGTCTGGGCAAATTGAGGCAGACATTTTTTGTGGGTGTTTTATAGCTAGTTTTGCTTTTTATCTTCCGGGAGAGGAGTGAGTCCTCTCGCTTGGGGCATTTCCATAACACGGTGAGTTACAAAGGAACATGCTCGAGTAATTTTGGGACTGTGAAGACAAGTGGGGTTCCCGTATCATGACAGTATTTCACTCTTGGTCCAAACCACTTTAAAGGAATGACGTTAAACCTCTGACTGTTGGCCCACCCGTGCTATGGCTGGAGGGGGTCTTTCTATGGCTTTCCTTCGCTTTTGGCAATTTCTTCTGACTTCAGGGGATGAAAAACCTCAGGGGGACAACAAATGGGATGGGGAGATGTCCAACGGGCGCAGGAGCAGGTTAGCACAAAGGGGAAACCCTGCCTGTGTTACCTGCTTCCCTCCTGGAAAGAGAGGGCAAACTGAATTTAAGATATACGGCAGAGGGATTCGACCCTTCTCCAGCACCATTCCGCCGAGCTTGTTGAACATGTAATGGCAATGATGTTGCTCCTCTGAAGTCAGTGATTTTATCAGTCTTCTCACTTAAGAAATGATCGATTTTCTCATATTAGCAGGATAAAATCTAGCCTGTAATATGCAGGTCATGAACTCATCTATCTCCACCTTCCATGTCTCTGGGCACGATACAACTAGAATTAATGGTAATAATAATAAAGTCCTTTGGAGTTTAACGATTATTCATTACCAGGAGTACATCGGTTCTGCAGTCTCCTTTTCCCTCGGATGCCTGACACTCTGGGCTACACTGCTTATGTTTAAGAGAAACAATCAATAAGCACCATGCAGTCCGAGGCTTTGTGGGGTGCTAATTTCTCCGTTATCGAGTTAGGCACGCAGTCCCCTTCGCTCCAGCTAATTCCCTGTGCCAAACAAAAAAACCCACCCAGTGAAACATAGGATTAAAGGAAAGCATGTCTCCAAACTGCCTCTCACGAGGAGGGAGGTGCCCTGGGACATGCTGTCGATGGGAGGACGCTGGGGCTTTACAAGAAAGACGAACTGGGGCATGTTCCTCACCAGCCCTCATCTTCCAGCGCCAGGACAAAGCAGCTGAGAAACCATGTCCATACCCCAAATGCTTTCTGGGACCCTGGGAGGATCGGAGTGGGGCAAGGACAGGGATGAGAATCCGCCGCTCCTCTGCGGGGTCCTTCCTCCACCATCAAGGGACTTGGGCAAGAACCGAAGCGAAGGTTGAGCCCTCAGGAGGTAGCGGGAAAAGTTTCGGCAACATCAGTGGGATTCAAATATCACTGAAATGGGCTTTAACAACCTGTGGACCTGTCCCTCAAGTCCTTCAGCAAGTCCTAAAGCTCACTTTCTGAGCAGAACATCACACCTGGTTGCGAAGCTTGCACGGCATGGTTCGATGTGCTGCACATCAAGGCAACGAGAGCAGTTGTCCTGCAGTCGGAGGGCTCCGAGCTCTCTCTTTTCTCTCTTTTTGGCCTCTGAATATAATTCATTTGAACTTTTATGAGGCAATTCATACCCAGATTTTATTAGAAGTGGAAGGTCCTTTTATTTCCTCAGTGTATTCAGCACACAGAGAACTGGTGCTACGGCTAATTTTATTTCTGTGCTTTCTGTGTTTTAATAACGATCTCCCCAGTTCCATTTGACTCTGAATAGATGAGGGAGATACAGAGAGATATGAGTCGGAATAATGTAATCATGTACTGCAGACAGAGAAATACTGGTAAAAATGATGTGTGATAACTATGCGACTGAAGCGGAGACATGAAAGATTGCTTAAAGTTATAAAATCTGATATATTTGCACACCTATCAGGTGTGTGTATGCACTCTCAAAAAAAATAATGCAGGAATGCTCTCAAGAAAAATGTAAAATGATTTAAAAAAAAATTCTTTTGTCAAAAAATATTCCAGGAGTGCAAATACAATACACACACATAGCTCTGGGGCCACATCTCTATGTGAATTTTCTCTGTTTCACTGTTTTGTTTGAATCTAAATAAGATAAAGACTTAGCAGAATAAAAAAAAATAATAATCTCGTGACACTGAGTATTTGTGTGTTGAACGCCAGTAGGAGACAGCACACGGCTTCAAGCTCCTACAGACCAAGGCTTGTCCTTTGAATATTTCATTGTCCCCCCCAGCTGATGCGACCTATAGGTTGCATCCCTGTTCCTGCGGCTGCGTGATGGAGGATCTCAAACCAGATAAAGCACGAGACACTTCCACCATCTGCTGAGCCGCTAATTCCACATCAGAAGATTTTTCCAAGTGCATCAAACAAGCCCGGAGCTTTGGGCGGCCTCAGCGGCAGCGGCTGCGGACCCACGTAAAGGCAGTCAGGCTTTGTAAACCTTGATTAAAACCCAAGAAGGGATTTAGTTACATTTTACCATTATTCCTTTAACCGATATGCACAGTTTGCACGTTATCATTAAACCAATGTTACAGTTTCTAGGGGTCGCACACTGTGCAGACATCCAGAGACTTACCGGTGGGTGTTTCTTAGGAGCCAAGAAATGGGCAAATTAAAATGTGCCTGTGCTGGACGCTGGAATCCCCTGGCAGAGTCAAGAAGGTAAAACTGAAATAAATAGGGTTAAACACCAGAGAATTTCCCTCTTGTTTAGGTTGTTTTTTGTTTTTCCCCACATTAAGTCAGCAGCACTTCTGCAACTGGGAATTGTGGAAGTCTCATGCCGTGGCCCAGCTGAAGCGTAAAGGCTGGGAAAGTTCCCATTTTTCCCTGAAAACCCCTGTATTGCTGGCAGCAGTGAGCTGCCTGTGAGCCACACGGAGCTTTCAGCCGGTTCCTAAAAAACCAAGAGGTGTAACCATGCGGTGGGTGGCAGTGCCCCATTGCTGTCTTTTGGGGTGCTGGGGACCAAGGAGCCCCAGAGAGCCCCGGAGCCCCGTAAGGTCCATGTTCAGCTGCTGCACATCCCGGTTGAATCGTGCAAACCACCGAGGACAGCATCGCTGCTCTGCCTCCTGCTGAAAGGAGGGAGGACTGGATGCTTCAAGCCCATCCTATATTTGCAAAGGTTGACAAGTCCCATTTCTGCTTGCTTTTGAACCAAGTGCGAAACTTCCTTGAAGACCACCCCGAGTTTTGACCCTAGTTTTCGCTGCCCACATCCCCCAGCACCCAGAGGGGCCAGAAGCTGAAGAGGAACATCACTTTTAATAAGACGCTGCAGATTCAGCTGAGCAATTCATCTCAACAGAAAGACCTGTCCGGCTTCTCCCAATAATTCTTTTAAAGTGGGAGGTTAATGCAATTCAACGGAGCTGCCCTTCGTCACTTCAAGCGAGACACGGGCTTTGAACATCCCCAAGTGAAGTGATTCTGGCATAAACCCTCCTCCTCCTCCTCTATCTTCCCTGACCCCTTCATCCCCGAAGGGATGCCACATCTCAGCGCTGTGTGATCCTCCCTCTCGAGGCTGATTAGCCGGAGCTGGAGTTCAGGGAGGTGAGAGCATCGGCATCCTCGCGGCGACGTTTGATCATCGGTGTCTGCGACTGCTCCCAATTAGCCTGGAAATGCTGCCTCTGGTTCACAAATACCTTAAAAATGAAGTTTAACGAAAAGCCGCCTGCGTTGCCTTTCTTCAGCCCTCTCCGCTCTATCAAAGCCTTCAAGAGTAGCTAAGGACAACTGTTATTGCCGAGAAGGGCTCATTTGAGCATCGGCTCGTTAGTGCCGTGGCTGTGCTGTGCACAGAGCCGGGGAGCACCCACCAGCCCACGCCGCCGGCCCCGCTTCCCGGCAGCGCTCGCTGAACATCAGCAAGTGTGTCAGGCTGTGAAGTACACCTCCGAGGGAGCCACCAAAGGGCCTTTCAAAGCAGAAAGGTCACCCGGCTTCATCTGCTGCCAGAGGAGCCGATTGGAGACAACTTATTTCGGGACCCATCGCTCCCCGCAGCAAGTCCGTCCTCTCGGTTTCTTTTTCTCCCTCCTTTTGCAGTAATGATCTGCAGCTCGTCGGAGGGGGCTCAGCAGGGGAGGGCAGCAGCGGCACATATTTTAATAAATAACAGTTGTGAGCTGGCTTTCAGGGCTGCGGCTTGGCGAGGGATCTGACGAAGCACCAGGAGGGAAGATTAAGGAGAAAATGAGCGCCCAGGGAAACGGCTTGGACCCAGCCCCGGTCACGCGGGAGGTGATGGTGGTCCCTCGCTGGGGTGGGTCTGAGGAACCCCTCCTCTCCATCCCTCCCGGCTGCCGTGCTGCTGGCTGCGGTGTCGCTGGGCAAATGAGAAGCAGAATCTGCAGGGAAGGTGTGGGAAAGCCCCAAGGGCTGATGCCAAAGCAAGTGCCCGCAGAATAAGGCTATTTGTGCCTCCTCGGTCTTCTCTTTGATAACTCAGCATTAAAAACATCTCCTGGAGTGTTTCCCTGAGCAGTGATACCAACCTAAGGTCTTGCTGCGGCGGGAAGGTAATACATTTCTGGCAAGGCAGCTGTATTTTAAGGGGTGTTTCTGCANCTGGAGTGTTTCCCTGAGCAGTGATACCAACCTAAGGTCTTGCTTGTGGCGGGAAGGTAATACGTTTCTGGCAAGGCAGCTGTATTTTAAGGGGTGTTTCTGCATTGAGGAGGGTTTGGGGCACTTCTGCTCAGTTTGAGCGTATTTTCAAGGACTGGCTGCGCTCTCGGCTCTAAGTGATCATGGTAGACCTGCTCCAGCTGCTGCTCAAGTCAGGGTCCATACAAACAAGAAATCATCACTGGCATGTTTACATAATAGGGAGTTAGGAAAAGCGCTGGGAAAACAGAAGGAATATCTTTAGTTATTGGCTACAGCAATTTAGCATGACTGTTAAACACGTCTGATGAAAACAGTGCCAAAAATGTTGGCAAGCATATCTCCCACCAAACCCAACATGCTTCATAACACTAACCCTACTTTAATGATTTTGGTTTTCAACTAGAAAAAAGGCAGAGGCAGGAGGAAATTTCTGAAAATAACACATTTCCATTTTTTTCTTTCAAAACAGCTCCTTGTTTTTCAATACATTTATTTTGCATTATTATTTCTCATGTAGCTGTGAAGAAATTAAATACTCGAAAACAGAAAAAACCATATAAACGAAATCACATATTTTGATTAACGCAAAACAACTGACATTACCTTTCCTGAATAATTTAAAAATTTAACTTAGAAAACCAATTTCTTGTCTAAGAAGCCTCTTTAAAAGGGAACGTTTGGTATTTTGCAGCACTTCTGTGAGGTCGACTGGTGTCAGCATCTTACTCTTTTAATGCTAAAAACAATTTTAATCCACCCAAACTCCAGCTTTGAACTATTTAGGAAAAGAGATGTCTTTCTAGCCCTTCTCTATAGCCTCTCACACAGCAAAATCCCTGGTTGTACCTGGAATTTCTTAACTAGGACATAAATACTGTATTTAAATTACAGTGACTGTGTTCATAATATGTCTGATCTTTGAAGGAAAGGTGTAGGTACAAGTGGACCATATTTTGCCCTCCATCCCCCAGTCTTATGTCATAAAAAACGTACAGGATTTCTCCATGGAAATAATCTGGTTTTAAGAGGACATTCACTGGGAGCAAAGAGAACAAATATTGTCCCACGTGCTGCAGGGGGCAACCACAGGTACACGGAAAGAAGCCGTGTTGGGTGACACAAAGTCCATGTGCAGCTGAAGTCCCCACTTTTCTGGGGGTCACACTCCCTACCCCAGAACCAGTCTTTATCCCTAACCCACTGCAAGGTGGAACAAAGCTGATTTACTGACCTATACTTGGACCCAACAGGAACCCTCAAGCTTTTGAGCATGTCCATCAAAAAGGCCTGGAGATCATTACACGCACCCTGCAGTGAGGTTTGCGCAGACTGGATGGAAAGGAACTTGTAAAGTGCTAGCAGATGTGCAAAACCCTAGCCAAGCTGGGCAAACTTCCCGCTCGATTAATGCAGGCAGAGGTTTGGCAGTGAAAGGTTTGTGTTGTTTAGCGCGCGGTTCACTTGGGTTGGCTCCTTGGGGGGGAAATCAGCTGAACAGCAGCAGATCGGACTTTTCTGGAAGGGCTGCTCAGGTACACCTGAGCTTGGTAGGAAGAGACACCAAGCCCCCCATGCATCAGAGACATTCTGTCTTAAACTTCTGCCTCAGGGCTTTCTGCACATTTTGTATCTTCTCCGTGATCACTGTGTCACTGAGGTGATCTCCAAACTTCTGTTTCAACAGCACCCTAATGATTTTGATGCAGCGTTCATCCATCATGGGCTTCGCCTCTCGGAAAGTATTGCCCCTCCGCCCCGTGATGGAGTGGCTCTGGATGTAGTCAGATGTGAAGAGCTTATAGAGCAGTGTCTTGCAGGCAGTGCTGATTTTCTGGTCAAACCGGATGGTCTCTTTGAGCTGTTCCTTAGTGTAGCCATTGAAGAGCTCCACCACCTCACATGGCTGCCGGTGGAGCTCCTCCTGGAAGGACAGGGATTCCAGCCTCTGCACCTTCTTCTTCAGAGAGAGGACATCCTGTTGGAGGTCCAACACCATCCTCTCCAGCTGCTCTATCTTCTCTGCCCTGAAAAATTAAACCCGGAATACAACATGTGTAGAGGCAAGAAGACACCACAGCCTCACCATTATTGCTAAAGGCTGTAGCACCTCCACCCAAGCAGTGATTACACTTCTCCTGCAAGCAGGGGCAGGACAACTTCTCTGCCAGATCCAGCTATGCCTGGGTGAGGAGCAAGGCAGGAGAGAGGAATGACATGGTCTGGACTTTTCAATAGCTCAGAAATGTTCAGAGCTTAGCCCTCATTCCCCCCCTTCTGCATTCATGGAGTCTTTGATGCTCAATTTTCTTTTCAGTTTTAAGGAAAGATATAAGCCCTGTCCTGCACGTCCCAGGAGGCGCATATTTGTGGTATGAAACAACAGACATGCAGGAAATGATAATGCAAGTACTCTAACATGACTTTTTGGCACCTATTTCTTTGCGGTAAAACTGTCCCTAGCAGCTACTTCATCACTGGACACTTGTCATCAGAGTAATGGTCAATAGAACAAGCAACACACAACCATGTTCAAACGCGATAAATGTCATTTTGATTGTTATAGACGAGAGCTTTACAGTTTCTGCAGTGTTTTAGAGCCTTCTTGCACCTCTAACTCCAAGCCCTACAATCAGGAAGAAACACCTGGCTCTGATTACATAGAGATTCAGCAGCTCTTGGTTCTAAAATTGCACCATTTTTTTTCACCCAGCTGTGGTCTCGCTGCTTTTTCGTGTAGTGAGGAGGAAAATACAGTTAAGAACAAGTGCCTTCTTTTGCTAATTACCTTTCCATTTCACCAGGACCAAAATTTTTCTGAACTCTCTCAAAGTCATCCGTCTCTTGCAAAGCATCAAGCTTTCGCTCTTCACAGCTGGAAGAAACAAGCAAGCTAAAAAGGACTACCACAAGCAGCTTCACATTCACATTCATATGCATTCCTGATGAGAATTATCTGTAATTCAAAGGTTGGAATTCAAAGCAAAGTCAATTCTGTTTTCATTTACAGCAGGAATGAAATGGATTGAGAGGAATATCAATGGTTCTTCATGTGGACAACCTCCTGTGCACCCCCCTTTCCACGCAGAGCAAGCCCTGGCACACAGATATGGGGGACCTCCCATTTGACCCACCAAGGGATGAGGACTCCAGGGCACAAGGGACTCAACTGCTCTGCAGTAGGTACCCACACAAACTCCCAGTATCTTTCACTACTCAAAGTGAGCACCACCGGGGCATGGAAACAGAGTGGACAGAGCCCACGCTATGAAATTAATACACGTGGTGTGAAACATTCAGCATCCTCACTGTGCTTTCAAGTGTTACCTGTTCAGACAGATGTGTTGCTGGCACTGGGACAAGATGCCATCTGACTTCCTCTTCATTGCCAGGGCAACATAATCTACAGGCAGGGATGGGAGACAAGCTGAGCAAACCAGCTGTTGAAAAGGTCCTGAGTCCCTTGGTGTCCAGAACAGATTATCTAAGCACCTCTGCTAGATTGCATGGCAACACACTATTCCCTTTGCATAAACGGAGTGATCCAGACATGCTTTCCAGGATTGAACAATAGGGATTTTGTTACTAGAAAAAGGTGGTGTCTCATGGGCTCTTTCTGTTCCCATCACAAAAGACACAGTGGGCAAGGCAAGCGGAGCCAGTGTGTCTCTGGACACTGCTGTTAGTCAGCAGGTAGATGATGCACTAGCATATTTTTGTAAGTGCGTTTAATGTACATAGTAGTGGCTGGAAAAACAGGGAAATAGGCAAATCTGAGGAGGTTTGGCTAATTGAGACAGAAGGCTTTGGGGTATTTCACAGTTACTCAGGCAAGCGGGGTTGTTTTTTGGCTTGTGAGGAAAGAACTGTTAGCCCAGGAGAAAGAGTTGGTGCCTGGTAGAGCAGACACCATATGCAATCACACAGGCATCTCTCTTTAGACAGCCCTCCTGCAGGAGATCTCCCAGCTGGAAAGAATCAGAAAATCTCATTCTCCAGGGAGACCTTAGAGCCCCTTCCAGTACCTAAAGGGGCTCCAGGAGAGCTGGGGAGGGACTTTTTACAAGGGCATGGAGTGACAGGACGAGGGGGAATGGCTTCAAACTGGAAGAGGGGAGATTTAGATGAGATATTAGGAAAAAAATTTTCATTGTGAGGGTGGTGAGCCCCTGTGGCAGGTTGCCCAGAGAAGCTGTGGCTGCCCCATCCCTGGGGGTGTTCAAGGCCAGGTTGGACGGGGCTTGGAGCAAGCTGGGCTGGTGGGAGGTGTCCCTGCCCAGGGCAGGGGGTTGGAACTGTATGGTCTTTAAGGTCCCTTCCAACCTAAACCATTCTATGATGTCTAACCTTTGTAGCCCTGGAAGAAAGCACACACAGCCCTGGAGTGAAGCAGAGGTCTCCTGGCAGCTCTGAAGGTCCCCATCCCAACCTGCAGTTCAGGATGAGGCAGGAGAGAGCTAAAAGCCAATGTCCTGATTTACAGCCACTATTACCTCTAGTAGCTGGACCAGCCCTGTCCTCTTCACCCTGGGAAGTCCCCGGCATGGCCACGGTGACAAATGTGGATGGGGGTGTGAAGGTGCTGGCCGGGTGGGGGGGCCCCGCCAGCGAGCGGGGGCTTCCAGCCACGTTGCCCAGGGCATGTCTCTCCTTGATGATGGAGGAGCTGCCAGCGTCATGGGGCAGGCTGGCCTCGGCGGCCCTCAGGAGCGGCTTGGCAGGGTAAGTCCTGTCACCATGGTATTTCCTGGATGCATTCCCCGGGGTCCATTTTGGGAAGGTTTTCCTGGATTTTTTTGGCTGCGGTGGCATCATGCTGTGGATGGCCGGTTCTTCTTCTGAAAGCAAGGTGGAGACTTTAGGTGTGCAATGGGGTATCAGTGTTGCGTATCTCCCACCTCCCGCTCAGTGCTTTTTACCCTGATTGTAGGGCTGTGAAATTTTTGCCAGGACTACAACGCTCTCAGCATCCTCCCACCCCAAAAGCCCAATACAAGTAGAAAANAACAGATGTAGAAAGGTGCAACCTTCAAAAGACCCTACTCACTTAACTTCTCCAGGAGCTGTCTGTCTTCCAGCAGCTTCTTCTCTAAAATATCTTTATGCTCTGTAGGAAAAGAGGACTTTTCAGCACTAAACTCATTCTCAAAGGGTTGCTCCTGAGCAGCCCCAAGTTGCAAAGGCCAAGACAGAGGGTTGTCACTCACCGCTTATGCCTTCCACCATCCCCCAGTAGAGCCCACTGAAGCCGGGGCAGCGGGCCAGCACCTGCTCGCCCACCACGTAGAGGTGGAAGGGCTTGCGGGGCTCCTTGATGTTCTCGATGTTGATCACCCGGCTGCCATCGGGCCAACTGATGAGGACGTAGAGCTTGGCCGACATCGGGGCTGCCCACCTGGTTCGGGGGGAGCGGGAGGGGAGCGTCATGGCACAGCTTTGTGCTCTCCCACGGCTGGGAGGATTAGCAAATGATGCTCTACCTGAGGCAGTGCATCCCGCAGATATAAAATACTCGTCCCTACATCATTTCTACGTGTTATTTCTCCTTTCCCATTCCTGCCTTTCTCTGCTTGTCTCCTCCTAAACCCCTTCTCCGGGAGGTTGTCCTGGGACTGACCTGGGCGCAGGTCCATGTACTTTTGGTGTACCCCAACTTGATCTGAAGAGGAACTGCAGCTCCAGCCATGATATGTGTCACCTGGGGTCGGGCAGGACCAGCTCTCACGCGGGACGCAGTGAGCAGACACTGGATAAGCCACCGAGCAGAGACAGGCTGGTTCCTCTCCCCGTGTGAACCAGCACTGCTCAATTGACTTCAATGGGTCTACAGCAATTTGCTACAGCGCAGGACCGTATCTGTATGATACCAAGGCAGTACAGAGAAAAGACTCGAAAAGACCCAGCTGTATTCCAGGAAACGATCATTCCTTTGCCTGTACGGTTATTTTCTCCGGTAATTGTCAAAGTGCTCTGCTAAGGAAGGCAGCAAATTACCTCCGTTTCAAACATGGGGAAACTGAGGCACAGACCAGCGAAATACACATCTCAGGCAGCCAAGCAGCAAAGCCGCAGGGAGCTGCTGGGTCCTGGCCTGCTGCTCTGCCCACAGGGATACCCCCTTTCTCCCCTCGGAGCTGCAGGCTTAAACCCCTGGAGAAGTGGGAATGCTCAGCCACCAAACAGCAGCCAGGCTGGCGGTGACTTTCCAAACCTGCTGAGCCACAGGGGCAGCTGAGGAGCCAAGGGCTGCTGGGCGCAGGGAGGGTTTCGTTCCTGCTTTCGACCAACACATCATGGATGGGGACAAAACCAGGCAGAGACCACCTGCCACAGCTCCGAAGGGCCCGGGCAGAGCATCACCCCAGACCATCCTGCTCTGCCCCGCAGCAGGATTTGGCAGAAGGGTTTTGGGGACTGGGGCTGAGCCCTTGTGCTGGGCAACGCGTGGAGAATGGCCGCGGTGCCCAAAGCCGATGGCAGGGAGCCGGGGCAGGGAGAGGAGAGGTGGGGCAGGGACAAGCTGTCAGGAAGGGCAGCTGCAACCCAATTTACTGCAGTCTCTCGTTTTGCCCCCACACCCCCATTAAAGCCGAGCCTGGTTTTGCTTCCTCTCACTTGGGAGGTTCGGTTCACCCTGGAGAACTTTCTCCTTCTCCTTTTCCCCCCCACCCTCCACCATCATCAGCTACAGCAAAGCTCCTCGCAGGGACCGTAACTTTCCCCAGACCTGCCAGCCTGCCCCGCTGGCACCGACTCACGCCTGCCTCGCTCCAATCCTTTTCTCTCAGCCGAGACGCACTCTGGGGTTTATTTTTGTAAGGAATCACCATATACAAATTAACTGTGGCATAAGTGCCTGGCTCCCCGCATCCCCTTCCCCGCTGCTGCGCGCTCCGCAGCCGGCGGCTGTACCCAGCCCTCTCCTGAGCCCAGGGAAGGTCACAGAGCAAGAAACTGGGATAAACGCGTAGGTGAGACCTCTCCCTCCCAGAAACACAGCTCTGTTTTAAAGAGCTCCCTCTTCCAAACAGCAAACAGCCCCAGCCCCCCCAAAAAAGCTCTCTGCAGGGGTGTTTCCTGTCTTTAGCATTTAAAGAAAAAGCGCTGATCTTCATAGCTGCTGCTCCCTCCGGCCCCACTTACCAGTTGCTTTTTACCCTTAACAAATGCAACAAAACTACAAAAATGCACAAACACAGAGAGAGAGAAAAAGAGAGAGAAAGCTATCACAACCCTGACAGCAACAGAGCTCGGTCCTTGCCTGGTTAGCACTGCTCCAGGTGTTGAGGCTCGCAAAATGTCTCCTGGCTATCCAGATCCCGGCTGCCTGCTCCAGCAGAGGAGGTGACCGGCCACTTCTTTGCCTTGGGCTTGTCCCTTCACCACAGTTCCTTCTCAGGTCTCCTTTNAAAAAAAAAAAAAAAAAAAAAAAAAAAAAAAAAAAAAAAAAAAAAAGAAAAAAAAAGACCCTTTGCTTTCTTTTTTTCCTGGTTGTTTTGTTTCAGCATTATTATTCCTCTTATTTTTCCATATACATACATTTTTTTTTTTCCTTAGCTTATTTCAGATCTGTTTCTTACAGGGAGAGAGNTCAGGTCTGTTTCTTACAGGGAGAGATAGCAGAAGAGAAGAGAAAAAGCCTTGGGTTTTTTGGAGCATGAATAAACCTTGCATTTCCATGAGTTATTCATGAATAATTCATGAAAATGCATGATTAATTCAGGTTCATGAATTATTCAGGAATAATTCTCGAACATTCCTGGTTAATTCATGCTCACACAGCGAGTGAGTCAGGCTCTAGGGCTTGGTGAATTCCTTTCTCCCTGAGACAGGAGAAGAGAGGCTTAGAGACGGCTGCATTGTGCGCTTCCCATTCGCTGCGTCTTAGAAGAAAACATATTTTGGGCCCTTTTTGAAAAAAGGACTTAAAGAAGAGAATCGAAATGCCTGCAGCCTTCTGGCCATGGAGGAATAACGCAGCACCGAAAGAAAGAAAGAAAGAAAGGGATTGGACTTGCTCTCGGAGGGAAGCCCAGCAGCAAGTTTTACTCCTTTTCAAAGCATCTTTCAAACGGACTGTGCATTTCTTTCCTCCCCCACCTCCAGATCTCTCCCTGGTTAAGATAAATCTCAGCTGCTTCATTTTTTTACCTGCTATGTGACCAAAACGACCATACACACAGGCCTCTGCTTGAGGAATCAAAGGGACTTCCCATGCCGCGTGCCCATCTGTCCCTCACACACGCGTGTGCAAACACCCGCAGCTCCGTGACTCAGTGTCCCAGCCCGTGCGAGCACTGGTGGTGGCCATCGGCTCAGCAGGTCACTGCTGACCCCAGCGCAGGCACCAGGCTGGCCACGCACAGCTCCGCTTCCCCTGTGCGTTCCTCCCGAAAATGTCACCGCTGCAACCCCTGGGGTTCGCTAACGCAGGGCTTTTTATCGCGCGGGGATGCAGGATCACCATGCACGGTGCGGCAGGTGCAGGCAGGGAGCCGGCAGGGGCTCTGGGGTACCCCATGACCGGGTGGTCCCAGGGATGGTGTGGGCAGCCAGGGACACAGGGACATGGCTAGGGACAATGGTACGGCTAGGGACAGAGGCACACGGCCAGCCGATTTATTTTGCTGGGACACTCATGAGCAAAACAAGGTTTTGCAGTAGAGCCTCTGCCGTGGGGACACTGAGCTCCGCAGGACATCAGGACCTGCACTTCAGCGTGACACAATGCGGGGGCTTCCCCACCTCCTGAAACCCGTCACAGCTGGTGGCTAAAGACCCCACACTTCTGGAGAGACGTCACCACGCTCTTCCCAGCTCGATGCTCAGCTTCGCAGGTCACACGCCCCACTTCTGTTCGTTAGTCCCCCATCTCCTGAGAGAAACATGGCTGTGGTGCTAATCTGGCCTCGGGGAAAGGTCTTCCGGTTGATCTGGCAGCAAAGAGAGGCCATAGTTTGTGTTGGAAACCATCATCAACACTTTAATCCTGACCAAGGCCACCACTGTCACCATGCTGCTGCCTCCCAAAAGGAGAAGGCTGGGTAGGTCCTTGGCTCAAGGTGGTCTCTGGTCCTGCGGTTGGCACCCTTGTTGCCCCAGCACATCCAGATATGGCCATTAGCAATCAGTCAAAGGGAGAGAGCCACCAAAGCACCCCCATATCCCACAGATCAGCAGTGGTTTAATTGCACAGATTTTTAATGCCTTGAGCTTCCAGTTCTCAGAAAACAAAGTTCAAATCCTTCCAGACCACATCTTCAGCTAAAATGGAAGGCACCGGCTTTGTCAGAGTCCACGGTGGAGAAAATGTCCCACGTGGCATCATCCAGCCTGCTGCGGTCTGGGCTGGACACCAGCAGGCAAAGGTGCAGCGGGTTGGGACCATCTGCAGACCCATCTGCAAAAGCTGCCTGCCCAACCAGCCGTCCTACCCCGGCCACTGCACGAGATGGAAACGCAGCAAGGGAGTGAATCCAAACAGCGCTTTCTGCTTTATCTGAGCCAAAAGCAGCCCCGGAGGTTGTTGGAAGAAAGAGAGACTTCAGATGTTCAGTGAGATGTTAGAAAAGAGCTTCGATTAGGTTCACACGGGGTAAGAAAATTTCTGTACCCCTGATCTGCAATGTTTACAGCTCAAAGAATACATCTGTGAGCCCGGGCAAAACCAGATGTTAAATAGAGATCTAGCTGAGGCATCACAGCAGATACGAGTATAAAAGAAGCGCCATCTGAATTCTGTGTAGTTTTGAACAATGTCGCTGAAGAACAAGAACTGCAGAGGAAGAAGAAATGGAAAAGCAATGATGAGGGGAAAAATAATAGAGATCCATGACAATGGAGATGAGATTGGATCTGGTTTTATGCAGGACCTGGTCCAAATAAAATCTGCTTGCAAAGCGGGCTTGCTTAAGCAAGCATTGTTTGCTTTCCTTTGAAGAACCAACAATATGCAAAGCATAAGAGATGAATGGTCCTGGGGGTAGGAGTGCAAGCCACAGGAGAGGAAAGATTGCAGTGACCACAAGAGGAAGACAAATTGTAGACTCATCAAACAACAGAAAAGTCAAGTGTCCATGTATAAATACACAGTGTTTGTGTTGAATTATTCCAGGAAAATGCGAGTCTGAAGTGAATCCCAAGTGTTTGACTTCATGAAAATTAGCAAGTCCTGATTAGATCTCCCTCCCCGTGTTTGAATACGAAATCCCCGGCCAGATGCCTCCTTGCAGGCTGTACACAGTTGCTGTTTTCAGGAACCTCTCTTTCTGCCTTTCCTGATTCTTTGAAAACAGATCCCATACTGTGCCCCCCCAGTGCCAGCACACGTTTCACCCTCCGAGTGGCACTTGCTGAGATTTAGATTTCAGCTGCGGCAGAGGCACAACAATAGCTTCTTTGTAATCTTATCTAGAGGTGCACTAGAGGAACCATGTTCAGCATCTGTTTGAATGCTGCCCTGTCTTTATCAGGACAATCCTAATTGATGTTTGAAAGGATTTAAATAGCAAACACAGGTGGTTTTCATCTCCCTTTGCATTTTACCACTGCGACGTTACTCCTTCAGCGAGGATTTAGCAGCCCAGCCGTGTGCTTCACCATTTCAGAATGCAGCCGTAGGGTCAGTAATTGAGGGACGAGAGCTGTATAGCTCATTAATTTTTATTGCCACGATGAAATGACATGGGAACCATCAAGCACTGGGGTTTGGTGGGAGCAGACCTGAGACCGGCTCTGCATCCCTCCCACGCTGCGGGGATCAGCGTTGCGGGGCTGCACAGCCAAGCCACAAGGAAAACACAGAAGCCCAGTCGTTTAGCGATGCCCCTTCTCACCAGTCCCACTGGGGATGGCAGGTTGGGCTGATGGAGTCATTAGGATGGATCTGGGTCACAGTTTTGTGGCCGTCCGTGACGAACTCTGTAGCATAAGTCATTGCCTGTACCGGAGAGCGACCACCTGGTGGCATTTTGCATTTTTAATGAAACAAGTACAAGTTCCACCTCTGCCTACGATACAAGGAACAGTGAAATATGGATCCAGGCTAACGAGGCTGGAATTAACTGCATTTTAATTAAAGACTTCTCTCTTTCCTAATAAGCTAAGTTACTCAGAAATGAAGAGTAAAGCAACAACCCCAGGTCAGCAGCCAGCTGGACCGGTACATGTAAGTCCAACTTTGCACTTTGTTAAACACTTTCCTAGACGGGAGCGTTTCCATATTATTCCTCCCGTGGCAGAGACCCTAAAATGATAAGAAAATCGAGACCAAAAGCACAGGGCAGGGTTTTGCAGAGCTGCTGAGCTGCAGAGGCTGCCTGTGCTCCCGCTGTCCCCAGCCCGGCAGGGCTTCGCATCTGCCAAAATGCAAATCATTATTCCTTTTCCTTTATTGCCTTGAATTCATTGAGAGATTTTATGGAGGCTGAGGTGGTTTTCTTTCGCTGCAGAAAAGGGTTTCCCCTTTGTAATCCCATTGCAAAAAAAAACCCTTCCTTTTCACCTCTTCAGCTTCCCACCCTTTTGTAAAGCCTTTTCCCTGAGCTGTCTGTATTTATTTGACCTTTGCCCTCTACAACATCAGTTTCCTTATCTGCTCGGCTGGCTGGTTTCGTGCGTTTCTTTTGTGAGCTTGTCAGGGAGATAGCGTAAGCAGTNTACCTTAAATACTATTACAAAAAAAAAAAAAAGGGGGGGGGGGGGAATCACAAAAAAAAAATGGAAGGAACTTGAACTGAGCGAGGCTAGAACCATACAACACGGTGACGGCTTTTAAGTATCCCCAAACCTTTTTCTGATGCTTTCAAGCATTTAGTTTTAGCCTCCTTTTAGTATTCACAGGGACATAGAGGGGACCAGCAGGAATTAACCAAGCTAAGGATGCCCCAGAAACCGAAGAATAAATCAGTCTCGTGAAACTGAAAAGGAGGAAATTATTTTACATTGAAGTTAAAGTTGTCGATACCTGGACAATAAAAACGTGCTTAACTTCAGGTATCTGAGCAGCTCCCGAGAGGGTGGCGGGACTGATCACATTTTTTTTTAAATTAAGCACATGCCTGCCGAGTCACAAAACCAGGGCCAAAAACCAGAAAATGTCTCAAAGTTTCATACATCAACAAACTCCACTCAAAGCTATAAAGACGTTCCCGATGTACAGGTCAGTGTAACGAAAAAGAAAAAAAGCCCAAGAATGCATTTTAGGTTCAGCTTTCCAGAGTGCAATGGTGAAGGAGCCGAAAAGAGAAAACATCCCAGCGCGTCATCTCGCAAGGGAAGGAAATAACGCAGCGAGAAAGGGCTGATGTGGGAAATTCATCTCATCACCTCTTGGCACCACGTCCCCAGGGACTCCTCACCCTTTCCCGCACCGTTCCCAGACGGAAAGGCGCTGCAGGCACAGGAGGTCCATGCTTGGCAGCACCAAATCTGAGCGCTCAGCCTCCACGGAGCCGGCACTGTGCTGGCAGCTGCTGCCTGCACATCTTCTGAGTCATCGCCCCCCGTTACCTTGGCGAACGTAGTCGCGGGTACCGTTAGAGGAGCTCCAACGCCAAGAGAACATGTTGTTTCGTGTTCCTCCACCGGCACAATTCCGATTCCAGAATCTCAACCTGCTGCTAATTAATTAAATATAATCAGGAGCGCGTTAGCGGTTGCGGAAGGGACTCACCGGGTGGCACACGCTACGTGAGCACCCATGAACATGGGCAGGGTGCTGCCTCCGGCCCCCTCCACAGCATCCCTGCAGAATTGAGCTCTTGCCCTCAAGCATTGCTTGGTTGGGGTTTTTTTTTCTTCCATTTCCTCCTGTTTCTGGCAGAAAGCACAAAGAGCAGTTCTTTGCATCGAGAGGGGATGGGGTGTGGGCTGATTTTTGATGAGAAGCTGTGCCAGGTGGGACAGAGGTGCCGTAGGGGACTTCCTGCCCCTCTCCACGACGGCCCCAGGTGCGGCACGCTGGATCAGAGCTTCCGCAGCAGCACCCGCTCCTCTGCCAAAACGCGTGAAATCCTCCGCTTTCACCTTACATAACCACAGCCGCTAATTATTTCCTCACAGGGCCTTTGATGCTGCTGAATAATTCATCAGATTCCCTCTAACCTGTCACAGCTTTGAACGAGAGGGGACCGAGCCCTCGCAGACGCTTGGTGCATCGGGCAAGCCGCGTCGGTGCCACCGCGCAGGCAGTAAGCGTGTGGCAGGATGCTCTCATCAAGGATGCACAGGGATGCAAAAGGGAATGGAAAACACTATCAAACAGCCTTGTAGCAACACACCGTAAAATAAGGCAGAGGAATTGTCCTTGACCAGCCACCTCCCCGGGCCCTGCTTTGTGGAGCTGCCAGGAGCAAAAGGGCTCTTGTGTGAATAGGTCTGTCAAAATCCATGGCTGTGCTTAGCAGCGTGAGCGATTCCCACTCCCGCCTTGCCTACTTAGTGACATTATTTTGGTACCTGACTACTTAAAAGGTACAAGCATATTCTCTCTAATTTGCTAAATTGACAAATTTAGTCCTCTCAGGAGACAACCTCATCTCCACCTTCAACCCTCTTCAGCCTTGTACACTCAGTTCATAGCGTGAAGAGGTTTTTCCTTAATTTCTTCTCCAGGAAAGAAGGCATTGATCTTTTATTTGCAGCAGTTTAAATTGACATGTTGACGGCAAAAACCCACTGCTCATCACATCAAAGGCTGATGCAGTAGCGCCTATTACTCCACTAATGGAGGTCTTCTCAGGGATGAGTGGATTCGTACAAAGGGAAGCATGGGTGGGAGAGATGAAGTGACAGCACTGGAATGGATGTGTCTTCTCACTGGAGATGTGCATCAGTGCAAGGAGGCAGAGGAAGAAGCAGAAGCTGAGAAGACAGCACCACTTCAAGTTAGGATATCTGCTGTACAAGGCAAGACAAAACATGACACGTTTCTCACCTTGTCGATGGATGCAATTCAACCCACATCTCCAGCTGTGGAAACGTGGTGCAGAGTCGAGTCCTCACTCGCCTGGTAAATGACACGGCTGATCTGAGCTCAGCCTGGAATCCTCTGCATTGACTTCACGGACTTGTTCAAGATGTAACTGGTGCGTTTGCAGGGAGCACAGCATCACCGACAGCCAGGGGCAGGGGAAGCCTTGACTCTTCATCCTTACCACTCCAGGTGTTTGTCTAGTAAAATGCACTCCGCTTTGTAGACCAAAGCAGGAGAGATGTAGGGTTTTCTGTGCCCCAGCAAATTAGGAGCCGATTCATCCCAGGGCTCTGCCGCTCAGCACCATCCGTTCTGCACAGAGCAGGCAGCAAACCCGGTCGCTATTTGCATTGCCCACGGCTTTTGGAGGGGGAACTATGAATCGCCATTGAGCTTCAAGTAGTTTTTAGTGTTAAGTGCTTCACATAGTCCCATCCAGATTTTGGTTTTGGGCCAATCCAACACTAGGTTTTGGGAGTGTCCATCAGTGGTTAGGTCAATGGGGTCTCATCAGCCTGGAGTGGGGGCTCTCGGCCTCCCCCCAACCTGCAGCACATTAAAAGTTACTAAGGTCACTCTGAAAAATCATGTGCTAAGCCTTTTCCTTTAAACTCTCTTAATTTATAATGCTGATTGTGAAAGGTTATTTAGGAAGATCAGATTGATCAAAAGCAGGACATTTTTGTAAAAATGGTTTTTTTGAAGGCTCAGGATGAAGGAGAGATTTTCACTGAACACATTGCCTTTCTCAAAGTTTTTTCAGCATCCTGTTTTGAAGTTTCCACTTTTATCTCCTGCCAACTTTCACCTGCCCAGAGTAACTTCATTTTGCTGACAGCTGTCATCTCCGCGTACCATTTGCTGAGCACCACGCTGCAAGAAGGCTCAGGCGCTCACTAAGGGAAAGCTCACTTCTTGCTTTTGGGGACCAGGAGAGGTCTTGCTTGCTCAGTCGGGAAGCGAGGTAGTTTGCTTCTCAAACATACTCCATATGGCATCGCCGACGTATTTTTGACTCAAAGAAATCTGCTTATTGTCTGCCCTTAAATAATGAGCGAGCGGCTCCTGTGAGCGACACCATGGCACAGGAAATGCAAATAGGCTGTTACTCGAACACCATTTCTGAAGGGATTGTGCTCGGCTTTTCAGATAAGATTAAGAGCTCAATTACAGTACAGAAAGGGTCTTTCATTAAAAATTCTTTCATTAAATCACACATAGAATATAATAAGGACAAATTATAAAGCTCTTCAGAAGCACATCTGTGCCAGACTGCTAGGTAGGGAGGCCCAGCACGGGGAGCATCAGCTGTTTCTCCTGTCCTTCTAAAGAAATGAGCTCCGCATACCTCACCCGACCAGATTTTTGAGGAAAGCACATAACCAGATATTCATGGAGCACCCAGTTCTTTGAATACATCTCCTCCAGTGGTGGAGAGGACCAGTATAAGCAACCATCCGCTCGTGTCTGTAATCAGCAGGATGAAGTCTCGCGTTAGCACTGATGTGCACAGTTTAGATGTGCAATAGCACGTTCAGCTAACTCAAGCAAAGCCCAGAAGCTCAAGGTTCTCATCCTGGAGAGGTAACAGGAGACAAGCTAACTTAAAAGACTAACTTAAAGAGTTTTTAAGCCCAGCAGCTAAGGGATGAATCAGCTACCTAAAAGCCAGCCGCTGCACATCCCACCGAAAAACAAGCCAGTTTCATTCTAGCAACCCTGCCGTGCTTTCCTGTCTGCAAAGGCTTCCACCAAGGAACCTTCAGATGAGGGGGAAAACCAGGTCAAGAAAGCACAGATGCAAGCACCTCTTGCAGAGGAGAGAACCCAAAGGCTCTCAGCCAGAGTGCCCTGTGCCCTAGCAGCCAGGCTGGCCAAATTTGCAAAAGAAAAGATCCTGCGTGCAAAGCCCAGGCACATGAACCACAGGCAGAAATACCCGCTGGACTCTTTGGGTTTGCAGGTGATTGTACAGGTGTGAACCTGGAGCAGAGTGACAGGATGCTCTTTTTTTCCCCCAGCGTTTCAGGGCGCTGCGTGGCAGAGCTCGAAGGAGACGGCAGTGGGGTACGGGGCTGGTCAGGATCCTGCGCCTGGGAAAGGGCAGGTCCACATCCAGTCAGAACTCTCACAGAGTTTTTACTACTTGATTTTGTCCTGTTGTTATTCTGTTCTCCTGAAACACGTTATGGGTAATTACCAAAGGCAGTTGGCTAATTGGATTGTAAGCAGGTGCTGGTGAAAAAACACCATTCCCACTTGAAACCTGAAATGGAGATTCATTGTAATTCCCCTTGAAAAAGAAATCTCAAAAGCTCATAATCTGTTGATGGAAACAGTCACCTGAAAGGGAAGAAACAGCATTTTTCAGCAGGTTTCACAACTCGGGCAGCTGCCACCCCCATCAAGCATTAGGATTGTCATTCCCACACCAGAAAACTCTTCAAAGACTCAAAAACCTTCCTTGGGAAACAGTGCCAGCGTGCACAAACTTGAGAAATGATCCATGAAGGCCTAATATTTCCATCAAGGGCAGGATGAGCTGAGTTGAAGGGCCCCAGTCACGCTCTCCTAAAGCCAGACCTCAGAGCTGAGAGGGGATTAAATCCTGACATAACGCTGATTATTCCAGAAAAGGAGCAAGCTGTGAGAGAGGGCTCAGAAAACAAGAGTGCTCGTAACAAAACATTAGCATGTACACAGAGGGAGGAAGGGAAAATATGGCTGAATACATCCTAAAGCTATTCTTTAGACTGACCTGATGTCTGGCACACGGTGCCGTGAGTCACAGACACCTGGCTCAAAACGTGGGTGGCAGAACTGAAGAGTCCACCGATAGCAATAGAAATAATTAAAAGCATATAGGAGTGAGCATAGCGATTAGGAGTTGGAGAAGAAAGAACCTAAAAAGGCCAGACATCATATAATAATGCGTATAATGAGGGTAAAATAGATGCTGCTATTCATTACGTATCAAAAGAATGACAGACTCTTCAGAGAAACCAAAAAACAATACATCAACTGTCAGAGGAAAACTATATTGAAAGCAACCCAGAATTAGAACCAAAATGGCAACTTCTTGTCTTTGATCTAAGGATTTATCAATATACAGATAAAGGCTTAGATATTCATATCGGTAGCATGATGTCCACATTGAGCTGGGGCAGGGAGGGATGCCAGCCTGCGCCTTCCAGGCTCTTGCAGTCAGCACCTGAGTAAGAGAGGGACAATGGAGAGCCCACGGTCGTCCCCAGGGTCTCCGTGCTCAGCTCTGCTCAGGCTCCTTGTAAGGCAGGGTGAGATGAGCACAAACACGCCGGCACCAGCCGCAGTCTGTGAGCCCGCTGTGCTACTGCATGGCCGTGTCTCCACAACTCCTGACCCTGCCCTGCTCAAAGCAGGTGCTAAAGTTACTTGGCACGCCTGTTCTTTAACACTGACGGCTTTACTTATTAGTCATAGGACCACCCTTACCCAGCACCTTCTTGCAGACGCTCATCTCCATCAGCTCATCTGGGGGCTTTGATATCCGCAGGAGAGCTCAGAGTGGCTTGGAGGGATGGGACAAGACCTGCACTCCAGGGGACAACTGGCCCTTCCCCATCCTGAGCCCCTTTGCCAGTGCTACGTTGTGCCCCAGACAAGAAAATCAGCATCACCTCCCCCTGTCCGGAGCATCCTGCAGCCCCCCCGCCCGCTCGCTGGCTGCCTGCCAGCCTGCACTGCTTAATTACCCCCGCACAGATGGCTAACGACTTTGTCCTCTCCTCGCTGACGAGCTGGAGAAGGATTGTGCAAGTTTGCTTGTTAGCAGCGTGACCCTTCCGGCTGCCTCCTACAAAAGAAAAGAGGCTCCGAGCACTCCAAGCAGTGCAAAAAATAAGCGGTGGCCGCTTTCCAAAGACATGGCTTTCGGGAGCAGCCAAGGCATGGTGGGCCTCCGTGGGTCATCGTTTGGGCTCTGCATCCCCCTCCTGTTCATTAACACATCCCTTAGCGTGTTCGTATCACAAATAAGGCAGCGGAGGGCTGTCTGGCCCCAAGGGAAACACTAAAAAAAAAATAAATCCCACTGCTCTGATTTTCCCGTGCCGTGCTATCGGACATGTCCCTGCTCACCAGCTCCTGCAGAAACATTGTGATGTGACCCCAAGGTGGCAGCCTCTGGGCACACACCGGTGAAACAGCACTGCAGAAAAACCACACCAGCACTCCTAGAAAATAAGGCAGTTTTTACCTGAACATCAAGCAGCGCTAGACTTCTCTGGAAAGCCCTGGGTGCAGGATAACCAGGGACAGAAAAGGGATGTCTCCATGAAGCAGTGGGCTGGTTTAAATTCTCATTAGGATGTTAACTGCTGGTTTCATTAGGCTGCCTACAGACAAAACATAATTGCTTAGGGGCTACTGCACGGTGTGAATAGCCATTTCGGTTTATTAATGTTCTCACAGCTGTAAACCTGTCAGTGAAATTATTTTAAATATGCCTTGTAAAGTTTGTTCCTTCTTGAAGAACACATGAGGTTGGTAGATTGGTGTTTGAAATTAACTACCTCATAAACAGGAGTTTTAATGCAGTTCGGTAGCGCTTGAAAGTGTTCTGCTCTGAGATCCTGTCCCCAAAATCCAGATGGACCTTTCTCCATTGGAGCGCATAGAAATCTGTGGAAGTTATAATGCGGGCATTCATCGTACAGGAGCGTTTACGGCCCAAGAGTCAAGACCAAGGCTATAAATTTCTGCTCAAGCCCTGAGCATTCTCAAACCACAGGAAAACTTGGAGCTAAAGGTCTGTTTGGAGCCCAGGACTACTAAGTCTTCCTTAGTTTAAGTCTGTTTTAAAGCTTACCTTGCAACGAAGACAGACCCTTAGCTTAGTTTAGTTAAGTGTTCCCGCTGAGCTGGCACAAGTTATAATTGCTCTACTAAAACTCATGGCTCCTCCACTCCTAATTTGCTCATCCTACTTGTGCAAGAGCTAGTTGCGCTAGCCCTAAGCGCCATCCTTACTCCTACAGCAGCTCGATGGCTCCCGCTTCATTTATTACTATGCAGACACATGTTGGATTAACGTTTACCTGAATGAGAGCTTTATCCAGTTCCTGCCAGAGCTAATGGAGAAGATATTTCAGTATATTCAATGCGGCTATTATCTCAGAAAAAGGATCTTGCTTAAATTAGAATAAAAGTTCTGCCAGAATCAGTATTCCTTTGTTTCACCCAACCATTCACTAAAAGCCCTCACTCACTTAAGAGCTTTTTATATCATTTCTAGCATTCACTACATAGTCAATTATTAAAAGACCCATGGACCCACAGTGCAGTTAATGATGGTCTCTGGCATATATTTTTCATATTTTTTTTTCTCCCTCCATGTTTTTCTTTAGCAACAGCTAACCAGGCACCCTCCCCATTTTTATCTCCTGTTTAATCCGTTTACTATCATCTTTCATGACGCAGCACATGATGTTTCCACATCACCTCCCATGCACGAGCCTGCACCGGCCACTATTTCATGATCCACGCGTAAAATCCAGCCCCCAGCCTTTACCCTCCCACCTCTTCATTTTCCTGTCCGCGGAGGAGAGTCAAGGTCAGCCAGATGCAAATGAGGTATTTGAAGCCGGAGCGTGACGGGGCGATGATTGCTTGATGAGCGTAAGAGGGAGCGAAAGGTCTTGGCTGTGCCTCATTTATTAAATCACCATCAGTTGCGCAAGGAAAATTAAGGACGGAGCAATGACGCTCCTCTGACCAGCTTCCCCATGTCATCGTTCCTGTCACCAAGACAAAGACAGGCAGGTTACACATTTCCTCTCTCTCCAACTCCCGCTGTGATGAAAACACTGGGGAAAAAAGAGAAGATAATCAGGGATTTTCATCACACGAGCTCTGGATTTCCAGCTTTCTTACAAAGGGGGAATATTTGGCAGGCAAAGAACATGAGAAGGAGCCTCAAATCCTCCAAAATATCAGTAAAAATATTTTTTCCAATGCAAACCTTAGCAATCTAAGCAAAGCAAGTCGGCTTTTCAGACCCTTTAGCACACCCCGTTTCCTTACGTGCATCTCACAGGGAGGGGGGTGTTCCCACTGCTCCAGCATCCCAACACAAAACCTCACAAAACAACCCAAAACCTGCCACGCAGTCACGGCCCCGGGGAGCTGCTGCTGCTGTCCCAAGCCCGGGTGCCCGCAACGGGCACCTCTGTGCTGATCTCAGCCAGTTCCTCCCCAAAGCGAGGTGGCCACTTCATCCCCCAAAAGCTGGAGAATAGCATTCTTGTCCTCTCAAGAA
>RSEF01000020.1:8700811-8716922 GCA_003993805.1 Himantopus leucocephalus
TCCAGAGGGCCCTTCCAGCCCTGACCAGTCTGGGATTCTGTAAACCAGGCCTGACTTACCAGAAATGACTTTTGACTGGGTTTAGCTTCATCCCCAGGTATAGCCGGGCTCCAGATCGCCAATATATTTGCAGGTTTTGCTCTGCACCGCCAGCCTGGGCTCTGCGTGCTCAGCGCTGGGCAAAGGAAGAAGACAACAGCCACTACACCACACTCCTTTTCAACTGGCCAAACCTGGGTCAGCGCAACAGACAAAAGCAGGAAGAAAAACAAGACAGTATTAATCAGCTCAGGGCAGAGAGATCATCCCACCATCTGCCCCTCTGTTTTTATTAATTTTAGACATTTAGAGACAAACTTGGATCTAATGCTACCATTTCTCCTTTCGGTTTCTGGTACTATTTCCCACCTCCAGCTTTGTTTCCCACTGAGCCAACTCAGCGCTGTCTGTACAGAGCGGAGGGGAAGAGCACCACCAGGTCCTCCACGGATCGAGTTTGCCTTTAGAGACCACCTCCATCACTAGACTCCAATACAAACGTAACACCACTTGATCCTCCCAGTTAAAGGTGTGAAATTAATTGGGATGAATTTTCTCCTTGGACTTTATCCCGCAGCAAATGTCAGCGCTCGTAATCCCTGTTCTGCAGTCCCTGCTCAGGCACCAAAACAGACGAACACCCCCTCGGCACAGCTTTAATTAGCGCCTACCTGCAGACAGCTACGGGGGGAGAATGTACCGCCAGCAACGACACGGAGAAATAAAACACTTTGCATCAATAGTCTGGGTCACAGCTGACACCAAGGAGAGAGTATTGTAATGCCAAGGAGGGAGTTTTTTAATGCTGAATTCATTCTCCAAGAAGAACAATAAACCTAATGAGAGCTTTAGGACTTCTCATCCGCCACGAATGCGGTCTGCTCCTGGATTAGGACTTTTATTAATAGGTTCAGGACTTTAATATCGTTCCTGGTTAAGATGCAGGGATAATGTTTCAGAGCAAGATGAGCTCAGCACGGCTTGTGCAACACGCGGTATGAGTTCTCAGATCCAGACATTAAGGCCACGCAAACTGATACTTTTTCACCCCTGTGTAAAGATAATTATTAGCACGTCACCAATGTGCCACGCACTTCTCAGAGCTGTCCCTTCTGCCCGGAGCTTGCCAGACCCTTCGCAGATCTCGCTCCCGAGTGATTATCGATAGCATTAAGCAGCACGTGGTGTTTCATCCCGGCTTTCCTTCGCCTTCTCCTCCCGAGCCGTCTTCAGACACGGTGTGTGGGCACTGCCTGACAAGCTGACAGCAGCAGCATTAAAGTGTCGCCTCATTGACACCGAGGTGCATGTCACAACTTCACATCAAGAGCAGCGAGCAAAGGATTCACGCCGGGTCCCACGCAGCCCCGTGGGGACCTTGCGTGGCTGCAGCTCCAGCACGAGCCCCGATGCACGGGTGAAACCCGGCCAGGGGCACCCACGGGACAAGGTGGGACCTGGCCCGAGCACGATGCTGCTGGGATTGAGGCTTCCACAGGTCACACAGCCACCCTGCAGCATGGAGCTGGAGGTCTCCTGGGGGAAACAGCAGCAACGGGAAGCTCTGCTTGAATTTAGCAGGACCTGCATCTTGCATGCTTTTACGTGGATTTACCTACTTTTTAGTAAACCATTAAACTAGCAAACTGAAAATTTATTGGAAAATAAGTGAATAATAATTAGGTTTTGAAGAGACAAAGATGTATATTTAAAAAACAATGTTTAAAATCACCAGCTGACCCAATTGTCTTTTCTTGGTTTATGATCCAGAAGACCCTGCCAAGACCTGAGGAACCCACTCCACTCATGGAGAAGTGCTGTTCCGAGCCCCTGATCCCCCAGAGGCAGATTGGGCAGATTGGCTAGAATTAACATCAGGGCTGGACCACTGCTTTACACCGAATTACGCTCCAAGGCGACTTCTACCAAACAGCTTCTCTGTGACCCTCCTTCAGGAGCTGGGCTCCGATGTGGGTCCCTGCTTGGCAGCAGTGGCTTTCCTTGCTCTGCTGCCACCTCTCCTCCTGCCTGGGATCCCAGGAGTTGCTCCTGGGCTGCTCCTAGGGCAACATGTTTCTCCTGGGAAATAATACTTTAAAGCAGCAGAACGGTAGCTACAAGTAATTTACAAACATATAGAAAGAGACAAAATCCACAAGTTTTTCATCATTAATTATTCGCCCAAGCAGAGTTACAGCTCTGAGGCCTCTGAGGCACCACAGCTCCAAGCTTGGTGTATGAGCCAAAACCCAAGGCAGCGCATCCATGGGATGCTGTGCTGAGGAAAGGCTGAGGGAATGGGGTCTCTTTAGTCTGGAGAAGAGAAGACTGAGGGGGGATCTTATCAGTACTTATAAATCCTTAAAGGGAGGGTGCCGGGGGGATGGGAACAGCCTTTTTTCAGTGGTGCCCAGTGACAGGACAAGAGGGAACGGGCATAAACCTGAGCATAGGAAGTTCCATCTAAACCTGAGGAGGGACTTCTTTGCTGTGAGGGCGGCAGAGCAGTGGCACAGGCTGCCCAGAGAGGTGGGGGAGTCTCCCCCTCTGGAGCCATTCCAAACCCGCCTGGACGCCGTCCTGTGCCACTGCTGGAGGTGACCCTGCTCTGGCAGGGGGTGGCACTGGGTGAGCTCCAGAGGGCCCTTCCAGCCCTGACCGCTCTGTGTGTGATTCAGTGTGTCTGTGTGCCTAAAAGATCCGTGGCGAGGAGATGAGTCCAGTTACAGCACCCTTCAGATCCGAGCTAACATCCGAGCAGAGTTTCTCTGTGTGACACACATTAGTTCAAGCAGAGCTAGCTCAGAGCTCTCTAACACAGCAGCTTACACCCATCCCAGTTCCTGAGGCCTTTGAAATAAAATTTTATTTCCTTTAAGCAACCCCTCACAACCGCCCAGGGCAGCTCCGTGGGGAGCAGAGCTTGGGGACAGGAGCACTGCAGTGAATCGCTGCCCTTGATGGCTCGTCCCCAGCCCTTCTGCCGCAGGAGATGGCCTCATTGCCCAGCACAGCCACCAATGGCTTTTAAAAATCAGCGAGTGACTGGGTTGCAATGACAGGTAATTAGCGGGAGCCTGAAGTGCCCCTGCGAGCTCCAGTTGTTCTCCAAAACAGTACATCTCCAGGGGTTCACGATTTGCCACCAGCCGAACAAAGAGCTGATTGCAAAACGTTGTGTTGTGGTGGGGGGAGACAAAATACAGCCATTTACCAGTGGGAAACCACCCTGTTCTCCCTGCGGAGGAAGGGACCCTTCAGCAGCACAAACGCTGCTGCCTGCGGGGCGTATTTTGGCTGCGGCAGCAAGGGGCAATAGCGGGGACCCCCTGGGGCCCCCGGTGCAGGGTCTCAGCGTATTGCCCACTTCCACAAGAGGGATGACAGGAGTCCAAGGCAGGCAACATTTTCACTAAGAAGAAAAAGTTATGCTAAAAACATCGAGTAACTCTTCATCTGCAGGAAAAAGCGCCAAGCTCTCTCTGGAATAATTCACAGGATGAGCTGACAACAGCGGAGGTACTTTTACCTATGTAATGTTTAGACATTTCATCTACTTTCTGGAAGGAAGGATGCGTTAAAGGCACATGGGAAAGGCCAAGAAGGGGATAAGTCTTTAAACAGACTTGGCTCAGGAGATGCTCCTCGGTGCTGGCGGGATTTCATCCTCATGCCAGGCTGGGAACATCTGCCCCCGGTCGCCTTCAGACAGAGGGCAGGGACTGATCATGCTGTTTGTCAGGCTCCGTTCACCACCTGCGATAACACATTCGCATCCCATTGCCATTTACGTAGGAATTTTGGGAGGAGACAACACAGAAGGAGTCATCAATTCACAGAGAAAAGCATTAATTCTCTCGGTCCGAATCCCCACGGCGGTGCAGACTGAGGTCACCCAGACACTGCATTTACACTTTTGCCTGTGTGCCTTATTTTTTCCCCCCCTCTGTCACAGCCAGCTCCCCCCATACTGGGATTCCCAGGATAATTACAGGCAGCGTTAGGAGCGGGGATGGGGGATGTGTGCATGGCCAAGGCTCAGCAAAATTTCGCTCCTCAGGGCTGACATTTCCAGCCGAGGAGGGAGGAAAAGCCTGCGTGAAAGAGGTGTGAAGTCAAAGCAATAATTAAATTTAGGTATAATGAGAGAAGCCGGAGAGGTTTTCAACATTCAGAACAAGATTAGCAGCTCTGGGCAGAGGAGGAATGCTGCATTTCCCCTGCCTTAACGACTCTGCAGTACAAATTGCATCTCGAATCCTTCTCAGTTCTGGGGCCCGTTCAGCTGCCGACGTGCTGCTGAATTTTTAAAGCAAAGTGCTGGCTGGAAGGAGAGAGAGTTTGCAAATAAAACCACCGAGGACAGCTTAGAAGCACCAGCCAGTGCAAAGAGCAGCAGAGGCTGGGCCCCGGGGTGCAGTGCAGCCATCCCACACATGCCTGAAGCTCCAAGAAATTAAAGGCTTTGCCACTTGTTTCCCCCCCCCGCCCCCCCCAGCAGACACAGAAGATGCTTTACAGAATCCCTGCCCCCTTCAGGCTGCATCAGCGTGCAGGAGAGCACAAGGCTGAAGGGTTACAGCATCTTCTGCTGCTGCTGCGCTGCTTCCATGCCCTGCCTCAAATCTTTCCAAAATCTGATGCTACCAAGTCTTCCCAGAGCCCCAGATGTGCTTGGTCCATGCAGGATTTCAGCACGGAGGAGCATGAAAGGAGACGGCGGTGCTTGCAGAGATGCAATCACTGCCTCGAGTGCATTTCACTGCCCTACAAGTGAATGCCTCTAAAGTCATTAAAATCAGCCCCTTTGACAGCATCGAGCCAACATCAGAATGTCAGAGCCCGCAAACGGTTGGAAATGTCATTTCTTAATATTTCTATCCCAGTCTCCCATTTCGTGGTGCCGTTGCAGGGGGTTATCCCATTACTCAGCAGCCGCAGCAGGGCTTGACAATCGGCTTCTGATGGATTTTTAGTGCTGAGCAAATACGAGGCAATTTCACTCAGTCCACAATGAAAGAGATTTCAGCTAAATCAGATAATCTCTTTGCTCTGAAGCAAAGTCACCGCTGCCAGGTCCCCACGCCGAAGCCACCTGGATGTCAAACTGCCGTAATTCCAGGGTGAAGCAGAGCTGATGGTGTCACTTAACAACCGACCCGAGCTCCGGGGAAGAAGGCAGCCGTGCCCCGAGGCACAGCTCCCGCAGCAAGGGGGGGACCGCAGCAGGAGCAGCCCCAGACCTGCCAGCATCCCTCTCCTCCTGCAAACAGGAGCTCAGCAAATCGCAAACCCTTCCTTTTCTCTCCGTAAAAAGGAGCAATTCAATCCTCCGGTTCCCCTCAGACTCAGCCCTGCCTCCAAGGGCGACGGGGACATGCCAGGAGGAAGAGTGATTAATAAGCCTGCCCTGAGTGGGATGGGGACAGCAAGGATCCAGCTGCGTTCACTGCCAATTGCATCCCACCACAGTGTGTTTACAGCCCAGCAGACAGGGGTGGCCCAGCAGAAGGACAGCTGATGCCAGGGCACCTCGGCAGGCTCCGGGGCAGTCGAGCAGGCACTATGCCATTCAAACCAGGCAGGGATTGCTTCCCCAATCTTTCCGTCTCCTTCCTCTGCCACCAAATTATTTCTTTTCCAGATGACTTTCAGGCATGGAAAGCTCCCTTCCAGCAAGTCAGACACCTTGCAGGTGGGCAGGTTTGTTTGGTCTTCAGGACATATTGAGATCTCCGCGCTCCCTTATCTCACCTACAGACAGGAGACAACGCACACAATAGGGGCTTGAAAACTTAAAAAGAATCATCAAAAGAAGTGAAAAGTTGTTTACTTACATGCCATCTACTCCAATAGCTCACACAGTGGCAGAGCCAAGGTACAGGCAATCTTTCCATAAATATTATTCCCACCTGGATCCCCTTCTTTAACATGCCTGCTCCTTCCCCTGCCCTCCATCCATGTCTGTTGGGCTAGAAAAGATATTTGGAGAAGGGGAAAAAAAAAGCCCCACCCAAAACCCCACAGCTTAGCTCTCGGTCTTATGGTATAAGGAACAGTAAAGGAGTTACTTTACATCATACTTTTCTTCCACATCACTGCTGCAGGGTAACCCCCGAGTGATAAATTCCCACTCAGAAGAGAAAAGAATCCATTCATCGCTGAGCCCTGCAAGTCCGTTACTGAGAACAAATTAGAGGGCAAAGGTTTGTAGCCTCGGAAGGATGATGGGCAATGCCTCATCCTCCATCATTTTGTGTCAGGGAGCGATCTGCGGGGCACAGCTCTTTTTTCTGTTTGTTTAAGTAAATGACAATAAGCCCACGAAGCTGGAATGAAAGCTTGCCCAGTTAAAACTGGGCCATCCTAAACATTAGTTTCAAAAGTGACTTCAAATTGCTGGAAGGTTAAATTTGTTTCATTTTCCGTACAAGATTCTTCCGTGTGAAAATAATTGAAAGCCATATAATTGCATTTCCAAGCAGTAAATTCAGCCCAGCCACAAAGACCACAAGCACAGTGGCATAACGAGCGGTAGAAGAAACAAAGACAACAGACGTTTTTAAGGAGATGGAAATTGAAGTCTGAGGTTCCCAGCCGTCGTAGAAAGTTCCATAAATTATCACCTGTCAACTCCTTCCCTTCACCTGTGTGCCCATCACTGAATACACTTACAGATCAGAAAGCGTCTGTCCACCTGAAAACCGGGGTTAGAAGCAGAAAAAGCTGCACATGTCTGAATTAAAGGACAACATAATTAAATGAGCTGCCTTACAATAGGAATGGATGGCAGGAACGGCTGAAGCCAATAGGTAGATGAGTACATGAACTATTCATGCTACAGAGATTTCTGACAAAACCCCCAATAACCCAAAGGTAACATTTTGTCCGGCGGAGCTGGCAGTAACCTTGTGCTGTAATTTGGTCATTGACAGCAAATGGAGATCGGCTTGGAGCTCATTTGGTCCACTACATCTTTTTTCGTCTTGAAAATGTAATTACATCTACTCTTTGGAAAAAAATTACTGCTTTGAGTGGTTCGAGGCCAAGAGCTTCTTCCCATACCCACTTGTAATCAGTCACCAAGAGAAATATTTTCTCAGAAGATGTCTTCAAAAATTTGGAGTTATTTTTAACATAAATAACTTTGCTATTTTGTTCCAGACAAAAAGGGAATTCAATTGGGCTCCGTCAGCTTTAAAGAAAGTATTTCGTCCCGCTCCTTTGAAGAGGGGAGCAAAACGCTTTACTGTAGAGAAATGAAGCGAAGAAGAGGAAGTTTCTTTCCCCCCTGAGCTGCACAGTACCAAGAGGCAGCAAAACACGGACAATTTTCACTTCTGGTAGTTTAAGGGGAAAATTCTGAGGATGAGAGCTGTGGGAAGGACACAGTGGGAGGAGCAGGGGGTGGGTGAGGGGTTTCTTCAGGCAGTTTGGAGAAATCCCACCCAATTCAAGGAAAACCAGTGAGAACTCAAGACTCTATCCCTCAGAGCAGAAATACATTAATTTGACCTAAATGCCTTTCCATTGTAAGCAAACCTGGGAAGTTGGGGTATTCCCCCAAGCTCTGCCGAGCAAATCGCCCCTGCAGGACCAGACCTGCCACCGGCCCGGGCAGTGGCTCCCTGGCCACAGGGCAGGGATGCTCCCCTGGGAAGTTGCCTGCATCAGCTACGGGACTCAAGATCTGACTCTACAGCCCCCCACATCCAAAAAAACTCCGCCTTAAGAGTCTTCAGTTTGGTATTTCGCTTCTCCATCTGCCTGTTGTCACTGGGCAGCTGCTCCATGTCTGCACCCTTCTGATGGGCACAAAGCTTCTCCTCATTTCCAGCCTAAATGCCAAGCTATTTCCGTTCATTCTTCTGTGAAAACTGGGTTGTTTTGTTTTGGTTTTAATCTAATTTGCTCTTCCTCTCCCTGGCGTCCATTTCTATGCATAGGGTGCCAAGGCAAAGAGCATTTCATTGCTCAAATTATGCCATTTCTCCATATTATTTTCTTCCCAGATCGTTGCACGGATTTGGTGCTGGCTCAACCCTCGGAGCCTTGACACCACAAAGATGACAGTTTTCCTACTGATCTCCCCAGGCTTTGGATCAAGCCTGTAAAGAAGAAAATACAGCTAAGCAATTCCAAACAGAGGCCCTAGAAAAGCTAATAAAGTGCCGCATGCCTGCGTTTGCTGCGGGGAAGGATCAGCTTCCCTGTTTAGTGCTGCTTATTAAGTCATTACAAACAATTAAAGCAGCGGAGGGGAAGAAGATGGAGCTAACCTTTCCAGCTCCCCAGCCTGCCTCTCTGCCCCCCGGCATGAATTTCATAAGGCACAAATCTCCCAGCGGGAATCCCTCAGCAATTGATTTCCTCCTCGTGAAATACAGCAGGCAGACGTCCCGGCTTTCCCAGCGAGAATGAGACATGAAAGGGAAAATTTGCCTCCGTGTATTTTCCAAGCCACACGGCTGTGATGTCAAACCTCCCCCTGGCAGGAGGCTCCTGCAGGAACATGTTTCCGTGAGGTGACAACCCACTGTCGATGCTCACACGATGCTCTCCGTGCATAAGTGACCCCCGCGGGGGCAGATCCCCCATTCAGGCTCCGTCTTTGCTCACAAGCAGGTCCCAGAAGAATATTCGCAGTGACTGCGTTTCCCCAGAACAGGCAATTTCCATCCCGTTTTTCTCTCTAGCTATTCTGCCTTCCACAAAAGAGACGTGCCTGGGATTGCTTCGGAGCCGAGCAAATAGCTCCATCACTGGTAGGAGCACCGGGGAAGCAGCGAGACGCCTAACAGCCAAGACAATACAAACCCACTTACCGGCCCATCCCCGCATCCCCTGGACTCACTTGAATGCTCAAGAGAGTTAAAAAAGCCAACCTGTTTTCCAAGAACCGGCTGCGCAATCGAAACGTAAATGACAGGCGCAATCAGCCGCAAGCAAGTGCCTCTCGGCAGGCAAAGTCACAGGCGCGGCGGCAGAGATCCCAGCCGGCAGAGATCGGAGATGCTCCGTTACTGACAATACTGCCACCTCAATTGATGCTCGCTCACCATTTGGGTCACTTTTGTTGCTTTTACGTTAACGACGCATCTCGCACACCGCAATTGTGTTTTCTCTCCCTGCAGCCGCATGAAAAAGATCCGCTGATCACCCGTCTTTTGGTCACCGCTCTCTGCCCCATATCATTTTTGCCATATATAATGGGCAAAACTGAGCTTGTTTTCACGCTGGAAAGCAGCCCATAAACTCTTTTACCAATTTCAATGCAGTCAACAACACTGCAAAGTTATTCAGGTGCCCCAGGGCAGGAAGGAAGGGAAAAAACTGAGAGCAGAGGTGGGAACACCAGCCACAGGTAACAGCATCATGTTCTGCCTCTCCCATGGATGTTCTTCTTTCCAACCCAGAAAATCCCATCCCTTGAAGGGATCCGGAAGGATCTGGGCCGGTTCACACAATACAGAGCAAACCAAGCAGGAGTGCTGCAGAGCTGCACGGGGAAAACAGGGGAGATGCTACGACAGCCCAAAAGCTCTTCTCACCTTAAATCCTGGCCAGATAACAGGGACATTCAAAGTCTCAAAAATAAAAATCACCTCTGTTTCTGCACAGCCCAGCTGCTGAGCGTGGGGTTATTCGGCTGAGCCCGTAAACCCACAAGAGAACGGGCACTGCCAGCGCCTGATTGCAGAGCCAGGAGTTCATCGCACCCTCCCTGTAAATGAGGATGTATTGGAGGACAGATGTGTAATTGATTGCCGCGTAACCTGCAGAGACACGCAACCACACTGCAGTTATCTAGGACTCGCTAAGCAACACAAAAAGGTTATTGATGCAGTTGGGGAGTGTTTCTGTACAGCATGTGTACCTCCTGACATCCGAGGCGGAGAAACGCATCACGCATTTACAAGAATAAAGCAATTCTTATTACACATACACAAAAAAAAAAAAATCAACTTCCCAGCAAGGAGCCTCAGTGAGGGTTTGCAGAAGTCAGTGGAAACAGGCCATTTACAAGGAAATCATTTTCCTCCGCCTTCAAGTGGAATTGAGAAGCAGGTAGAGATGGAGAGGTCTCACAGAGCCCGAGTGTGCTCCTTATTGATAAAATGATATTACCGAGGATCACTGCTATTAGAAGTGGAAAGACTTATTTGGTCATAACTCAGTCCCTCCAACGCAAAATACCTTCTCCTGCTCGGTCAGCTCTCATCTGAAATTACTCACCTGGCAGGAGGTCCTGCACGGCCCAGGGAGCTTTGTGCTTTGGAAATTATTCCCAGTGGGAAACACAGAGGTATATTTTTTTATTTCTTTTCTTTTTCTGCTTCTCATCCACAAGCATCTAGTCATCTTCTCTATGGTGCGGTTGCCTATAATTAAATTTGCATCAATACGATTTCTGAGGGGGACCTCATTTTCGCCGGCACGCTGTGAAAACCCCAGTCAGTGACCTGCCAGCTTCAGTTCCCCAGGGAAGTAAATCCTGGGGCTTTGCTTTGGGGTCCAAATCAGATTTTAAAGAGAAGAGATGGGTCCTACTGACTGTTGCTGCTCTTTTGGTTATTTCTGGTGCACACAGCGAGTCCATTCCCCCCCTCACTTGCTCCGGGACAGATGTCCCCTCTACATCCATGACCACGGGGCGCAGATGAGCAGACAGCACCAGCCGTAAACCTCACTTGGCAGCAGTTAATTCCCTTCCCGTTTGCTTTTATTGTTAGCTTGGTGTTTCGTAGCACACCATTTCCTACTTAGTTCACCTCAGTTACCCAGCTTTCATTTTCTCCATCCCACTGACACATCCAGCAAGGATCATGCTCTTAACACTGAGTTTTCATCAGCAGATATTTGGCCACGAGAATTAGGACGACCTATTCAAGCAGGTCAGGCTGGTATTAATTGCAGAAGTGAGCTATGATAAGTGATCGTAGTCCAAAGCCATACAGTCAAGTTTCACTAAGCTCAAATCAGGCCTCCTGCTTTTCCCTTTTTTCCTTCGAATAAATCAACAGCATTGTAAACCTCGTACTCCACTGTGCCTGTTGGCCTGAAAAGCGTATGGGGAAAGGTGCCGGCTCTGTATAATTGCACTGGAAAATGTTGTGTGAGAAGACAGATTTCACGTTAGGTTTTTTTTTTTTTAAACAATAAGCATCATACAAAATATTAAAACATTTTTCTAATACATGATATTAGGGTGAAGATGAGTCATTTCACTGTCATAACACAGGCAGGGAGGGGAAACCGGAGTGAACAAAGCAGCAAATTCAGTCAGCAGCAATTTGCACTCCATAACCCTCCGATGATTAGGCTTTTAGGCCAGAGGAGCTCTGCTACTTAAGCAGATGAGGTGACACATTTACCTGTTGCTTGGAGATATTGGAATATATTGCACAGAGCCCGTGAGCCAGCGAGCATCCCTGAAGGGCTCCATGCTGGTTTTCCAAGGATGCGTTATAACCCTATTGCAACGCCATTGTTCGCAAATCCTCATAGCTTCCAAAGCGGGTCAAGCAGTGACAGAAAAGGTGACCTCGGAAACGACAGTTCAGATGTCGTTAAAAAAGTCAAAGCGACAACTCCTATGACCTGGAAGTGGCACAAATACCAAGGGCTTTTAGAAGCTGAATAATAACCAGCTTAGGAGCAACTAAATAGCGTATAGTTCCTGCATGGGATGCTGGTGGGTTGCAGCACCAGACAGCACGCGTGTCCTGCACAGCCCTCGCCCACCGGCAGCACGGCACTGGAAAGCCCAGTGTGGATGGGGACCCAGGAGAAGAGCAGATTTCTACCTGCTGACTCACACCCATTTCTTTGCCAGCCAATTAGGCCAACTAACATTCTTTATTTCTCTTTTACTCCCATCCTTTTTAAATTAAGATTCCTCCTTATATCTTGCTTGTTACCGCTGCAATCCAACAACTGTGCTGGAGAACCCCCTTGTAGACACGCCATGCCCATCTGCTAAAGGAAAACAGAATCCTGTTAACATTTCAATGGCCATTGATAGTTTCAAGAGTTAACAGCATTCCAAGACAGCTGGCCAGGCCAGTGCTCTGCCAGCACAGCCGGGCTGGGGATGTCCTGCAGGAGAGCCAGGGTCTCCAAAAGCTGCTGGGAATGGGGGCTGACCCATGGCAGGAGCTTCATTGCCTCCTTCCTGGCTTACAGGAAGGGAGCAAACAGCTCCAGCCACCCACCCACCACCTCCCGGTGCTACGGCTTTTATTCCTCATCACCTCTGGCCTGAGAAAAATACTCACACGACATTTGTCTTGGTTGCTCCCCTGCAGAGGAGGGGATGGGGCAGTTGATACATCCCTCCCCTGACAAAAACAGGCTGTTTATGAGTAAGACTCACTACTCTGATTTTCTTTAAAGTACCTCCAGCACCACTTCGCCTTCACTGCAGCTTGTGGCAGGTTGGCTATGTCACCGGCTGCCGGATCCGTTGCAATTGTTATTACCATTCAAAGGTATTTTCTTCACCCACAACTCACCAGTTCACTGATGGAGACACCTGCTCTATCCCGATCTGCCAGAAAAATCGGGACCTACACCCCTTGCCTGCTTCTCAGGGGTGTCCCACAAGGTGAGCACCATCATCTGCCTAAGCCAGCCTGGCTTGCTTTGGCTGGGAAGGGTTAGGAAGCAGGAGGACATGTCCCAGTTTGTGGGAGAGGGGGAAGCATGCAGCAGAGCAGTGATGCATAAGCTCAGGTTTCTCCTTTCCAGCTCACCCCAACACCCACCAACTGCTATTTTGCTGAGCCAGCACCACTCGGAGTCGAGGAGGAACCAGTGGTTCCTGGGGAATGTGGTGGCCAACCTCAGTGCATCCCCAGGCTGGGACCAGAGCAGCACAGGTGAGACTCAGCCCCAAGGCAGAGGTTACAGTATAGGGACAGTTATCCTACAATAAATAACCTGACCACGCACACTGCCTTTACTCCCCAAAAGCCATCACTTACAGACTGTTCGACATAATCGGTTCTGGGTATTAACTTGCAGTGCTGCATCATCTTTTGAAAAGCCTGAACACCTCATACAAATAAAATCACCCTAATAACCACCGACTGCAAGACAGTCAGCCAAGAACATTTTGTTTTGGTGAGCAAAGAGTATTGATTGCATATCTGTGTCCTTGAGATGAACTTGACTCTTTGACAGCAGCAGGAACCCAACAAAACAGAACTATCTCCCCTGCTAATCCTTCGGGGTGGGGAGATGAAGTAAAGCAGTCTTATCAAACTGGACCCAGTCACAGGACTTCTCCAGAGGCTGCAGGAGATTCATGGTCATGCCCAGGGCCTGTGAAGCAGAGGGCTGCTGCTCCCTGGCTTAGCTGCTGGGAGGGATGCCGAGCCCAGCACTGCACAACCCCTTCCTACAAAGCTGGGAAGTGAACACACTCACTCCCTCCCCCGGTGAAGTCACCCCTCCAGCAAACCTGGTTTTGTCTCCCCTGGTGCTCCTGCATGAAATAAAAAGCAGCCTTAATTCAACAAAGCTTCAAAATTAAATCCAGCTGAGGTTGCTCTGACTTCAAAAAAGGAGAAGAAAAAGGGGTTCCATCTCAGGGGCTCATCCAGAGAAACTCATCCTCTTTAGTTGCCCCTGTGGATTAACAGGGGAGGTGAGGTAGGCTTCACTCCCGGTGACCTGGAGAAGTCCTCCTCAAAAGGACTGAAACCTGGTTAGAGGCAGCAGCCTTCGGCCTCAGACGACAACGTGCCCTTGCTGGAGGGCTGAAGCATCACAGAGGGCTGACAGCATCACTCACACAGTTGGTGGGGAACGAATCCCATCATTTGAGCAGATATTTTGCAGTGCTCTCCAAAAGCAACCCAGGCAAGGAAAGCTTCTGCCCTGCCTGTCCCCTGCTGGTGCTGGGCACTCCTGATGCCCCCGTCAGGTACTGCCAGAAGCACAGTTCTCCGTAACTCCAAATGGATGGCCTTTGTCTGGAGTCAGCAGCACGTCAACTTTATGATGGCAATAAAGCACCGCTGACTTAGCCTTGGAAGGGATTTCCCCCTCCCTAATATATTGCCTTTTCTTTGTTTGCACAGCTGACTTGAGCTACATAGTGGGAACGTGGATTTCAAGAGGTAAAGTCCATCTCCATAGCTTGGATTTGTCAGGGATGGAAACTTTGTCCCTCTTGCACCTTGATGGCGATGGAGCGGCTCACACGAGACGAGGTCCAAGTGGCTTGGAGGGAAAACACAGCTCGTGTCCTTTGTAACAGCAACTTGAACTAGTGCTTGATTTTCAGGGCTTTGTGCCACCGGAACCTTTATAATCGAGTGGAAGGGACGCCCAGCCAGAGAAAACAAGATGAATAAAACATCCTCTCAGCCTTCCCTCCAGGCACTCCCCGTTTCTCACCATGCCAATACACACAACGCGCCTCCTCCGTGCTCAGCTGCCAGCTGTGGTCGCATCCAGAGCCGACACAAGGGAGACATTCTCTCCTTGTTGGTGGAAGCGCTCCTGCTGCAAAGCGATTTCACGCATGAATTTAGATCTGTTCGCAATTGCTCTCTCCAAAGCAGGTGAGTTTTACTGCGAATCTGTTAGAGGCAAGGAGCACAGCTCAAAGCAGGCGCCGTGCGTTTGTCTGGGGGGTGTACAAGAAACAAAAGCCCCTCTACTCACACCAGACAACGAGATTAAATTCTTAGTCCCCATCTCATCTCTGACAAGGTTGTTTTAATCAAACACATCCTAACCAAGGCACGCAGGAGACCGCGCTCGCTACGGATAATGAGAGGTAAGGCGACACAGGCAGGCGGGAGGGACGCGGCGCCGGCGCAGGGCACAGCCCACGCGTGGTCCGCAGGAGCCCAGCCGGCCCTGCAGCCCCCCGGGGACACGTCCCTAAACACGCAGCCCCTGGCCGAGGCAGCGTGACAGCCAGTTCCAAGATAACACGGTTTGGGGAGTGAAAGGACAGCTTCTAAGCTCTCCCAGAGACCCGAGAGATGCGCTTTATGCTGAAAAACAGCAGGACACGATGGAAAGATTTTCAAAGCAACTTTAACACCCTTTTTTATACCCTTTGGGGGAATAGTTACGGATCAGCAAGTTTAATATCGCATTCTCCTGAAATCCTCTCCCTGTATTTCCATCTCTGTGACAAAGACAACAGCGATTCCAGAAAATCTGCCTACCCCCTGCAGACCTGTGAAAACCCCCTTTCCCTTACAGTTACTTATAAACTGCCAGATTTCCCAAAGCAGGCAGGAGGAGGGCTCTTGAGGTTTTTCATCTGAAGAAATATCATCCATATCATGCCTATGGATCTTCTTGGGCAATCTTTAATTTCTGTTTAATTTTGCTTAGGCCTAACCACTGGTCAGATTTTGGTTGAAATACAGAAAATATCTGTAAGAGTTTTACACTGAGCACNAATATCTCTAAGAGTTGTACACTGAGCACAAAAAAAAAAATTGCCATCTGCTGAAAAGTCAGTGGTACTCACGGCCTTAAGGAGTTACGTCCCCGAGTGCAATGAAGTGGTTTGTTCCCACCCAGTTACCGCTGCACAATAATCTTGCCGGAAAAGGGTAAACATCCCCAGAAAAGAAGCAAAGTCAAACACAGCTTTTCGCTACATTGCTCATTTAAACGAGGTGACCTGCTTGGTTAAATGACACAGCGCACTGCCAGGCGTAGCACTGACGCGTGCTTGCATTTTCTCTCTCGCCTGGTATGGAAACAAAGGTCAGGCGACCTGCAGCTGGGGGATACATTTAAAAGACTAAAGGAGAATCAAAAGACCCTTGATTTCCTTTTTCCTCTTTTTCACAGGGACATGAAGGTAAAGTGATCTTACATTGTTGCTGGTTTCGGTACATGACCTGGGGTGCATTTCTGCCAAGCTTCACAGGACTCCTGCGTCTTGGGATGCACATCTGAAGGATTTAGCTGCATTTCCAAAGCTGGACCAGAGACCCAGCAGGGGAAAACCAGCTGAGCTCCCCCAGAGCAGCTGAAACCAGCACAGATCTGGCAAGGTACATCTGTTTATTTGTTGATTTTGAGCACTGTA